>JABTXL010007457.1:5242552-5252878 GCA_025134845.1 Neodon shergylaensis
TCTATCTATCTATCTATCTATCTATCTATCTATCTATCTATCTATCTTCTATCTTTTATCTATCTATCTATGTATGTATGTATCTATCTATCTTCTATAAGAGGGTTGAACCAAAGGTCACAGTCACACACAATCTAAGTCAGTGCTCTATCACTGAGCTACAGTCCTAACATTCTTTCTAGCTACTTGGGAAACTGAGGCAGACAGACTGGAAAGTTCCAGTCCAGCCTGGGTTTTGTGGCGAGATCTTGTCTCCAAACAACAACAACAAAACAAGCCAATACACCGACTGTGCTATGAACTCAGCCTGGGGTTGTCAGAGAAGAGAATAGAAACAAGATAAAAACTGGAATGGTTTGGGGGACTTGATATACTTCTGGGCAAAGAAGGGGAAAAGAACATTTCAGACCAAAGACACACCACAGGGAAAGAAGAAAAGCAGAGAACATGGAAAGGCTCCACCATGCTCAATGCTATTTGCTACTGGTAATACATGAAGAAGAGACAGAAAAGAAAGCAGTAAAAGAAGATGACAGGGTTAGATCCACAGAGCCTTCTCTGACATGCTCAGAAGCGTGGGTGGTATCTGTTGGCACTGAAGAGTTCCACAGGAAACAGCGGGATCTAATTTAGATTATGACCTTGATGATCACATGGAAGATGAATTGGAGCAGGGAAATGTTAAGAGACACTTGTAACAAACCAAGAGAAAGCTAAGGTCTTAAGCGTAGAAGTACCAAGGCTAAACAAAAAGAGGAATATGCAAGGAGCCTTTAAGAATGGGTACAGATGGAATAGCGATGGGAGAAGGCCTAGGTGTTAGCAATGGGATATTCTCTAAGCCAGAATCAGGTAAATGGTTTCCCATACACTTGAAAGGGCAGAAAACTACAGGTAAGTAACACAGGGACAGGAGGCGGCTCATAGGGAATGTGGAACAGAAGAAGGTAAGTTTGGTTTTGTACTTGGGTTTTCAAAAAGCTTTGGGGAAATCAAAGTGGAAAAACACTTGAACATATTGGTCTAGAGCAAGACCTTTTGAGTTTCTTCAATCAGTATCATTTTGCATGAGAAATCTTTATGTGACACCAGTTTATCAGTAAATAAAATAGACCTATAAATCAAACACTTACTAAAGATAAGTCTTATGTAGACATTAAAAAAAACCTTTGGTACACATACAACTTTAGCATTTATTAAAGATGAAAGTGAATTTCCATATTGATAAGATAGATTGTTTATTTTTACCTATAGAATTAAATCTTCATTAAGTATCTGATACTGCAGGACGTAGAGAGTCTTCAATATTTCTCAAACTTGATCAGTGTTTTGTTTTCATCATCATCAATAATGAAGATGCCATTTTCCATAGATACAAACTAAAAACTGGTAGAAGCAGGTTTAGAGCCATCTCAGATGGCTTTGGAAATTCCATCTTAGTCCAAAGTCAAAATTCACTGAATGGTTATTAAGGGCACTCAAGTGAGCAACTTGAATGTAATCTTAAAATCAAACATTCTAATGTAATATAGTCCAAAGATCTCCTAATTTAATACATGCTGAGGAATGACGGTGGGAAAATATTTCAAGTCTTTTTTCTGTATCTGAACTGTTATGCTGTTGTAAGAGAAAAGTCTTTGCATTCAGTGTGAAAATCACTGCAGTTCATAACATATAAAAGTCTTGAATGTGAACTGAGGCATTTCAGACAGCATTCCCTGGAGACCTGTGGTTCAGACACGTGTGCAGTATGGACACCTGTGATATAGACACATGCGCAGTATAAACCCCACATGTGTGCTCAGAACCAAGACTGTGAAGAAGTGTAACCCACCACTGGCAAGCTTTGCCTGAAACACCTTGGATTGATTACCAGATTGATTTTCAGCTCTTACATGTCCATGCCTTAGTCACTGCTCTATTGCTGTGAAGAGATGCCAGGACATAGGCAACTCATAAAATAAAACATTTAATTGGGGGCTGACTTACAGTTTTAGCAGTGTCCGTGATCATCATAGCTGGAAGCAAACTGTCAGAGAGCTTTACATCCTTATCCAAAGGCAGAAGGCAGAGAGAGTAACACTGGGCCTGGCTTAGGCTTTTGAAGCCTCAAAGCCCACCCCCAGTCACACACCTCCTCCAATAAGGCTGTACCTTCTCTAACAACACCACACCTTCTAATCCTTCCCAAACAATTTCACTAACTGGGGTGCAAGCATTTGAATATATGAGCCTATGGGGCCTGTTCTCTTTCAAACCACCACAGTCTACAAAACTTCTACTATTGCCACATGTTTTGAAACCTCACACTCAATTATGCCAACCCAATGGGGAGTTATAACAAGTTCAATAGGCCGTGGTCCAACATACAAGAGAAAAACTTCAGGTGGACATAGAGACATGAGATAGGGTCTACAAGGAAGAGAAAAATCACCAGTGTTCTATCCCTAATAAAATCTAAAGATGAACTTGGATAACTCATCATCTTCAGAAATTATACTGGTATTTTGCCTGTCATTTTGACTGAGTCTGGAGTCTCGTACGAGATACACATATGGATGCATCTGGGAGAATGTTTCTAGAAAAAGGTAAAGAAAGCCCTTTCTAAATGTGGGGGGCACCATCCCATGAGCTGGGGACTTGAAAGAAGAAAATGAGCTAAAGATCAGCATTCATCTCCCTCTGCTTCCCAAATGAGGGCGCGGCATGATTCTCCCCACATTCACTCAAGTTGGCTATCAGACCTTCCCTGTCCCGATGGACTATGTCAACTCAAACTGTGAGACAAAATAAACTCGGTCTTAAACTGTTTCTGTAGGTTACTCTGCCACACTCAAAAAGTCAACCAAACCAAAGAGCTAATCTTGGTTTTCTAGAAACAAACAAAAAGTTGAATATGTTGTGGAATAAAACTCACGCTTAGCTGACAGTGGCTTAATCACTATCCTAGGCTTTTCCATCTTCCATATGCTCTGGGACAAACAGAGCTAGACAATGAGTCTTCCTACACCCACTCTGGACTGGGAGGACATGCCCATTGGAGAGCTGCAACTTCAAGTAGCTTGAACAAAACCTCCGTGCTCTGCAACCAAACTAGAAGGAGCTGGAAAGAGGGATGGGCTTTATTCAAAAGCTGCCAGGAGAGTCTATGCTGGTGTGTGATCTCCACTTCTTAAAGTACTAGCAAGGACACTGAAGGACAACGTGGAGAAGATGCAGGGCCCATGACCTCTCAACCCTATAATATCATCCTCTTGCCTTCACGTTGTTGCCCTTTCTGGAGGGAGGCAGGATGAGAAGTGTTTCTGGCAGGCAGAGAAAGAGAGGTTGTGACATTCTTTCAACTGAAACTACATTTTATTTTGCCATTTGTTTAAATTGAAGTCTTTGTTTAAAATGGGCAAAGGCCCTTTTATATTCAATTTCATGAAAGAGAGCAGGTTCTATTAGGTGTGCCTGACTTGAGTTCCACCTGAGACATCATGACATTAACTAACACAGAGTGACCCCAGATTCAGGTTTGTTGGGAACCTGTGGGAGACCCACCATTGTATTCTCAGCTCACAGTTCCGGCCCCTATCTGTTCCATCTTTATATTCCCTTTGTTTCTAGAACACAGTTGGTGCAGCATAAATATTTCTGGAATTGAAATACGCTAGTGACTGAGGCTGCATTCCTTCAGTGACTCAACCTATTTCCCCTGCCCAACTAGAGTTTGAATGGTTTCTCAGAAGTAAGAAATTAAATTGCATTCCCCAGGCCGCTAATAGTGGCATGAAACGGCCACTCAGCCTGATGTCACAATGAGTGTGTCTTCATGTTCTTTTGATTGGAAGTTAATACAGCAGAGACTGCACCCACCTCCCTCTGCCCGGGTCCCAGGGGTGCTGAGAGAAGCAGACAGCTGAAAGCATCCTAGATTGGGAAGAGGAGACAGCTGGCCAGTATTTGTACCTGGCCACCTCCGCTTCACTGACAGGACCTCAGGGAAGAGACTGTGGCTCCCACGCAGCTGTCATGCCTTCCATGGAGGCAGCTGCTCTGACACTAAGTATCATACTTACAACTTTCTATGCACTTTTTGAACAACCTGCACTTCCCCGCAGCCCGAGCAGTCATAGAGCAGGACATATTTCATTACTGCTGCTGCTAATTGTTTGTGTTTACAAAACCCAGTGTGTTTTATCCCTTGGATTTCCAATTCTCAGAACAGTTGTCAAACATGGCAGGGTAGATCTATATTTCCTCCCAAATGGCGGCAGACCCTTGGGGCTGGGCAAGCTCTCTGCTGCTTCCCTGGCTGTATGCTAACCTTTACTAACCTTCATTTTGTTTCTTACCTTCCTCCCACTCAGCTCATTTGAGTTTGCAAATCTGCTGGACTGGGTGCTTGCCCTGTGACTCGGGCAGATCCTGGAGTGCGCATTCAGAGTGCCTGAAGGAAGAGCAAATGATCCTCTGATTGCTTGTCCTCAGATCTGTGAAAGGAAAGGGGAGGCTGGAGAGCACTGCTTCCTGTGACCACCACCTGCTGCTGCTGCTGGAATGGTGGAAATGGCAAGTGATGCTAGAATGATTGCAGTACATTATTTGGTAAAGATGAGGCTTTTTTTCCTTCCCTTTTATCCCCCATCTCTACCCATGTCACCACAGACCTATGAGCAGTGCGTTATTCAGCAGCCTTTGGGGAAAAGCATCAGCAAAAGACAGAGGGGAGGGAATTGTTGTTGTTGTTGTTTGGGCTTTCTCCTTGTTTTGTTTTAACTTTTAGACAGGGTCTCCTAGAGCCTTTGTCCGGAGCTCCCTCCCTAGGTGAGGACGACAGTGAATTCCTGGTCCTCTTGCCTCTCTCTCCCTTGCACTGAGGTTACAGGCAAGCACCACAACTCTCAGCTTAGCAACAGAGATTGTTAAGTCTATCTTTTAGCTAGAATGTCTTCTTTTCATCCCTATATAAGAACATACAATCCTAAGAGGGCATCCTTGTATGTGGGCTCCCTTAGTCCACAGGAGATTGAGCCATTCTTATGTGCCGTGTGGCTATAATTTGTGACATAGTAAAAGAAATGACTAACAGCAAAGTAAAATAAATCAAAACAAAATGATGCCCCGCGAGAGGGGACGGGTCCCAAAGAATCACTGCGGAGGAGTCGGACTGTAGTGGCAGCCATGGCTGTTTTGCTACAGTCTGCTCTGGCAGCAGCTGTCCGAGATTCCATTCTCCCGGGGAACAGTCTGTCCAAATTCCACCCAAAAAGTCATAAAAATATTTGACCACAGAGGGCAAAGGATGAGTCTCCATAATGCACATTTTTATACCCATAGATATCCCAAGCCATAAGGGCTAGAAATCCCAGAGGGCAGAGGACAGCTGCTCCATACTCTGATGGGAAAAACTGAAGAGAGTTATGGTTATCAGGATTTCCCAACTCAAAATGGGGTTGATGGGGGGAGGGGGGAGACAAAGAGACAGAGAGGCAGGAGAACGAGGCAGGAAGAAGGGAAGGAAAAGAAATTAAGAAAGGGGGTTTGGTGATCCAAACTTTTAGTCCCAGCACTCCGGAGGCTGAGGCAGGACTGTGGTCAACCTGAGCAGGCCCTACTCCTGAGAGCAGTTAGGCAGCACAAACCAAAGACAATGGGTTTAAATAAAGAAAAAAAGGAGGGGGAGGAGGAAAAAGAGGAGGTGACCAGAAGGACAACTCAACGTTGGATGGGTAGGGAAGTGAGGAGGGTGGAGAAAGTCGATCTGGGTTGTCTTGGGGGAGGGAGTATGAATATGATCAAATATGATTAAAGTACATTATATGAAATTCTTGAAGAAATAATAAAAGCATTATTTTAGAAGTTAATTAATAAACTGAGAGGAAAACTCAAAGAATTCCAGGGTAGCCTGCACTAATTGGGGAGACCTCCTCTCATTAAAGAGTAGCCATAAAAGAAAACAAAAAGGGCCCATGCTTCTGTCTCCAAGCACATACTCCCTCCCTCTGGGTGAGGAAGACCCCTGTGCTGGCTCCTTTGCTCCATTTCATCACAACTCCCACTAAACAAGAATTCCCCGTTAAGCGGCTGGGGGCGCCCTCTCGGCCTGTCTACCCTTGCTGTAAGGATCTGCTCGTTTCTTTTCTTCAGTTCTTTCTTTTCAAATGCTGCACAGAATCGCTTTCTCCACAGGATTATAATGGTTTATAATTTTATAAGGATTATTGTTTAATAATGTTCCTTATCCTACTACCTCCGTTCTCTGGAGTAGCTCCTTGCCACATGCATCTCAAACCTGCTTAGGGGCTCTTTCTAGACACCTGAGCTGCCCCTCCCAAATCTTCCTCTCTTTTATTTCCTTTCGTCGAAGACCTGTACTGTTGGGTTTAGCTCTAACAAAGAGAAGCTGGGAAGGAAGACAGCCACTCCTTCTACGTGACCCACAATATCACACCCTCCCCTTCATGGTCTAATCTCAGGCAGCAGTGATTCTGTTACGTTACATAGCACGTGGGAATTAAGGTTCATAACCTGTTAGCCTGACAGAGCTTTTCTTTAAAGTAAGGTTAACTCAAAGAGAGATGCAGAAGGTGGGGAGGGAGGTGCTAGACTGATAAGATGTAACAAGAATCTGACCCACAATTTCTGTTTGGGAAGATGGAAGAACAGGACAGAAGCCAAGGAACATGGGTGGCCTCTAGTAGCTGGAGCGGGAAAGGAAATGGATTCTCTTCATGCGCTTCCAGGAGGGAGCTCAGCTCTGCCAACACCTTGATTTTAACCCAGTGCGGCCCATTTCTAACTCCCAGCCTTCAAACCTGCACCGTAATGAATCTTGCTTCATGTAAGCCATTAACGCGGTGGGGTTTTGTTCCCACAGGAACAGCCCAGTCCAGCACTGCTTGTGGAATGCTGCAAGCCACCGCTGAGCTTCCGGAGGCAGCCAGTCACAGGCCTGGGCTGCCCAACCCTATTCGCAAGAGGAAGTTGGGTAGGATGGCTCCACCTCCACTCCGATTAAGAAGGTTGCCTAGCCAGAAAATGTAACTCACACCAACACGGGTGCAGCCCAGAGAGTGAGGAAAAGGAAGGGCTAGTCAGCCTCGGGTGTGTTGCTGGAGGCAGGAGCCCGGGTCAGCACAGAGATTAGCCCCAAGAGCTATCGTCACTTTAGGCTTCCACCTGTCCTTGGATGATCTTTCAAGAATTCAGAGTTTTGAGACAAAAGCAGAGACGTACCTGGGAGCCCACGTGTGCAGGAGGTTGCAATTATGACAAATTGTGTATTGTGTGTATACAGTTTGATTTGCTTTTATTTATGTCTTCGTCTTAGACCAAATATTTGTTGTGCTTAATGATGCACGCGGGACCCTTGTCACCCCAGAGACCCCTAGGAAACGTGCCTCAGCGCCGCTTTGGGTGCACGGTGAATTTCCCATCAAGAAAAGGATGGGGTTGGGGGGGTGAACCTTTCCAACCTGGCTTGCCTAAGTCCCCAAGGCCCACCCTGTTTAGAACCCCGTAGGCCACTCTCTTACACCTTCCCCCTCCGCTCAGTCCCCAGACACAGTTTCTTGTGTCCCCAAAGAGAGCATCCAACCACAGCGAAAGGCTTTCCGCCACCTCCTGGGACGTTCGTCTCGGGCGGCTATAGCTGCTATGAGATACTGGGTCTCCTTGATGCACCACTGCTCGGATGCAGAGAGAAAGTCGGCCCTCCCGGGCGTTGCAACCCCGGCTTCTTGGCCAGGGCACCAGCGGGATCCGAAGGTGTCGCTTCCCGAGACCTGCAGCAGGCTGGAGACACCCGGGTGGCGCACAGCCAGCGCCGCGAGGTATGGTCCTAACGCCGCTGGGCGCCACCTGCAGCCTCCGGGCAGCCGATTTAGCGGTGTCAGAGAAGACTCCCGCCCCGGCCAGAAGCCGCTGCTTAATCTTCTGCAAAGAGTTAAGAGCGAGCGGGCTGCTGAGACTCCCCGGGCCTCGCCGGGTCCCCAGGCCCCGCTAGCCGCTCCTGATTGGCTGATCTCCTGTCAGTAGTAAAGAAAGAGGATCAGATAGCAAACTTGGGACCTTCATAAAGGCGTGGTGGCGATACTCCGCGACCGCTGGCAGCCTATGACATCAGCCAGGAACGCCTAGGATGCGGTTGCTCCTGGCCACCCTGAGAGGAGGAGGGTCCTGCCTGCTGGGAGTTAATTAGCCTCGCGCGCGGCGAGGGGGGAGGCGCCAGTTTTCCGGGGACACTGGCGGCCACTGTGCGTCCTCCAGCCCAAGGGAGCTCCCCGAGAGTTGGATGAATTCTGGGTTGTTAGCTGCTGTCCTCTGGGCTCCCGGGAGCCAGTTTCTGGTGAAAAGCAGGGGGCGTCTGGCCAGCGACCAGCGGCTTGCTGAGATTCACCATGACACTCCTGGGGTCTGAGCACTCTTTGCTGATTAGAAGGAAGTTCCGATCAGGTAGAGTAAGGCGTTCAGCACTCCTTCTTAAACTTTTCGTGTCTGCCACTCTCCACTCAACTGCTTTCCAATGAATGCCCGGGCCTGCGCTGGCGGCCTCTGTTCTGTTCCCCCAAAGTGAACAACTGTGTTTGACTGAATGCCTTCAAATGCCTTCCCTTTCACCTGTGTTGAATGTGAGTTTTGTTTATGAATAATCCAATGTCTTTATTTTTTCTATATTTCTCCTCTATCGGTAAATAGAAAAATTTGAGGGGACTCTCCAAAGCGAACAGTGTTGAAACGGGATAAAGCGGGATCTGAAGTTAGCGAGTGGGTGCGTTATCAGCTACAACTGCTGAGGAGATGAACCTAGAACTGTATATCAAGTCTAGGGGTCACTTAACATGCAGCTAATCCAAACAAATGTATTTCCCAAAAAAGTCACTCGGAGGAAGTAAAAATAGCTAATTTGGAGCACACTAAGAATTTAAAATGACATCACCATGGGGGGAAAAAAACCAGTGCCACAAATATTTTTTCCCCAAACCATCTGATATTTATAAATGGACAGTTTCCCCTAAAATTGTTGTTAGTGGCGCACAGAGAAACTTCTGAAGGCATACTCAAGAGAGGTGAGTAGCAGGAAAGGGTTTGTATGGAGGCCTACAGGAGGTGCAGGAGTGTGTGGGTTCCCATCAGCATCCTGGGCAGGGCCACCTAGCTTTGCATGTTGTTGCTTTGATAATGGTGGTAACAGACCATTCATTGATGGTGGAACACAACTTCTGAGAAGGAGCCTTTGGATGAGAACTCTGGTGTAAGCCTTCGGGGTAACAGGTGTCGGCTGGATGCTGGTGTCTCCTGTTCTCGATTATTTCTCTTGGCCCTTCTACATGGGCTACATGATTGTTTGACTTGAGATGGTTGGTTCAAAACTGAGCACAGTGAGTGATGGGCCATCAGGAGCCTCTGTAACTGCCTTAGCTGCTCCTGATCTTTGGGTGTCTGCGGGACCCACTATGGATTTTCTATGGCTCTATACAGTGGGACAAGTTGAAGACTCAAGAGCTTAAGTGACCACAAGCCACAGTGCCCCTGCGGCTCTGGGGGCATATCTCCTAGCCACTAGCCACCAGTGTTAGCCATGGGTTTCATCTGTCCTTTCCTTTCCATGTCGAGGAGAGGTGGTTAGTCTGTTAATCAGAGACCTCACAAGTTTGGTAGCTTGCTCAAAACCGCAAGGCAATACTGCCACCTTTCTGAAGTAGTGAGGATGTCCTTTTGTTTTTGCATTAAACTGGGTTTATGTCAAATGCTCCTGTGTGGTTTAGTGGAGGGGGAGGAGGAGGGGATACGGGAGAGTCTCTAAAAGGATTTGGTGATGTTCTCAATAGTGGGCTTGCAAAACAGATTTGTCAAGGAACCCCTGGGCTAACGGTGGGGAGGAAAGATGGTGGGTGTCTGCACCGTTCCAATTCCCATCTCAGTGAGTTTGAGGTCTCAGGCTGGAACCTGCAGAACTTTATCCTGGAACTTTGGAAGCCTTACTTTTTCTCAGGCCTTTGTGTCATAAGGAAGGCAGTTTTGGGAAGCATGATACCAAAGCAGGACGCTTGATCCCCCCTCTTTGATAAACAGGGGAAACTGGAATCTAGGATGGCCAAAGCAAGGTGGGCTTCTGAGATGCCATGGTTGATAATCCCATACAAAATGAAGGAAAACATGCAGCCTGTAAATACTAGGTATACTTTCTAGACAGCATGACCAAAGTGGACATATGTCTCCCAAAGGCCTGGCTGGCAAAGGGAACTTTGCTTCACTTTGTGGCTTACAGTGAATGAGGAGGGCTTCCACTTCTCTCTCTCTCTCTCTCTCTCTCTCTCTCTCTCTCTCTCTCTCTCT
>JABTXL010007457.1:5252888-5314896 GCA_025134845.1 Neodon shergylaensis
TCTCTCTCTCTCTCTCTCTCTCTCTCTCTCTCTCTCTCTCTCTCTCTTCTTCCTCCTTTTCATCCACCCTGTCCTGCTTTTTGGGCTTCCTCTTCTTTTCGTGAGGAACTCCAGCCACAAACTCAAAGCTTCCTATAGGGCAGTGAATATCCACTTCAATAGTAGTAGTAGACCCTGGTATTGTGCTTTTAAAATTAATATTTCAAAACTAACCGAAGCCCTGTTGTTTTGTGATGATAGTAATGGACTTGCTGCGATAAGGTGCAGTCCCAGTCCACAGACAGTTAGTTCCTTTCATACTGAAACTGGCGTGGATGACAGCAATGGCTTATCAACTTTCCACTAACTCCGTCCAAGTAGCCTTGTGATTAACTGACTGACCCACCATAGCAGCTAGGGACTCTGAGTGTTTACATTGGTGAATATGTTTGGTCATGTAAATTAATCTTCCCTGACAGAAGCAGGGTGTCATAGCTGAGTGTAAGGGTCTCAGCCAGAGTAGCTGGGGTTTCAGCCACCACCTCTACCTTTTAGCTATGTGACCTCTTGCCTAGGCCAGAGTCATAATTCTCCCTGTCTTACTCATCTCACACCTGAATAATGAAGGCATTTCTATGGTGCTTATAAGAGCTAAATACGATAACCCGAGCAAATTAGTTAGGACACAGACCAACACTGGTGAGCCCTCAGGAGTGACGCCCTTTGGCGATGGGATCCTCAATCTGCCGTGGCTTCCCTGTAGACTTTGGTTATTTAACTTGCCCTAGTGGAATGAAGTGTTTTCTTAGGTCCCTCTGGTATCATGCATGGCTCTTGGGAGGCATAAAGGTGGTATGGGAACAAGCGAGATTATTAGACTGTATGGCCCTGGCTGGGGAGGGCGGGAGCCAAGTGTAAGTAGGAAGCAGCTCGCCTACACATAATACGGTTGTTATTTTTAAACTGATTACATTTTTATAACGTTTGTTTTCTCATTGTTAATTTAATATTGTAATTGGTGTCACTTTCTACAGTTTTTCTTGGTATCACACTCTTTGTCCACAAAATACAAGGACACACACAGAAACACGGGGGACTCAAAAGGAAAGAGGTTCCCTCATGGTTTTTGTTTCAAAAGAAAACAACGCATTTCCAGGTTTTTGCCCTTTGTCTCCCTCTTACCCATCTAAACAGCCGAAACCAAAGTAAGCTCCGGTACCCGATGTTGCCAGCCTTGCTCCTCAGAAATGCAGACTTCTCAGATTTGGCAAATAGAACAGCCTGTTCAGTTTTAATTTTGAACAATGATAAGCTTTCGGTATTTATCAATATTCAGGACGTTTTCTTTGAAATGTGCATTTCCCTGTGCCTGTAGTATTTTCCTCGGCAATTACCTACAGTCCCAGAACTTTTTGTCCAGTGTTCCGCTCTCCTGGCCAATATCCCATGAGTCTCTTGAGATTTCGGGTACCCTAAATTGCAGAATTCATATCTTAGCTAAGACTCAGCATGACGTGGGGGCAGCATGGGGCCTGGGTGACCTGGGGCAGACCCACGATTTAGAAGGAAGCCAGCAGGTTTACTTCTACCTTCCTGGCAAGGAGGGGGTGCTGTTACCACACAACTGTAGCTAAAAGAAGCTGAGGGTTATCAAAACAAGCACTGAAGACTCAGTGCTCAGGGTCCGGCCTTCCATGTGTGTGAGTCCTTGCTTGTCCTCCAAGACAAAGCCCAGGGCCTCCCTGAAGGATTCTGGACCCTTCCTGTCCCTCTGTCCTCCATCCTGCAGACAGTGTAGGAGAATTACTAAGCCCCACATTAAACTAGATCCTTAATAGAGACTGAATTGTATCTTTTGTGAGGTGAGGCCATTAGATGGAGAGATTGGTCCCTGATTTACCATCGTAGACACTACTGAAGCAAGTCCACTATACCCTAAAAAATATCATGATGCTGCCTTAGCCATTAACTAGTCTTAACGTCCTAGACAACAAATTTAACCTTAAGGGAGGCCTTTTCCATTACATATAACCAAGATGGATATGGATTTAATTCGGCTTCTTCAGTCCGCGTTTTTGTCAAGTGTAAAAGAGAAGATTTCTAACCGATTCATTTCTTTGGTTATTCCCAGACTTTACTTCTGCCCACTCCCAACTGAATGGCCTTATCTGTTTGTGCAAATTTTCAGAACACTACAAGCATTAATTTTAAATGCTAAAGCATTATCATATGAGACTATAACTAACTGGAGTTTAACAAATTGTATTTTAGTTTTTAAATGGGAATCTTAACTCATCTTTTAATTATTTATTTACTTTGTTTGTAGACCAGTTAACTTTCTAGACCAAGGTAACCTATAGCTCACTATGTAGCCCAGGATGGCTTAGAACTATGGTGATCCCCCTGCCTCAACCTCCTGGTGCTGGGATTATAGACATGAGCCTCCATGCCCGGTGATACTTCAAATCTTTTGTAAAGGGCAAAGACTTGCAGTGTCTGACTAGGATTGCTTTCTAGAGACAGTTGCATTTCCCCGAGTCCGACAGCAGTGGATTTGTTCACCAAGCATGGGCTCCTTCCTCTATCCCTGTCTGAGTTAGAGGCAAGAGGCCCGCCCTTCTGCCTTCCCTATTTTTATCCCCTATCCACTCAAAACCTTTGCACAGACTAAACATTTTACTTATTTATTAGTTTACCATTTTCCCATGTGTATAAGAAGAATTCTTGCCCGGTTTTGGTTCATTGTTTTTACGCTCTACCACCTAGGCCAGGGCTTGGCATGGAAAGGTCACCCCCACAAACATGTGCTAAGAGCTGGGGTGTCACTCAGTAATACATTGTGTCTTCAGTAGACTCGGAGTTTGCTCCTCATGGCTTCAGAAAAAAAATGTTAAATACTTGTCGTATTTCCCACAAAGATCGTTCAAAAACAATTAAAGTAAAAGTTGTCTGTTTTTTTTCAGTATGTGGGTAGGTGTTGAAATTAACTTAAAAAGGGGGTGCAGAGTTGGTGAGTACAACATTGAGAGATGCAGCCAGCTCTTATCTTCACTAGCAAGCAATAATAAAGCCCGGAAAGAACAGTGTGTATGAATTTAAAATCCAGAGTACTATCAGAGTGGGGGAGGAATCCAGAGTAAGGAAGTAGGGTTTGCTCTGGAGTTTGGAAGTAATCATTCCATGCTTAGCTACTATAGGCAGATTAGTTACATAAAACTACTGATGGGCAGATGTGAGTCGTGTGGCTGTGTGCCACACACCGGGGACCGTGATGAATTGAGTTGTTACCTCTGTTTCTTTAAAAGAGCCTGGAGATAGTGCCAGGGTGTGTGCACTTGCCTAGCGTACGGAGTGCTCCAGGTTCAGTCCCCAGCATGTTGAGGGGCATGTGACCGGGTGAGGAGTGGGTACACATTGAAGGCCTGAGCAAATGACATTCATTTTATCTGCTGTAGTACATGACAGGGATAGTCAGAAAATCGTTATATCGAATTGTATTGAGCTTGTTCCAATGATCTCCAACCTAATGTAGGTTCAACTGAAGAAAAAATAGACCCAGGGCAGAAGCCAAGTCCTCAGTCCCAGGGTTCAAAGTTGTTTAAGAAAAACCTAACCTTAGTGAGAACAGCTGCAGTTAACCCATAACAAGCCACCGAACAGATGTTGTGCAGGCACCCTAGCATCTCCATCCAGGTGGGGACGGAGGACCAGCAGGTGCACTCTGCAAGCATCTGCTTCCCGTTACTACCCCCTCTCGTCTGTAGGCAGAGCCCCATGGATGACACTACATCTTCCCTGACGGCATGATCTTGGGAAAGCTGACTCCGTTCTCTGGGCCTCCGTGTGCATGTTGGCAAAATGACTCATGGCCTCTGCAGCTGCAGGACTCTTTGAAGAAAAGACCTCTGACAGTTACTAAGAACTTAGGTTACAGGGGGAAATCGTACTCTCCCCTCTGGGAATGGCTCGCTTGACACGCTGGCATGTGAGTTCTGCAGGAGAGCAACACCGAGTAGTTCAAGGACCTTGACGGACATACATAGGATTAACAACAATAACAACAGCCATTAGCCAAATTACTTTGCAACCTTATACTCTAAGTCCTCAGATTTTTCTACTTTACTAAGCAGGTAATGTAGTTTTCTTTTTTTGTTGGTTTTTTTTTTTAGAATTGTTAATAAATCAAGCTTTACTCAGCCAGATGTGGATCACTATTCTTAGACAAAACAGAGAGTTTGCCAGATTTTGTTTAAAAGAGATATATCATTTATCCCCAGAAATCTACAATAAATAATGCTCATTGCTGTCTGGGCTTTTCCACAGTGCCCCCCAAATGCCCTCTAGAATCTTTGACAGGAGAATACTGCCTTTCTTTTCTCCTGAAGATGAGGGAAGATAAACTCAGTCTTTACCTGGAGAACTCCCGGGCAGGCAGTTGTCTCTCTCTCTGACTGACGTTTGCCATGTTCAGCCATGTTACCTCCCTATGACTGGCTGTAGACTTAAAGTAAATGAAGACCTTGTAATAGTGTAAAATGTATTTGCTGGGTGAGTTTTCATGTAGGGACTTGGTAACAGTTGGTACATGCAGCAATGACTAGTGAATATGCAGCTCTCAGACACTTTCTATGTCATAACCAGCACCTCCTGCCTGCTGTCCTTCTGAATGAACACACAGGTAAGGGTTCCCCACCCTCAGTTTAAGGCTCCCTCCGGGGGCCTTTGTTTAGTGGTACAAAGGCATCTGCTATCTCTTAGAGGACGTGAGTGACCTCGGGCATTGCCATTGTACAGATGATGTGACCTGATGAAAGCATCCTGTAAACGGTTCTGCCTTCACTTGTTCCTAGAAACATACTTCCTTTAGGAAGCCAGTGAGCCTTGGTGTCTGCATGACTGTGGGCAGGGTTGTAGGTACAAGGTAAAGTTCCAGAAGTTTCACTGAAGCTAAAAAAATAAATAAATAAAAAACAAACAAACAAAACAAAACAAACAAAGTGCTGTGTGCTGTTCAACTTGAACTGGACAGCAATCTCCTTGAAATTTAAAAGGCCTTCCGGAGATTTGTTAGTCCAGGTAATCCTTTTTGTTGTTCAGCATAATGTTGGTAAATATTTCCTTCTGGCTGCTCAACAGAAGTGTAATTCTGTTTTAAGACTCCCTATTCCAAAAAGCATGTGTGTGGAAATTTACAAATCATTTGTATTAGAAAATTCAGCTAGTTTTGATTTCATGTATGCATAATACTGCTCTGAAAAATCATTGCCCACAACTCTATGAAACCCTTGCAGACAGTGCTTCGCAGCCTATGGGTCACGACCCCTTTGGGGTTGAATGACCCTTTTACAAGGGACACCTGAGACCATCAAAAAACACAGATGTTTACATTATGATTCATAACAGTAGCGAAATTACAGTTATAAAGTAGCAAGAGAAATAATTTTATGGTTGGGGTCACCACAACATGAGGAACTGTATTAAAGGGTCGCAGCATTAGGAAGGTTGAGAACCACTGCTTTAAGAACAGAAAGGGGTCTTGTTCTTGCTTTGACTGCTCTGAGAAGTCCTCATTAGTACCTGAGTGTGGGAATAATGGACTTTTTCGTCATCCACAGTGGTGGCTGGCATTTGCATAGCTAGATCAACCCTGGCCTACTTCCCCAGGTGACAAATTCTTGCCTGCGGTAGAACTGACTCATCTTGCACTCTTTTCCAAAGTTAAATAGTGTTCAGTGAGACTTTTGTGTCTTCTCGGTGTTTGTTTAGAAAGTCCTATATGGTCTATTATTTAGGAAACAGACTACCAAAGATAGCTGATAACTTGTTAAGAAGAGGGCTAGGCATTTCTGAACCTATTAGCCATGAGCTTGTCTATGATCTCACTGAGCCTTAGAAAAGACTCATGGATGGAAATACTTCTTCCATGCTACAGATGAAGAGGGAGAAGCTCAAGATGTCAAAGGACTTGGAGAGCAGTTATGAATCTGTGTGTCCCACTACATTGGCGTAATGCAATCTTCCCTTCCTGCCCCTGACGTGTACCATATACACATGTGTGGGCACACACACATACACACACACAAAACACTATACATAATTCACATATACAAACACATACCTGTGTAAACAAACACATACAAATACACACATACATATATGCACACATACAGAAACATTATATCCAACACACACATACATATATAAAAGCATGAACATGTGTAAAGAAACACATACAAATGCACATATATACATACACACACCTAAACCAGTTGGTTTAACAAACCTTCTGGCTACAACTCCAAATATGGTCCCAGGTATTGTTATCAGCACCAAATAGTTATTAATGAAGCTAATTGTTTTAGTACTATTTATGTTATTCACACTACCCCCATCTCAGTATTTTTATGCAACTTGACTAGTAAATATTATTTTGTCTTAAAAGGAAAATTTTCAAGCCAATAAAATCATGAGAAGAAATCTACTCTAAGACATTATATATAGATATGTAAGAACTATTTAGTAACTAAGATTCAGAGAGAAATGTTATCAGGGGGCCAGGATCACGTATGTGTGGTCCTGCATACACATGCATACACACATATGCACTACCTACATGTATATTTAGAAAATATAGAAAAAAGGCAGAGAAAAGCATGGACTTACTCTTATGTGATAGCAGTTGTTCATAATTGCAGAAAATGATGCCAAGAATGTTTGCTGGGAAAACTGATGTTCATAATCTTTAAATAAATTTTACAGATATCATAGATGAGACAGCAGAGAGACAACTTTACAATCTTTGCATGAGATTGCTTTTCCATGCTTGCCTCCCCAGCCACAGTGGAAATGAAAATGGGTACACTAGCCACTTAAAGTTTAAACCTTTTTTTCATTCTTGTTACCAAGTGCCTTTACCCATTGATCAAGTCCAGGACTGATTTTTATGCAAAAATAAAACAACACATCCAACTCAGTAGTATACACATTTGATTTTATCTGTGTATGTCAAAGATCAGTTTTAAAATAAAATTTGAAATGATTTCTTATGAGTAAAAATAAATAAATAAATAAAATCTTTACTTGAAAAAAAAATCACCCAAAGAAACTTAAGTCAAATAGTAGGTTGAAAAAAATAATTCTGGAAAGCATATATAAGTCAAAATTATTACAAAAATTTTTGTTAAGAAACAGATTAAAAGCAAACAACACAAGAAAGAACTCAGAGGAAAATGGTCCACAAACACATGAAACTTGCCAACCTCATATCCAACCTATGACCCAGGGACACGTGGCCTTGGACTGTTAAGGACATGGTCCCACACAAAATCATAAGCTTATTTAAAACAGTATGAGATTTTTTGAGTCTTCTTTCTATTTGTAATTTAATTGCACAGACCTTAAGCATGAATTTTATAGATGACAAAGTTAGAGCCATAAGGTTGGCCATCCTTATTGATGCATTTAAAAAGTCAGGATGCTGTGTGTTTTGTAGATTCAATGAGTTAAATTTAAAATCTTGGTAACATTAACGGCTGTATAAGTGTGAAGACATGGACACATATATACTATTCGTGAGAGATGCATAACTATTAGAAATAATTGACATAATTTTGTATGAGTCTCGCAAATACAGATTTTTGTATGTTTCATAATTAGTCATGAAACTTCAAGGTATCTAATATAAATCATATGAACAGGTCCTGGGTTTTTTGTTCTTGTTGTTGCTTTTGAGACAGAGTATTGCTGTATAACCCAGGTTGAACTTGAACTCCTTTTGCCTCATGGCCCTAAGTGTTGGCACACCTGTTACACCACGGTTTATAAAGTAGTGCACACCTATAATTCCAGCACTCAGGAGGATCAATACTTCAGTTCTAACCTGGGCTACATAGGAAGATCCTATTTCAAACAAACACTAAAACATGGTTTCTATTATTTAACCTAAGAAAGATGGAAACCATGTAAGCATTCACCCACAGAGACATGTTTAATTAAATTATGTTAAATTCATCCTATGATAAATAATAGAATATAATGCAAAGCAGAAACTAATTAAAAAAATAACATGTGGACTGATGCAGAAAGGCCTCCAAGATTTGCTTTTTCCCCATTTCTTTTAGATGGAATTATTTTATTTTATATGCATTAGTGTTTGTTCTGTTCCTAAGCGTATGCACCATGTGCGTGCCCGGTGCCCATGGAGGCCAGAATATGGCCTCAGATTCCTGTGATTGGAATCACAGATGTTTGGAAGCATTGTATGGGCTCTGGGTATCAAACCCAGGTCCTCCGGAAGGGCAAAGATTCTCTTAACCACGGATCCATCTTTTCAGCCCAAGATTTTGAATTTTAAAAAACAGATTACGGAATGATTGGGCAGTAAATAAAATGCTTTTATTTACACTTCTAAATTATGCATGAAAACACATGAAAAGAAAAGAATGTGTGTCACCTTATGGAGAAAGACACCTGGACTCAGGCGGAGGAAAGTCTTTTCCGTTTGAACGGATTTATGTTTACATAATTTTCAAGTCCGCCTAAAACATAAGGAGAAATTCATATCTTAGTGGGGGCTGAAAATACCGTATTTCTACAAGTCTTTCATCATGTTCACAAAACTTCAAGTATGAATTTAGAAGATATAAATAATGTAATCAATTAATTTGATAATATATTTTAACCTAATAATCAGATGACATAGACATAGAATATATATTTAAAACACACATACAAATATCAATAAATTCTACCCATGAGATTCATTTCTTGACCACGAGGCATCAAAAGAGAAAAAAAAGAGTAAATTCTTTTAAAAGCCAAATACTCTTAACTCAACAAGTCAGCAATCAAAACATAACTACAAATATGTCAACGTAACTTGTTCTTTCCGACTCCGTTTATTTCGGTCATTTCTTGACTGTCTCCTTTACCTTGTAACACACAGGACTAGTTTGGTCCTGGGTCTATCTGTTGATTCATTTTAGGCCTTGGAGTGATGCGTGAGGGAAGGCAGGCTTATGCTCTCTTTCAGGAGCAGCGGGATGAGGGATTAGCTGGGTACCTGGGGAATTCGTTTGTCCTCAAGTTCCCATCGACCTCACAGTGCAACCAAGAGAAGCTTCTCCTCAGTCAAGAGACTGAAAACTACCGACCCTAATGTTAATTTACTGTCTCCCTTCCTCACTCCTTCTCCAGCATCTTGTTTTCATAAGTTTCAGTTCGCCACGATCAACCATGATCTAAAAATATCAAACGGCAGACTCCAGAAATTAAAAAATCACATACTATCTAAGTAGCTTTTAGTAAGATACATTCTGATTTTTTTTTTTTTTGGTGAGTTATTGGTTGTTAATGTCTTACTGTGCCTAACTTGTAACTAAATCTCAGCTCTGAGGGAGCATGAATGCTATGTATAAGGTGATGCTCCTCAATGCTGAAAGTTTCAAATTCCACACATAGATGTAAGCCGTTGCTACAGTCTGTGGGTCTTCGATTAACGCTCCAGGGCCACTCTGCATGAAGCAGGCTATGTGCCTTCAGCTCCCCACTACTCCACTTCCATCTGTCACTGTGGGAATCCAGAGGGCCCCTTGTTGGAGATTTCAGGAGCCTCCAATGGGAGAGCATGTTAAACGTGAGTAAGCCAGGCTGTGTTTCTGTACTCAGTGAGCCACAGCGACGTCACGTGCATGAGTGGCGTGTGACATAATATCATTAAATCAAGGGGTTATTCTATGATAATGTAACAGTGTGCTCACTTACCATATTTCAAAATTATAGAGAAATTATTATAATGAGTCTGAATAACAACAGCTCTGTACCAATCATCTTTTAATATTCTTTAAGTGGCCCTTCTTGATGATGTGTAAGAGCAACGAAGACCCTCAGTGTCCTCACAGAATCTGTACTTCATTTTGTCAGGTACTTTTGATCACCTGTTCTCTCTCTCTTTTTAGCAAGTGTTTGAAGGAATTCTTGTCCTTCTCAGTCTCCATAGGGAAGTGGGTGGCTCTATGCTAGATCTGGTTTGTGCTGCTGTAGAGAGGTCCGGGTCTGCGTTCCGAGGAGGTCCCCACCGGCTATCAGCATTGGCAAAGGCTCTTTCTCAGGCGCTACTAAGAGTTGAGCCTCTTCCACTGTAATCAAAAATACCTTCCTGTCTAAAAATAGAGCGGGAGAAGAACTCTCTCCAGAAAGAATAAAGCTCTAGGCATGGCCGCCTAAATCCTTCTATCTCTATGTTGCATTTTAACCTGCCCTTCCTTTACTAAGACCAAGTCATCTCAATACATTTTTTTATATTCCTGCCAACTCTGCGAGCACAAGGCTGGCTGGCTATGTAGTTGGAGAGAGGAGCGGTCATAGAAGTGAAGGCTAGTCCAAGGCTGTGCAGGAGCAAAGACCCAGCTCTCAGCTTTCCTACACAGCAAAAGCCAGCCGAGAAACAGCTGTGCAAAGAAACAACAGCAGGGGCCGGTGGCATCGGGTCTCTAGAACAACTTCTTTCTCAACAGTGGGTCCCTGGGCTTAAAGCCTTTGCCATGTGGCAGCAGTCTGCGCTGGCTGGGTTCAAGGCCAAGGCGGTGTATTGGAAGGTGAGTGGAGGTTCAGGGCATGTAACTCAGCAAGGGCTATGGAAGAAAGAGGAGGAGGAGGAGGCATGGCAGCAGTAGAGGGACGCTTCACTGAGCAGAAGAGACAGTCTGTGCCAATAGTCCGGCTGTTACACGTGGATTAGAAACTGACACCGCAGAACGTTCTAGTTAGATAATGTTCCGAAGTCTTCTGTTTGATGGAAAGCCTGGTGCTTACAGTAGATCCATCATCATTTCCTTCTCTTAAAATTATGATCATTAAAGCTGGGCACTGGTGGTGCACATCTTTAATCCCAGCATTCAGGGAGGTAGAGGCAGGTGGATCTCTGTGAGTTTGAGGCCAACCTGGTCTACAGAGTGAGCTCCAGGACAGCCAGAGATAAACAGAGAAACCCTGTCTCAAAAAACCAAAAAAAGAAAGAATCATTAAATATCATAATATCTTTTAAGTGTGTTATAATTTTCTATATTAAAAATTTTAAATGCCTATATATTGTGCACATGGACATACATGTATTTAGCATGCATATACTATGCATGTAACATATAATAAACCTTATCTATAATGTGAGAGGATTAAAGATTTATATTTATATATCCTGCAGAAAAAAAAACACTGTGGAAAAAATTTGAACTGTTTAACAAACTGGAAATATCCAAATATACTGAAAATGATGTATAATGGCTTGTAACTTGTACATAAATGCATGTTTTCACAGATTAATGAGCTATAAAAATACTTATAGTACAGGTAGAAGATTTTGCACAAAACTGCACACATAATACAACTCCAATTCTGGTTGGGCACCCACCTCCATCTCTCTTCACTTTTTGAGAAGGGGCCTCTAGTGGACCTGCCCTTGCTTCGCCATTGCATGGGTGCCGGGATGAGAGCTCAGGTCCTTGCATGTGTGCTTTATGGACCAAGTCATCTCTTCAGCTTTGTGAATCAGAGTTTTAGAAAACCTGAAATCTGAGCTCAAAGACCACAGTCACGGGAGGGAAAAGGAACCGGCTCTTCATTTAAGGAGAATGTCTTTGCCCTTACAAACAGTACCCTTATTCCAAGATCTAATTTCCTCTTATTCCCAATTTTCTCTCGGCTATTAGCTACATTAGCCTTGCTCATATTTGTTTAGTTATTTGTCATGATTAGAGAGATCTAATCATCCTTATAACTCTATACTGTGATGGGAAATGGAGGTCAGAAGTGACTCTGTGACCTCTGCTCAAATTCACACAAGCACAGCACTATGAAGCTGGACTTGAACTCCTATCTTCCTTCACCAGATCATGTGACCTCTCTGAACGAATCGACCCGAAACATACATAAATCAGAGTCCCTGTGCTAGAGGGCCTCCTCCCTTGGCAATAGCTTTCAAGGAAAGCGAGTCAAATGGGAGGTCCCCCGCCACCCCACCCTTCCTGCTGTCCTCTCTGGGGTGTGTGCACGCTGTCTGCTTAATTCACTCATGGCTCAGCGCCACAGCATACATAAACAAGTGGGGAAAGCCTCTGTGAAGAATCCTGGTGCCCAAATGGAGCAATCTGTCTTCTGAAATTATTGTTTGAAATTGTTTATGTCAGTTGCCGCGTTTCTGTTCTGTACTTCGAGACCTGTTGGCAACGGAAGGAAAAGTGCCCCACAGCTGAGCAGCTCCCCTAGGCCGGGAGTTCAGGTAACTGACTGTGCGACCTATAGCCTGCGGGTCCCCCGTGTGGTTCACCACAACCCAGCAGAGCATCTTGAGAATTATGGGGTCCTCAGTGTCGGCTGGATCCTGCTGCAAACGTTTAACCTAATTAATCTTCTTCGCGTCCTATAAAGAGAGACCGGCAGAGTGTGCTCCCCGATACTCGGGGAAAACCGAAGCAATGACACAAGACCCCATGGCCCGTAAATAAAAATGTTCGGACTTGAACATTTTTGCCCTTGGCTTGAGAAGCCATGTTTTCCACTTCCCTTTGATGCTTCCCATAGGCACCTAAACAAACCGCGCGGGGCGGGGGCGGGGGCGGGGGCGGAGAAGTGGGGAGGCGAATCCTAAACCACTGAACTTTCCCTTCTGTACTGAGGACACAGATTGCAAATCCTGCCACCTCCACCTCTGTGACGCACATGTCTCTGGGTCTCTACTGAGGCTCTCCTTCCCCCTCCTGCTAATGCCTTGACATATTTTAGCATGAAGGCCGTAAGCCCACAGACCTGGCAGCTTTGTAAGTGAGGGAGAATTCCTTTTGAGGCCTGAATTAGTCTTCTTCAAATGTTTTGACAAACCCAGAGTGTGGTGCTTAGGGGAAAGAACAGCTTCGCAGTGTTTGTGTGAACAGACATCTCTCCGAAACAACTTGAGCCTTCGCGTGAGGCTGGGTCATTGAAGTAACCGCTTGGGGATCGAAGGCCACAGTCTGTTGGTATTCTGCTTGTGTTGACCCTCCGGATGCCTGAGCTAGAAGCTGGCCTAAATGAATGTCTCCTAATCTTCTGGAAGGAAGCAGAGAGTCAGGACACCCTTGAGGCCGAGGAAAGGTTCGCCTGGCCTCGTTCTTTCTGTGCATGCATGCCTGTGCCAGCCACTAAGGCCAGTCCTGGGCCCTGATTCTCTCATCCTTTCCTTTCGAGAGCTATGTGAGTGACCTGGTTGTCATCTTCTTCTCACTGTGGGCCCCAGCAAGAGATGGTGGGCATTGGGCCCGTGCCATTCATGGCCAGTGTGGCAACGTAGCTGGGCAACAAGCAGGCAATCCAAAGTCTCGCGGAGAACAATTGCTGCTGTCTAGTGCCAGGAAGTGGCAAACCTGGCCTCAGCCGTTAGCACTAAACACAGATAAATCCCTAACTCCCGGGCTTGTTAGTAACCATGCCCAGGATTGAAACAGGCAATCTAACCTGTCTATTCCAGTTGCCCGGCTTTGTAACAGCCACCCCACTTTCTCTTTTCTGAGCAATTTGATGATGTCTTTATGTCCCAAATAGGAACATGGGAGACCTTCATGGGTCACGGGTGGCTTTTTTCCAGAGTAAGATAACGTCAGAGAGAGGGTTAAATTTGATAGGGGAATGCATCCATAGGCGGCCAGCAACAGAGAGTGCTATGTGTGATATATTTTTGTGTCAGCGTGGAAACCACCAATATTGCTCCTGCTCAGTCTGCCCAGGGATCCACTTGTCCATCAGCTGGTAGCTCTCCCAAAAGCCTACCCACAGTGTCCTGGAAGGCAGTAGCAATGCCAAGTGCAGGAGATTATGAAAATGTATCCAGCTCACCCCAGGTCAACATTGGCACAAAGAGAATGGCCAAGGCTCAGTTAGACACACTCATGACAGTCCTTCAAGGGGGAGAGTCTTCAGTGGGCTATCTCTGTCATATCGATAGCTTGTGACATTCCCATGTGCAGTCTGGAATGTCACCTGGGCTACCTTTGGTTCTAGTTTCATCTGACCTCCTAAGCAGGCCAGTGCCCTTTGACCCATGCCACCTTTAAAACCCGAGGGTCTACACCCTGAGGAGTCTTTGAAAAGTAGAACAGAACTGAGAAGTTAATGAGAGCCTGGCATGATAGTGCATCCTGGAACTCAGGATAGTCTGAGGCAGGAGGATCACAAGTTTGAGCCCAGATTGGGTCACACAATGAGAGACCATCTCAAAAAAGACAGAAATTAGGTCAAATAAAAGGAGATTCCCACCACCAGTGTATCTCTTTCTTACTAACACTGGGGGATCTTTGTGGAAAGATAAAAGAAAATTAAATAATAGGAATTTTGAAAAGCTGCTTAAAAACAGAATGCTTTCCCAACTGTGCTGGTATGCCCTGTGAAACTCAGGGAAAGTGGCGGGATTTGGGTGAAGATAAGATGGAAGCAGAGACTGGATGCTTACACAGCTCTTGGAAGTGTTTGTCTACTCTGAGCGACTCCCCCCACCCTGCCGCACTCCACCCCAGTGTGGACCAGCTCTAGCATTGCTCAGTGCATATAGTAGAAACAGCTCATAGTTCACACAGCCAGACTCAGCCACCAGACTTCTAGTTACATTCCCAAACTTCCCAGGGAAATCCAGGCTGGCTGGGTGAATGGCCAGCCTCAAAACACAGACTCTGACCAGGAGAAAGGTCACCAAGGGAGCCATCAGAACCTCACAGGAACGGTGTGGATAGCAGAAGATTTGAGCATTTTTTAAAACAAACCTAGAGAGGAAAACATATCAGAAAAGAATTCAGGGAAGGTGACACAGTTTTTATTTTTCATTCTGCCTCTAGCATGCCTCCCCGCCCCTCCCCCCCGACACACACACACACACACAGAGAGAGACAGAAACAGAGAGAGAGAGACAGGAAAACTCTTCCTGTTCCCAACTATTCTCAAATTACAGGCAGATCCCCACCAGGACATTCCTACAACCAAGATTTTTCATTCAACATCTTTTCTCCTCTCTAGACTATCACAAGCATTATAGAGTTGAAGTTTTAATCACAGCTGGATCCCCTAGTCTGAAAGTATTTGGACAAGCAGTGGATGGTCAGAAATCACTGGATGGATGGATGGATGGATGGATGGATGGATGGATGGATGGATCGATGGATGGATGGATGGACAAATGGACAGGGACTGTAATATGGCACAGAAGTTAAAGGCATGCACCACAGTTCCCAGCACACACATTTGTGCAACTCACAATCCCCTGTAGCTCCAGTTCCTGAGCAACCTATCAGCTCTGACCTCTGAGGGCACCGCCCTAAGGTGTACCTACCCACACATACATAACACATCCTTTAAAAGTCTGTCAGTGAGGACATCATTTAAGTTTGGTCTCTGTATGTTTCTGTCTTTTTGTCTCTGTTTCTTTTTCTGCTTCCCATCTGTCTTCTCCATCTACCTTTCCCTAACTTGTCACTGAAACAAAGGATAGATGATAGATACATAGACAGATAGATAGATAGATGATAGATAGATAGATACATACATACATACATAGATGATAGATACATAGATAGAGTTTTTTTGCTTTTTTCTCACATCCACTCTCTTTTCAATTCCCAAGCGAACTTCCAAGATTTATCTATGGATAGTGACAGTCTCCAAATCAGCTTTGTGTCACAAACGTGTCTACAACAGATTAATGATCCAAAAATATCAATGTTACCATATTATTCTGCAGGGAAAATTGCAAACACGTGAGAGGGACATCCCATGCCTTACCAGTATCATGTGTCACTACTGCCCCTGGGGACTTTTCCCTAAATGATGCCAACTAGAGATAAGATTTATTTTGTGGTTCTCAACAGAAAATGATAATACTTGGCCTTTGTTCAAAAATGATTAAGAATTTTTAAATGATGATGGTATGTCAATAAACTAAGACCGGGGGGCTTCTAAAAATGGAACCCCATGACACCACAGGTCACACACTCAGAAATCTAGCCATGGCCAAGATATGCCATGCTTATTCCAGAATTCAGATCTTATATATGTCATTCTTTTGGTCAAGAATTTTCTATTTGGGGGGCTGGAGAGGTTGTTCAGGGCACTTGCTGCTATTCCAGAGATGCAGAGTTCAGACCCTGTGCACACGCTGGATGGCTCACAACCACCTGTGATTCTAGCTCCAGGACACCTGGTACCCTCTTGTAGCCTTTTGGGCACCCTTACACACATGGTACACCCTGAAGCAGCCACATGAATAAAAGGTAAAAATAAGCAAGATAATACCCTGTGTCATGTAAGCTCTTTCTCAAGAAAGGTTTTAAGGCTCAGACTTTCTGTCCTTGGTGAAGACCCATCTCCAATCACCCACGACCTAACCCTTCACTCACCTAAATCCAATGTCATGCCCTCTTCCTACAGGGAAGATGCAGGCCTTTGTTTCTTTGCAACATCCTCAGGATCTAGAGAGAACCACAAAGCACACAGATGGGTCTAAAGATTCTTTAAGGCTGAATGAGTTAAGGTCAGGAATGTGTGTGATTGCTAGCTTGGCCTGCCCTCTGCAGGGTCCTTGGGACCTGGCTTTTATGATTGGCCCATTAGAAGCCACAGTGGAGCCCAGCAGCTGGGTCCCATAGGCTTTCCTTGGACTTTGAATGTAATGCTAAGAAAGGTTACAAGAAATCAGATAATCTCGTGGTGGAAAGTGCTGGGGAGCAAGAGAAATCTCAGAGCTCCTGATGTGGAGGCTCATAACGAGAGAGGCTTGTCAAAAGCAAAGCCAAGTGTCATGAAACACCAGCCCTCCAAGGAGCCTTGGAGCTCACGACCCACTCTTCTTTCTCCTTCTACAGGGAAAAACAAAGCTGATGAGATGGAGCAATCCTAGCCAAGGTCACGTGATGGCTATGCAGGAGTTTTTATTACTATTTTTATTATCATTATTAATTCCCCCACTACATTTTGTTTGTATTTGTCAAGCTAGTCTTAGGAGTGGGGCCCACCTTGGTGTATAGAGAACCTACCAGGGGTCACATAATTGAAGAAAACTGGTGCAACTCATTTTAAAATTTACAACCTTCCATTTTCATTCATAACATGCTTTTTTCTCTTTTCATGTAAGATTTCAATTAGACAAATATTTTTAAAACTCTGAAGCTGGATACAGTAGTACACACCTATATGTAGTCCCAGCATGTGGTGGCTGAGGTGGGGAGACCTGTTTGATGGCAGCCTGAACTATATTGCAGGCTCAGGACCAGTCTGGGTTAGATAGTAAGATTACATCTGGAAAGGAAAGGAAAACAGGAATTGAAACTCCAGTCATTACAAGCCCATATGTAAAGAGGCTAGATCCCAGAGAAATATATTTTTATAATTATGATGATGATGATGAGTGTTACTGGGGTGTGCCCGTTTACTTAGTAATGTTTGGAAGTTCTTTCCCTCCTTCTGTATGGATGAGAAAAAGGCATCCCTCAGACTGCAGTTTGTGGAATACTGACTCATCAGAGTGGGGAGTGGCTTTGTGCATGATGGGATACGCGATTCTTACACATCCTCTGTTGGTCAGTCACCATATTTTTCATAAGTCTTATTTTCTTTTGGTCATGAGGTGATATATTACATGGGAGAGAATTGTGATTTATGTTATGATCTTGATGAGTTTTTAGCATAAATTAATTTGTAAGTCATAAAATGTATCATATCAGATCAAGTGTTTCTTCAGAGAAGATGACTGTTCTCAGAGACCATGGAGGTTGCATTGGTAGGGTTTCACAAACTTGTCAAGCAAGAATAAGGAGATTTTAAAACAGATAGATGGAGAGCAATCCTGTAGGAAGAAAACTGAAAATAACTTGCACAGATATCCGTACTATGATGGTGTTGAGGAAGCAGCGTATCCATGGTGACATGGTTGGGCGAAGGTGATGCTGCTAGCGATGATAGTTTATTTTGGTGGAAGAAATAGATTCCAGGAATGTTGATGATTATTTGCATAATGAAATTTTGTGGAAAGAAAATGGACAATAATTATTAGAGAACACAGACGCACCTGGTATTGTTGTGGAAACACAGAGAGACTTTGTATCCTCGTCTGGGTACAAGTAGGCTAAAAAGCTCAGCCACTTTGCAAGGAGAAAGACAACTGTCTTCTTGAATGACAACAGAGAGGCTTCCTGGTTTCTGTTAGACCTCCCAGCTTTGTCATCATAGCCAAAACTGAGTCACGGGTTACTCTTAAACCCATGCTTATATAAGTAATTCTTGCACCGCTTGCTGCTTCCGAATTTATCTAAACAGTTGAACAAACAGCCAGTCATTCTGAAAACCTTAACAGCGAATTCTTGCTGTAGAAGCAGAAGTCGGTTTTCTTTTCTTCCTTTTGTCAAAATCAAACAAAATTATAGGGATGAATTTCCAATAAAGGAACTTTGTGAATGAACAAAGTAGAATGGCAGTCTGGACGCAGAGAGAGCAGAGTGGCATCTCAGGGTGTATTAGAACAGAAATCTGTGTGGTTCATTTTGGATGAAAGTTCATTGGCACTTCAGTGCCTGAGGGATTTGGCAAGCTTTGATTGGCCAACAAGGTGACATCTGTTAAGTCTTGCTGGAGCAGCTGACAGTCCTACATCATAACTAAGCAGCAGTCGTCTTAGTGGTTAACTTCAGCACTTCCTTTCCTACCTGTGGCCCCTCATCTCCATTTCAGTGGTCTTAGGAAGAAGTGACCTATCTGTATAATGAAGCTCACAAGCTCCGCCCTCCCATCCCCCCCTACTTTCTTCCCTTCCTTCCTCTCTTTTTGATTCTTTTAAAGCCCAAGTTCTATTCATGATGGTACATATTTACAGTCTTGGCTACTCTGGAGGCTGAGGCAGGAGGATTGATTGAGTCCAATACATTAGGACCAGTTAGGCTATGTATAACTACAAACTCCAATTTTGTTTTTTAAAATTGCTATCCACTCCCTGTTGGAGGGAGACAGCTCACGATGGGAGTGAAAGTGTGGTCTCACAGTCCAGTCAACCAGCGCCCTTGGTCTGTCTCCCAGTTCCTTCCTAGGTGGGATTTGGTGTGTTCCTCATTGGACACATCTCAATTTCTATTAAGCACACACACACACACCTTGTTGTTACAATTAAAATGTTGAAACTTTCTACCTATCCCGATTTCCTCCCCTCCTCCTGTTCATCTTTCCAGGTCTTGCTTTTCCTTTTCCCTGTCTCTGTAAATCCTTAAAGATTTATAACTAACTCAGACTCAGGTCACAGCACACGGATGCTCATCTGCCTGTGGTTTGGACATATTTGAGGCTTCCTTCTGCCGATTCATTATCAGGAATGACATAGGCTACTTGCTATTGTTTGATCCCTGAGATCTTGTTACTGCTAGAAACAGTCCCCAAAATGCCTTAAGACATCTAAAGTATGACTGTGTAACTGCAGTGGGGAAAGGGAGGTCCAGCCTAACCCGAAGGAGACTGCCACACTCTAGTGTATAGTAGATATCTACATCAGATATAAAGTCAGCTTGCCATCAAACAAAACTAAATATTAAGGTCAGAATATGAAGAAAGAAAAGAAAAGGTTGAAGGCATAGACATTAGAATTATATGATTCATTTGATATCTAAAAATGGAATTAATGTTTGAAAATTGAACCTTTGGTAACACTATACTAAAATTAATTCCAGACGCACTGAAAGTGAAATGCAGAAACAAAACCTTAAAAAAAAACATGTAAGATTAGAGAGAGGGCTCAATCAGTAAAGCGGATGGCACAGAAGCATGAGGACCTGAGTGTAGATCCCCAGCACCCATGGAAAAGCTGCCATGAATAGCAGTGTTTACTTGCCATCCTAGAGCTGGGGAGGCTGAGACAGGAGGATCTCTAGGGTTCAATAACCAGCCAGCCTACTTGAATAGGTGATCTCAAATTCATTGAGAAAACTTGTCTTAAAAAATAAGGCAGGGATTAATAGAGAAACACATCTGAAGTTGACATCTGACCTCCTCTACATGTATATAAATAAACATTTACATATGTACTATACAGACATACAAATAAACACACATATAAACATACAACACACACACACACACACCAGAAATGGAGATCTCTCTGAGTCTATAGAAAATGTAGAAAACATCAAAGAATTTCTTAATTTTTTAAAAATATTTATTTATTTATTTTGTATACAATATTCTGTCTGTGTGTATGTCTGCAGGCCAGAAGAGGGCACCAGACCCCATTACAGATGATTGTGAGCCACCATGTGGTTGCCAGGAATTGAACTCAGGACCTTTGGAAGAGCAAGCAATGCTCTTAACCGCTGAGCCATCTCTCCAGCCCCCGAATTTCTTAATTTTTAAAAGGCTTATTGTATGCCTTTACATGTATGGGTGCCCAAAGAGGCCTGAAGAGGGCATTAAATCCCTTGGAGCAGGAGTTGCAGGAAATTGTGAACTGCTCTGTATGGGTGCTGGGAACTGTCCTTTGTGGGTGCTGGGAACTGGATGCAAGTCCTCCGAAAGCAGCTGGTGCTTTAGGTGCTGAGTCATCTCTCTCCAGTCCTTCATAAAAGATTTTTTAAAGAACTGGATATAGAAATGTTAAATGCCCCCAAATCATCACAAATAAAGTTGAAAGACAAACTAGAAACAAAGCAAAATTTACAATACAGATGACTATGCTTAACTGTGCTTTAAATATAAATAGCTTTCCCAAATCTATACAACAATATCCCCCAAGGAATATTTAGCCAAGAATGTTATTGGGCAATTTGCCAAAAATGAAAAAAAGTACTCATGATTTAAAAATACACAAAAATATATTTGATTCATTAAAATCACTTCAATAGGATATCACTTTTGTTTATCAGGTTAGAGAAGCCATTTTTCATTCCCAGCGTCCTCTTTGACTACAGAATGATACATCTACTTATTAGAGAAAAAAAGTAAACCTATTATAACACAGACTAGAATTGGTGTACAAAGAATAGGTGTCTAAGTCGTCATTAAAAACATTTGCATCCACACAAGAAGCAACACAATGTTATAGGTTAAAAAGTAGGGCATTAAGTATTTTGCAAACACATCTTAGGTGGAGCTGTAGCTCAGGGAAGGAGCCATTGCTAAGCATGCTGGAAGCCCTAGCTTCCACCTGCAGGACCAACTAACAGCTCTATGTTCGTACACAGTGGTTTCTTTTATTTATAAATTTATACACTTATGTGTGCATGGTGCTAGGGATGGAGCACGTTAGGCAAGTACCCAACCACTGAGCTACCCGACCACTAAGCTACCCAATCACTGAGCTCCACCCCTTACTAGTACCTCTATTTCTGTATCTGTCTATCCCTCAAAGCTTATTCTCACTTAACCCCAAACCTACCAAACACTATTCTCCAGGAAGGGAACCACGGACATTAGGGCTTTGGTCAGGGTCAAAGGTATGCTGAAGAAATGTTGATAGGATCGCACCTCACCTCTTCCTCCAGTGTAGTTGCGACTGGGGTCCAATGAGGCAGGGAGCTGTTTAAAGCCATTATAGCAAGAACGGCTTCCAGAGACGACCATGCTGTATTCCTAATGAGCCATTGCCCTCAAGAGCATCACATTTATTTGAGACATAGCCTCCTCCTTCTGTCAGCCAGGTAACAGACTCAAGCCCATTGTTTGACTTTGGGTAACAATCTTCCTCTGTTGATAGCAAGTGGAAAGTTTTCTGTTCCTTCACTGTTCCCTAGCAATGTGACATTTTCAAACAGTAGCACAGAACTCTTTAAATAGCCAAGCTCCATTTCCACTCTACCGTGACTCAGTAACAGCCACAGGATTCTTCTCAAACTTTCCTAAAAATGTCATCTTTGGGCTGGGCTCAAGAAGAACATTTCAGCCGTGGAAGCACATTTTCCACTCTGTCAGGAATGAGGGAGCGCATGGGCTTGGAACAGAAAGTGTTTTGCAATCCTCAGAAAAGCAACACTTCTCACCAAGGCCATAGCAACCGCTCTATGTAATGAATGCTGTCACAGCCTGATCACTCAGTGGCCTGGGGTTCTTATCAGCGACCCTGCAGGGACCATCACCTGGGGACTCCTTAGAGAACCGCACCCTCTATGACTGCTGCCGTGCGGACCCTGTAGGCAGTGATTCTGAGCCAAGTGTTGCAATACTGAGTCAAGCGGGCAGGTGGCATGAAACTTGCCAGATGTTCTAGGGGCACCTAATTCTTTATTTAAAAAGAGCCCCCCAGCCTCTGCCCCCACATGAGGAGCTACAGTAAAACACAAACTGTGGGGCCGGAGAGATCTCTGCTTCTGCAGAAAACAGCAGGGCGGTGGAATTCAGCTCCCAGGATCCACACCCTCCAGGGCTCTCACCCTCTTAAGGCCTCTGAGGGTGGGGTGCACCTACATACTTGCAGGCATTCAAAGATACATATAAAACAACCTTTAAAAGATTTACATACGTACAAAGTGTAATGCAGTCACAGTTAATGTCTTGTCATCAAAATAATTCTATTTGAAATTTGCACCCATGAAGTCAAATTTAAATGTCCCAAGGCTCCCTTGGAATCCGTCCTTTCTGAACTTCCACAGCCTCAGCTGAGCTGTTGGTAATCTCTGGGGCTCAGGAGCTCTGCTGTGGGGTGATAAAGCCCATTCCCACATACTGTTGACTAGAGGACTTCTCTGAGGAGGTCATTTGTATCGAACCTCTTTCTCCGAAACTGACGTCCTCACGTTCTTGATGATGACCAGTCCCTTTAAGTTCCTTATGAGAAATGATCGGAAATGACCAACATCAGAAAGACAGGAAGAGGAAAAACTGGATGGGAGCCAGCCCCTTCTCTCCACCCACCTTCCGTCTCCCAGTCCTTTACGTGAAGCCAGGTTACCCGTGCCTTCAGTTCCTGCTTCTTAGAAACGTGTGTCCTCCTCCTGGGCACAGTAGCCCTTGGCAAGACCCCTAAGAGGCAGGCTTCTTTTGGAAGATCTGCGTTTGTTTCCCCACTGTGGCCCGAGGTGTCCGTTCTTCAGATGTTCTACCCTGAAACAACCAGGGAGTTTTTATTCTGTAGCCAATTTTTGTTTTGCTTTTTGAGACAAGGTCTCACAAGGCTGGCCTCAAACTCTCAATCCTCCTGCCTCAGACCTGTGAGTGCTGGTGTACAAAAATATGCTACCATATCGGTGAAGACATGTCATTACTATAAGTGTATTTGATAACCTTGCAGAGTTCAGGAAAAGGTTACCTGGTTGGCCCCATCCCAATCCTGCTTTTACTATTAATCGCGTTGCTATGAAGATGATGAGAATGTGAATACTCGGCCCAAGCTAGAGGAGCAGAGACAGTGTCTGCCTGCCACCCCTCTGCCTGTGCACCACTGTGCTTCTTTCCTTTGGCAGCAGCACTGGGCACATAGAAGAGGGAGATGTTTCCATGACAGGGAAAACACCACAGTGTCCATCGCTCCTAACATTTCTCTGGTGAGAGGAAGATCTCAAGAGACAGCACAGTGGCACTTGTCCTTCTTTCTGGGCACAGGCAAGTGTCGTCTCTTGGGTCATAAGTTCAAGCTTTTGCAGACATTCTCTACTTTCATCCAGGACTTAGATCCCCCAGTCCCGTCCCGAGAGGCATGCAGGCGTCTAGTCTGACCAATCTGATCTATGTGGCCTGCAGGGATATGTGCAACACTTAATTGCCATCCAACAGGAAGGACTTAGGTCTCTTTGATGTAGAACTGTTAAGGACACATAGCTCCTCTCCTTTGGGAGCACTCCTCTTGCGGTGCTAGTACCCGCCACTCTTTCCTGAAGATCATTTGGAAATATTCTTATGAAGTACTTCTCAAAAAAAAAAGGTTTAAGGGAAGCATATTATTATGAGATTCTTCCTACCAGACATGAGATCTATCCCACTTGTCTGGGATAATCTATTAATAACTACTGCAGCCCTGAGACAAGATTGCTAGAGAGATGTAGCGAGCCCCTGGACTCCGATTCTGATGGTGATGCGGAAGTAGATAGCAGGCATCACCCACTGGCACAAGTGAGGGGGGCATGGCGTCACCATGAAGCTGCAGAGCTCTGCATAGGCCAACTGAAGCAGACACATGGAGGGATGGAGACGCTGAGGTCTGACCTGCCACCTCCCAGCTTTGCTAAATCTGGAGAAGAAGCTACACAAGACCAGAGAGATTGCCCTGGCAATCTCATCCTGGGCATTGCTCTAGGCTGGAGACGTGGGGCAGCGAGCTGCCAATTCTTAACCTTCTGAGGATGGAAAGACCTCAGTGGCTCAGTGAGAACAGACCAGCAAGGCACGCGCTGTAGTGGGAAGAAAACCAGAAGCACCTTTAGAGCACCTGTCACCTGAAGATTTCAGATGTCGCATTTCCTGTGACCAAATCACTCAACTTCTAGATCCATTCCTATAAGTACTTCAAAGCCCTAGAAAAAAGCGTGGTCAATGCACAAGACCCTGATTTTAACCCCACACACCACCAAAACTGGAAAGGACAGCGGGCCGAAACATAATTCCAAAGAGTGCTCGCTCCTATTTCTGCTGGTAAACACTGGGAATTTTCTTTGCAATAGTCATTCAGAAATCTAGAAACACTGATTGTGCACAGAATGCAGCAACTGAAATTCATCTACTTTTGTTAATTCTATTGTTAAAATTATTCATTTTCCTGGTAGTTTTTTTTTATTCTAACCAGAAATTTTCATACTAAGGGTTTAAAAAAGTGAGATGCCGTGATGAAAATCATTACTTTCTGTGCCAAACTAAAAATTAATCTAAAAAACACAAGAAACAATTACAGAACATAAGAGCTTGGAAATGAACTACATATCCTGCGGTGGCCATTCGGCAACTCAGATGATAGCCGGAACAGAAACGAAGAAGGAAACATGCTGTCACTAGTACAGTAGTGTATTTTAAAGGGTTTTAAATAATATGAGAAAACACCATGATATCTAAGTAATAAAAAGCAGTTAATGCAGGAGAACTCATGATGCTTACCACATTTATCACATAAAAGTTTAAAGTCTCACAAACCAGATATTATTATGACATAGCTAAGCTAAAACAATGTCTTAGTCTATGGGATTACTATTCTAAAATACCTGGTAAAATAGGAGCACATCCCATGGTAGAAGTAGAGGCTGATCTTCTCCAGTGCCTCAGCTAGCTGCCTGGCTAGCCCTGGATGGACTCATCCCCACAGTGGAGTCCTGAGCCCATGACTTCCAGTTATTTGACTGGTTTTTGGTTGTTGTTGTTCTTGTTTTTGTTTTCTATAGGTTAGTTTCTGTGATTAAGTATTTCTTTGCTTTCCAGTGTAGATGTAGACTTTTCTCTCAATTCTGTTATTTACAGGAATAAGTGTGTGCTTAGCTGACCACCTGGAAATAGAAAATCTTTAGTACTTTTGCTGCTTAGAAAGAGAAGGATTGGTACAAGACATAAATGAACTCTCATTAGAATTTAGCTCCTAAAAGCAGATCGTGCCTGGTGTTAAAGGTTTCACAAAGGAAGAAAAGACTGCAAATCAGTGAACATAGGAAAGCGTTTAGTAAGCATCAGTTGTATGGTTTACTGGCCACACAATTAAATTATCTGCTGTGATAAGTTAGAGTTATAGCCTCCATAAGCCTTCCCCACTCCAACTCCATGTGGTAGACTGACACGAGGCAGGGCAAGGCTATATCTGGCAGTATTAGGCTTATGAGGAGATAGCCTGATGGGGAAGAGGGTTAGTATAAGAAATAGAGACTGTGTGGAAGAAAAAAATATATATTGGCCACAAGGAAGAGGCAGCTCCTTGCACAAAAGCAATCCTGTGCTAATTGAGCTTTGGTGTAAATTCTCTTTATAACATTGTCTGCACGCTAGCAGTAAGCAACATGCTGGTAACCACATGAGAAGATTAATTCAGGTCTGAATTAATGATTATTATTGACATTTAAAGATTCTGAAGACTTCCAAAAATCTGACAGGACTCATATGCCCATCAACAGAACTATGCACTTGTGTATCACACACACACACACACACACACACACAACTTTGTAGTTTTGGAGCATTTACAGAGCTTTTCAAAACCAAATTAAAGAAGGGAAAAACAAAAGAGCAGGGAATAAAATGATCTTCTGTTTAGGGAAATTAAGTTTATCTCTCCAGCTAATGTATTTGAGCCATGACACTAACAACCACAGTCTTATTCTCCATATGCTAACAGTGAACAGTACCTGTCATATAGTAGACAATCGGAAGTTGTTTAGTGGGTCAGTGCTTTTCAGTCTTCATAACAGGTAAAAACCTCCAAACGAGTTTAAACATGAATAGTATCAGCTGTCACACTGTTGCATATTATAACAGATGCATGCAGTTAATTCACTCTGGGCTCTTTCTTAAGCATCTTTTCTATGTTTATGATAAGATTTCTTTTTGCTTTTTTTATTGATTTTTATTGAGCTCTACATTTTTCTCTGCTCCCCTCCCTGCCTCTCCCCTCCCCTTCAACCCTTTTCCAAGGTTCCCATGCTCCCAATTTACTCAGGAGATCTTGTCTTTTTCTACTACCCATGTAGATTAGATCCATGTGTGTCTCTCTTAGCGTCCTCATTTATCATTATTTTCTTCTTTCTGTCTCTTCCCTTGGATAATATATCCATATTACTTTAGGAATCCTGTCAAGATGATACCCAAAATCAGTGTCCAATTCTTGACCTCTGAACTTTTTCAAGCCCCATAAGTGACAGTACAGCACCTGATTTATGATTTACAGGGACCTCCAAAACTCAAATTGTCGAAACTTAAGCTCATCACCCTTTTCAAATTAGTTGGTCAACTCCATGACTCTAATGCACATTCTTAGAATTCTTGAATTTTCAGATTTCTGCATTCGTGGTCTTAAACTTAGAAGGCCTTTGCTCTGTTTGGGAATCTGATGAGGCCATGCTGCATTCCCAAGGGAAAACGTATATGCAGCTAGTTCCCACCACGGTCCACCCCCAAGGACAAAATGTATACACAGCTAGTTCCTTCTATCAAGGAACCTATGAGTTTCTACAGCATCTCGAAGGATCTCACATTAACAATCTTCAGGGAGAGAAAGGTATAGTTCTCTCTTTTGTATCACCAACTTCTGCCGCTTCCTTTTCTAGATTTTTCTCTTGTTTCTATTTTGTTGTCTTCATTGAGCTCAATCTCAGTCAAAATATTTATGTTTAGAGAACTGAAACACTTCAAACCTGCTGCTCTTAACAGAGAGTGCTAAATGCTTTTCTTTTTAGGGTAAAAATCATGATGTCGAAAGACCAAATAAGCGAATATTCTTATTTACAATTGTGGAAATGCATGGAATGTGGAGGTTATTTGATGGAGAACTTAGAAAATAATTTATTCTTTTTAAAAGATGTGTTTATTTGTGTGTGTGTGTGTGTGTGTGTGTATGTTTGTATGTATGTGTGTGTGTGTTTGCCTGAGTGTATGTCTGTGTACCACACACATGTAAAAGCCTATAGAAGTCAGAAGAGGGCAGGAGCTCTCCAGGAACTGGAGTTAGAGATGGTTGTAAGCCACTGTCTGGTTCTGGGAACCAAACCCAGGGCTCCTACAAGAGCAGTAAGTGCTCTTAACGACAAAACTGTCTCTCCAGTTTCCCAAATAATTTATTCTTATAGCAATAGTTGAAAAATATCACTACCAAAATTATTTTGGCCTAAAGGTGTTTAGCCATATGCAGAGTGGGTAAGGTTTTGATTTTCAGTGTAATTTCTTTAATATGTGTTATTCAAAATTTTTATTATATCTGTTTTGATAAACTGTAGTTTTCAAGAAATTTGCACACTTACGTGAGTTGCTAAAATAATTGGCATGAATCTTTAATAATAGTTTCTTCTTATCTTTTTAATGTCTATGATATACAGTTATATTTCACTTTTGATTTGTAACATAGGTTCATTTATCCTACTTTTCTTCATCAGTCTAGATACAAGTGTGTTCATTTTGGAGATCTGCTTTTAGCTTTGCTAGGCTTCTCTACTATGTCTGTTTTCTTTTATGAAGATTTCTGCTTGTCTTAGTCACTGTTCTATTGCAGAGAAGAGACACCAAGGGAAAGAACCCCTTTACTGGAAGGTTTTCTTACAGTTTCAGAGGACTATGGCAGGAAGCCTGGTAGCAGGAGGACACGATGCTAGAGCAGGAGCTGCGACCTTTACATCCTGATCCACAGGCAGCATGCAAAGAAAGAGACCAAGCCTGGTGTGGGCTTTTGAAAAATAAAAATCAAAGCCCACTCCCAGTGACACACCTCCTCTAACAAGGCCACACCTCCTAATCATTTCCAAACAGTTCTACCAACTGGGCACTGAGCACCCAAAAATGTGAGCTTATGGGTGCCTGGACTGGCTGGCTGTTTTTGTGTGTCAACTTGACACAAGCCAGTGTCATCAGAGAGGAAGGAGCCTTAGTTGAGGAAATGCCTCCATGAGATTCAGCTGTAAGGCATTTTCTCCAATGGTGATGAGTGGGGGTGGGGCCAGCCTCAGTGGCGGGTGGGGCCATCTCTGGGCTGGTGGTCCTGGGTTCTACAAGAAAGCAGGTTGAACAAACCGGGGAGAGCAAGCCAGTAAGCAGCACCCTTCCATGGCCTCTGTATTAGCTCCTGCTTCTAGGATCCTGCTCTGTTTGAGTTCCTATCCTGACTTCCTTCAATAATAAACAAAAATGTGGAAGTGTGAGCCAAATAAACCCTTTCCTCCCCGGTTTGCTTTTAGGTCATGGTATTCATCTCAGCAATATGAACCCTAAGACTGGGTCATTTTTATTAAAACCATCACACTGCTTCAATCTCTAGTAACATTTATTTATCATTTGGGACATCCTCCTTTTCTGTCTTCTTAAGGTAGAATCTTGGGTCGCTGATCTTAAGCCTTTCTTCTTTTCCCATATGAGCATATAGAGTTGAACTTCTCTCGGACCATGGTAGTTGCTGTTCTCCAGAAACTACTTCCTCTGCTCATTGTCATTCAGGCCAAAGTACTTTTAATTTCCCCTGTGCTTTCTTCTTTGGTCTATGAATTATTTAAAGTACGTAGTCAAATATTTTTCTCAGCAACATATAGCTCCTGATTTCTAATTAATTCCAGTCTAATCAGAGAACACGCCCTGAGTGAGCTAAGCCCTTCTGACATTGGTACGGTTTGTTGTCTGCAGTTGAAACAAGTCAATTAAGATACGGCTGCACATACTGTTAAACTCCTCTGAGTTGCTAGGGACTTTTTTTTTCATTTAGATTAATCAAATGTTGAGAGAGGACACACTCATGTTGTCCGTGTACAGTTGCAATATCTTACTAGTAATTGTCCATTTTTTTAATTCTAAAATGCCACATTAAAAAACCATTTGTTCATTTATTTTGTATGCGTGTGTGCCATGGTGCACATGTGGAGGATAGAACAATTTGCTGGAGTCCTTTTGTGTCTTATAATGGAACTCAGATGGGAAGCCTGGGTGACAGGAACCTTATCCCGCTGTGCCAGCTCACCTGCCTCTAAAATGCCTTTGGCATCTAGCAAGCTCTTTGACTAGAAGTCCATTTTGTGCGATATTTTAACCGTCACTCAGGGTTTTTTTTGACACTTTTTGAGTGGCAGGCCGTTTTCAATTCATTTTAATCCGAATCTTTATGATAAGGTAGGAAATACTGACTTAACTAACATTCCTTTAAGACCCATTCTGAACATGTCTTCCTAGCGAATTTCGTTCTGATGACTGATTCAGTGAGGTCTAAAGCTTCTCTTTTTCCCAATATTTCTTTTCTTTCTTCCTTTGGGTTATTTTGATAATTTAGCATTCCCTTGTTTGTTTGTTTGTTTTTTTATTAGTTTTTTTTTTGAGACAGGGTTTCTCTATGTAGCCCTGATTGTCCTAGTACTCACTCTGTAGACCAGGCTGACCTCAAATTTGGAGATCCGCTTACCTCTGCCTCCCAAGTGCTAGGATTAAAGGTGTGTGCCACCACCCAGCAAGAATGTGTAGCCCAGACTGGTCTCGAACTCATGTTCCTCATTCCTCTTCCTCCTTCAGCAAATCCTACTGGTGTGTACCACCATGACTGAACTGGCCAGCATTCCTTTTTATTGGCTGTTAAATGTGTATTTCTGTTTTGGGTAGTGGTGCTCTGGGGTTTATAATATGCATTATTAGCTTTTATCATTGAAGTCATACCGCTGTGTGAATATTATAGAAAGTATGTAGTCAATAACCCGTTTTAGTAAAAAGTATTGTTGCAAGTACCTGAGATAATCAACATATAAACAAGAAAGGTTGTCTTGTCCTGGTCCATGATCCAGCTGCTCTGTTGCTTTGGGCCTGCAGAAAGCAGCCCAGCATGACAGGAGCATGCGGCAGAGAAGGAAACACATCTTGAACAGCAGAAAGAACGAGAGAAGGGGTCAGGACCCAGTGTTTCATCCAAGGGCACACCCCTAGTGACCCAGCTTCCTTACTGGGCTCTAAATAGTCCTTCCCTTCCCGAGCACTTAGGCCACAGACCAAGCCTTGGCCCTGAGGACCTTTGTGGGAAGGTCAAGACCCAAGGAGAGCAGGTCTGTTACCCTGCAGCCATCCTGTCTGCACTGCATCCATGCCCCTCGGGAACGCCAGCAGGCGGTGCTCAGTCTTCCTCCCAATAGACATGTTTTTTAAATTAATAAGAAAGGAATAAATCTTAAATGTTTTCTAGATAGTGTTGCTCATATCCTTATTTCTGAATACCCAGGTTTCCTTTCAACATTAGTTTCCATGTTCTTGAAACAGCGTGAGCTGACAGCTAGTGTCATTATTTTCCTTACTCCGAACATCACCTGACTCCACCTTCATCCCTGCAGGGCGCATCTGTGCAAGCTGAGAGCTTCTGGGTTTATTTTGATCTTCCATCTTCCCGGAGTTCTGATGAGAAGCCTGTGGCTATTCAAGCTGACTTTACCTCCCTAGTCATGCCGTTTAGCCACCGTTTCGTCTGCTGTGTGTCCTTTGGCACTCTTAAGTCCTCAGAGGCAGATGTTTGGATATTGTTTTATAAACCCCTGAGAATCTGCTCACTTAATTCCCTCTGTTTTCCTCCTTCAGTTTGATGGGCCTCGGAGACGACTCAGCCCTTTGTTATTTACAGACCTAGGAAACCCATTTTCCATGAAATAGTGTTTTCCAGACCATTCTACAGATAGGTTTGCAGTATTCCCATTTCCTTTCTCTCTGTGTGTTGTAGTTTGATTGTCCATTCTTTCTTTCATTTTGATCATTGCTTCTTTGACTTTATTGAGCATGGCTGAAAAATCACTCCCTTTAAATCCTCGTCTGGTAATCCCAACCATAGGTAATCCCAACCCAAGACCAAAACGTGGGTTTATTTTATTTTGTCGTTTCCACTTAGCATGTGTTCCAATAACTTGTTTCTTTGTGTGTAATCTTAAATTGTTCCCCAGACATTGGACAAGCCATATACTATATAACCCCAAAGTCTGTCACAGTCCTCTGGAAATACAGGTTTTTCTGTGTTTATCATAGTAGACAATTAATCCACCGAGACGTAAACCAAGCTGACTCTCGCCCTTGTGTCTAGAGTCTGTCCCATGAAAACGATAGGAATCAGTGTGACACTGGGGGATCCTGATGAGCTAGGGGCCCCCGCTCCCAACTGCCCTCTTGCTTGAGCCTCTCATCTCACTCTGGCAGCTGGCAGCCCTTAGCAGAACACCGGTCTCTGATGCTTCTGACCAGAAGTTTGAGCTTTGATTTGCTTCCGGAGTTCTAGGTGTCTCTGTCACTTTTCTCACTGCGGCTGTCTTCAAGCCTAAGCTTCCAAAGTCGGAACTTCAAGTCATTTCTCCAGGCTTCGGTGCTTTCTGCAATCTGCTTCTTCAGGGTGTGTGTGTGTGTGTGTGTGTGTGTGGTTTGTTCAGCGTTTCCTGTTTTTAATCAGTGACAGGGTTGGTTTAACCTCTCAATGTACAAGTTTAAACGAGCCCTTCCACTCCACAGTGTTTACATCAGGTATTTGGTGACAGTAATGGAGGCCGACTAACGTACGTTCTTATTCCCAACAACTGAAGCCAAGGATCAGGATAGGAAACCAGAATCGTCCTGAGAAAATAGAATATTCATGAAGGGAAAGCTGTATTTCCAAAGGCAAAATGTGTTTGAGGGAGAGGAAAAAAATTGTAAATATTCTACTCACATTTTAACAATCCTGTACTATTCAGTGTTAACATTTTACAGGTACATGTTTTATGCATGATCTTTGTGTTATGAATATCTAATGCATGTACATAATATAATGTTTGGATAATTTATAGTTTTTTTCCTAAGAGAGGCATAAATCCGATAACCTTTAAGTTCCCATAAGAATCCTAGACTCTCCTAGTTCTAGCATCTAACGATAGCATTGCTGACAGGCCCTTGCTAAGCTCTGTGAATACATTTGCTTTATTGGGCTTCATAGCAATGCTGACAGGTAGATGTGGCTCCTATAACAAATGAGAAATCCGAGATCCAGGAGAGTCAGCAGTGTGCCCAGGTGCACACTAAGGAGTGGCGATGGGATCTGGGCTCCAGCGGGTCTTCCCTCGCAGCTGATGTTTTCTTCGCTTTGTCTTTCGTTTGGAGTCGCAAGCTACCACCCAGCTAGCACTGGGTCACATCCATCACAGAAACAGTGTAGTAGAGAGGTGGAAACACCGTGTGGAGAAATAACAGTCTCTTCCAAGGAGTCCAGTCTTTTAGCTGCCGTAGACTCGCAGCCCTGCGAGCGTCCTGCTCCTCTCACGCTTCTCTCTCTGTCTGCCTCAGAAATAACAATGTACTTCACCATCTTGTTCAAAGCTGTTCTGGACCTTAAACCGGAAGGGCTAGGAAAGTGTGATGAAACATGTGACTGTCGTTCTTCTGTCCCAACTCATACACTCGTGCTTCCTTTTCCAAGTCTTACAGTTACGGCTTCAACAGCGAAGGACCCAGGAGCAGCTGGCTAACCAAGGCTTGATACCACGTGAGTACCCGCCGCTCTTCCTCATCCCCTCAGAGCTGTGATATCCGGGAGACAAAAAGACCCTAGAGATCAGCTAGTCTCAGGCGATGTATCTCTCAGCGGAGATCCCTGGGTCTGAATCCGAGGACATCTAGGCTGTGGATGTTTTGTCTCCTTCCCTTGCCTATGTAGAGGCTGTTCCTAAGACTCCAATATAGTAGATTTACTCAGTGGATGGTGGGCGTCTCTGGCTCTTCTCCTACTTTTGAAATTGGTTCTTCTAGAAGTACCAAGTATATGCTATTTTTTTCTTTTTTCTTTTTTTCTTTTCTTGGTTTGGGTTCAGTTATTTGAACCCACAATTAATTAAATATTGTCAAGTATTTCCTTTGTAGAAGACTCAGTTGCAATACTGTTCTAGCATGAATACTAAATACAGTGTTGAACTACTGCCCAAAGTATGAGTCAAAGAAGGATAATCACAGGTTTTAGAAGATTTTTTGAAATTTTCTAACAATTAAAGCTAATTCTTGGTTGTCTAGGGGAAGGTGTCCCAGACATGAAATCACAGTTCCAATTCTTCTAGGTCATATTAATTCTCCAAATAAAATATAAAAATCAGTGTTCATAATAACACCTGCAGAAATGTGAATCGTTGCACAGTACTGGGCTTCAGTGTTTAATATACAGCTCTCAGACTGTACCCTAGACAAGACGATGGTGGTTAATATGTATAGGGGCGTATTAAGGCCCGAGGACTGCCCAGAGCTGATAATCTTCAAGCTTTCCCTTTTGTAATTCAAAAAGCAGCCCTCATATTAGCTAAGCATCTAAATGGTGAACGACAGAAACCTTTGGAGCAAAACTTCTTTTGAGTTTTTTCCTGAGCACAGAAGCACTGTCCTGCTGGGAAACGGAGGCGGCAAGCTCATGTCTGGTGTTTTTGTCTGGTTGGTCTCCTGAAAGTGAGAAAGATGGAAGCCAGGGTTCTGAGACTGCAAGTCTCACAGCCATGTCCTCAGGGGTGTCCCCTCCTCATTTTGGAAGGGCAGATGGCTCACGCACACCAGAACCTCTCAGTTCATCCAAGTTCACAACTGATTTAAAACAAAATTTAGCCCACATGCCCAAATGCGGAACCTGGATTTCACAGCCGGCTTTTGGATAAGAATATTTTTGAAGCCCATGGGTATAAATCTGGAAACAAGTGAAAAATAAAAGGTCAAGACAGCGATGACCCCTGGGATGTAGTTTAGGTCACGGCTGTCATGTCAGGTGTACAAATGGAGCATCTTTTCCTGTAAAGGAACAGAGTGGAGATGTAATGTTTTCTTCTCCAGAATTTTCAGACTCAAGTAGGGTAGCTATCGATGAAGCACTATTGAAATGCTTAGAGGGAGATTGTGACCAGTCCCTTGCATCATCAAGACATTTTCAGGTCAGGGAAGTCCTGCAAAGAATAAAATGTCCTACTCGAAACCCAGCCAAATGATAAAGGTTTTCTCATTAGCCACCTCTCCCCAACCAGAGTTTCTAAGGAAGCGGCTCCTGCCATGGGAAAGTGTGTGGGTGTCTGGCACATACCGCCGACCCTGTGTGGATGGGCCTGCTCTGCTCAGCTCTCTTCAGGAAGCTAGAGAAAGAGTCAGTCTCTGCCCCTGCTGGTGTACCCAGAGTCCTAATAGGAGACTAACCTGACACAGTACACCAAAGGACTGTACCTAAAGGCAAATGAGGGCGAGAGGCCCCGAAAGGCTCGGATTCTCCAGGATTTAGCCTTATTTACCACATTTTATTAACTGTGCACAGAATCCAGAGCCATGCACTGAGAGGCCCACAATAATGACCAAGATGATTCCTGGGAGGAATTCAGAATACTAGGGGATCTGACAATAAGTCAGTCTAATTCAGTGGGGTCTCATTGTCTGCCCCAAGAAGACCTTCAACTATTATTTCAACTTTTTAAGAGAAAGAGGAAAGGAAAGAAGAGAAAAATGAAAGGACAAAAAGCTACAAAGTTCAGCTAATTCTCTGATTTTTTAAAATGTTTTTCAGTTTTTTTTTAAGTTTTTCAGTTATTTTTTTTTTAAGTTTTTCAGGAAGCCATCTACACGTTTTCTAGCCAAGACAGTGCTAATGGTCCGCACACTCCCTGCGCCTCTCCTCAGCTCTCCTAGGAGCCTTGCAGTCTCCTCACTAGAGTGATATTTCTCTTCAGCAGACATCTGAGACACTCACGGTAGTCAAATCCTTATTTCTAGCTAACATTCATGGAGATGAAACTGAAGGCTTGAGAGAGTTTTCTGATGTCCTAAAGCAGATCCAGCGAGTTCCAGGTCCCTCTTCTATTCACGTGCAAGAACTAATACATTAAATAAGATTACTGTAAAATCTCACTTGGCCCATGGTATGAAATAACTGTAATTCTCTCTGAAAATTTTGCAACTTACTATAAATTGCCTACACACAAAACCAAAGGCCACGTTAGTGATTTATTCTAAATTTCCACATATATGTAGTTAACGGGGAACCGCCACTCTTGGGCAGTTGTTTTGTTTCTTCACGTTGGGTTATCTCCAGAGCCTGCAGGAATGCCATTTCTCTCTTCATGTGATAAAGCAGAGGTCAGAACCCGTGGTGTCCAGTGCCCACACAGACCCCCTTTCTACCCACGAGGCTCAGGCCCCACCCAGACCATTTCTCTCAAATGTTCAAAAGAAATTGTTTTACATTTGTAAGAACGTAAATCATTGTGACCACATAGTCAAGGAGAGATGTGGGGTGTGACTCATGGTGCAACACCCACTTTTAGTGCAAAAAAAAAAAAACCCAAAACAAAAAAACAACCCTGGTTTTGATTCCAATACTGCAGAGACCCACTGGGAAAACGTGGAGGATGGCCCAGTCATCTCAATGAGATGTTTCACTCTGACCAGCTCTGACGGATCTCACTTTTTCTCAGTGTGATGATAAACAGTGTTTTCTCTTTTCCGGGCCCAATGAGCTGAAATGTTCTTTCCAGTTGACTTGTCCACCTCGTCCCACAAGGTTCAATTTCCTTCCTTCCTTCTTCATGGTCATGTAAGGTGCAGGCTTTGAGGTTGCTGCTAAGTAACAAACAGTCCACACCAGTAGCAGCAACATTTTTTTCCCAATACCTCCAATCACTTTAAAATCATTCACTTGTTTTTATGAGTTTGTATGAGTTTATGGTTTTCCCACTTCTGGTGCTTTGAATAAATTTAAATGCACCATTTTTTGATTAGAAGTGAAGACAGATATCTTATATTCTTAGGCCAATGTAGAACCTTGATGTAGAGCAACTTAATGAAGAAAAGTGTTCTTTGGACCTGAGTAGGATAGCTTTCACAGTGAGTAGTGAAGTCCATGCTTTCCAAACAGCCGTGAAATCTAAAGCTTTATTGTTTGGAATTATATCTTAGACACATGCATGATTCCCCACATGGAACTGTCTGACCCCCTGCGAAGCTAGGGTTTGAAAGAATGTCTTCACCAAGTCTGCAGGCTCAAGGATGTAGGCTATGAAGAAAGCGCACTCTTGGGGCTCCCTTTGGCCTTGGGAACGTCAAGGAGGGTTTCCCTCATTGTTTTCATACAAATATCCTCCCTGCACTCCTTATCCCTGATTATCACCCTTCCAGGCAGACACTTTTTATTTTTAAAATTTTTATTATTCATTTGATAGCTGCATTAAGAGTTTCGCTTATATTCACTCTTCCCAAACACACCACAGATTCCCTACCCAACCAGCTTTGTGTTGTTTTATTTAAACCTATGATGTGCAAATATTTTTGGACATGCAGGCTTCCAACGGAGCATCATCGACTTACCAGGGGCGGGGTTATACTCTTAGAGGAAACTCCCTCCCCCAGCAGCTAACAATTGTCAATAACCCCAGAGTTAGAGGTGGAATTTCATGCCCCACTCCCACCTCTGTGCTAGGATTTGATCTGACTTGGACTTGCTCCAGTCTTGAATTCAGAATCTTAAATGGCTCCATCTTATTTTGACCCCTTTCAAAGCTCCCGCATAAACAATTCTCAGCCTCTTGACCTGGATGTACTAAAAATGGTCTTAGAGCTATGAGCATCTACTAGGAGTAAGGCAGTACCTAGGGCATACACACAGGAATCAGAAAGAGTTTCTGAGTCACTAAGGAGCTAGCTCCACGGAGCCCTCGTTTAACTGTTTCTGTTGAGCAGTTGGGGAAGTGTAGAGCCCTTCTTGAGAATGGGTACCAAGAGGTTTGAAGGAGGAACCTGAGTGTTGCCTCCCTCTCTGTTACCAAAGAACACCTAATGGGGATAAACTCGGGGAATACAGGGATACAGCTGTCTTCCTGGAATGGAAAAGGAGAGGAAAGAACTGGGATAAATGTTTGAGGACCTAGAGAGCAGAGAGGTCACTGTGTGCCCACAGTTTCAGAGAAAGCCACCTCTGACTGGAGAGGGATTTCTGGGCAGCTCGAGTTCAATGATCTGATCTATGTAAATGAATTTGGAGACACGAGGAGCTGTCGGTGAATGGTGCCGCCTTTATTTGTTTTGCAGACTAATCCAAGCTACATCAGCCACATACTTACCGCAAAGCCTTGGTAAACCCCTGAACTCTGTGGCATTCCTGAGTAGCCAGAAGAATGATGGGCCATCCCCGCACCCACTCCCCATGCAGCCTCACCATAGTGTTGAGACATTCACGGGACAGAGTCCCCCTGCCTTTTCTCAGTGCACCAGCTGACTTGGCTTCTCCCCACGGGCACCTACCACACACTGTTGGCTGCCTGAGCAGAACGCGGGGCACGAAGGGATTAGTCTGTCTGCCTCTTCCTCTCTCCCTACCATCTCGCCCTCAGAGCTAGAGGATGGTACCCTGAACTTCCATGCCAAGCTGGATCAATTGTGTCTTCTCTCTTCTCTTTCATCTCTCCCTCAATTTTCCAGTTGCCTGTTTCTTAAGAAATAGAGAACCAGTCACTGGAGACAGGCTTTAAATTTGTCTCTGTATCCATGACAGGAGAAACTCCCAAGTATTTGCATGTGTGAGGTCAGACTCTAGTGTACACACCAGGTCTTAAATGCCCCCAGCTACATTGGGCAAATACACTGTTTTCAAACCCCAAAGACTATAATTTGAGCACAGAATAAGCCACCTATTACCAACTTCCCCTCAGAGAGAAAGAGATAGATACATAGATAGAATAATTTCCAAGCTGCTATCACCTCCACAAAGCCTGTATCCTGACTACTCAGAGGGAAGTATTCAAGGCCTGTTCGCCTTTCAAAGCAAGGCAGCATGAGCAAACACCATGAAGTTCATTTTATAAGTGGGAAGCCAAGAGTGCAGAAAACCTACTGGATTAGTTCAAGGCTATACCAGCAAGGAGAGGTCTCAAATAGATGGGTCCTAAATTCTCAGGTACCCGGGATGCCTTTAATCACACAGCACCATGAGTCTCACGTCTGGACGTGACCATGTCTCCTTCCCCACAGACTACCCTGTAGCACCCACATGGTAACTCACAGCCTTCTGTAACCTCAGTTCCAGGGGATCTGATATCTTTCTCTGGCCAGTGTGGGAACCAGGCACACACATGGTACACTCGCATACATGCCAGCAAAACACCAAAACATATAAAATTAAAATTTAAAAAGCCTAATTATTACTAAATTCATTATTAATCCACATGTCTATTTTCAACTAACTACAAGTGAGCTACAAACTTACTAGCAAATGGTTTTCACTGGAGCTGGCATTTTTAAACTACATTGCAGTGACTCCAGGCAAAAGAGACTGTCAGGCACCGAGCATCCTTTCTAGGAACTGAAATCCAATCCTGGCAATCCCAATCCAGCGCTTCTCATTAGAACTCGTCGTGTCCGTGAGCCCTTCACTAGGGGCACACTAGCCTTACAAGTCCCACGGGCTGTTGTCCTTGAACCTGGGCATCAACAACACCTGGAGAGTTTGTTCAAAGCCAAATTCCCATGCTTCCCTCCCAAAAATTCTGAGGCTGTGGTTCTGAGATGGGGTTCAAGCGCCCGAACGTCTAACAAGTTCCCAACTGATGCTGGGAATTGCCGCTCCCGGGGGGCCTGTCCTAAGAACCATCTGCGGCTCTTGGCATCTCCTTCCGTCTCTATTCAGTGGAGTAGGACAGAGTACCCGGAGTTCTCTCTGGGCCTGGTAGTGAGAGGTCCCCTAGAGAGAAGTCAGTGCTGCACGGCATCCCTAGTGGGCTGCCACTCAACACCAAAGCCCAGCCCTCTGCAAAAGAGCCCCGCCTCAGCCTTAACCTTAATGAGTTCTCTGCAACCCTGGCCTCACTGGATCCCCTTGAAGGCCTGAATTCGGAGTGGAGCACAATGGACCGCAGGAGGCCTGTTCTTATCTAGGCGAATGTTTATCCACACAGCTGACCCAAATTAGCTGGAGCTGCAGGGACAGAAATAGGAATAGCCTGCGACTAAACGCTGAGGCGAGAACACGAATTCCCCTGTGAGGAGCGATTAATCTTTCTCCAGGGGAACAAGTCAGATGTGTGGCTGACTGGATTTATAGTCGAATTCTAATTTGAAATCACATGGACTTATTTTTTTAATTTAGAAATCCAAATTCCTTTTCCATCTTAAATGTCAGTGTCCTTTAAATATGAAATTTTGCCATTTGATACTCCCTGGGCTGGCAGCAGAAGTGGTCTTTTGTGTATTTTAAAAAAAAAAATCATCCGAGGGAGGCATTATGACTTTTGGAGGCCTGCAGGGGAGATGGCTAGAGCCCACATTCTCTGGAGTCACAGGGTAGGCAAACCTCAACCCCTGGGCCACTCTGCTGGGGAGTTTTCCATAGTGTGACCTCAAGCTAGTGCCCCATCACCCAACCCCCACGGCAAACCCTGAGGAGAGCATGGCTCCGTGAGGGCAGCATGTAGGCCTCTTCCTGTTCTTCTCAAGACCACATTAAATGGACATAGCTTTCCACCCTGCGGTAGAAGGTTCCAGAAGACCATTGTGCTCCTAACACCGAGGACTAAACTGTCTCGGTGTTTCCCAGGAAAGGAAGTGACAGTCATGAGCTGTGGCTTTGTAGAACCAGGGCAGGGGACACAGTGTTTCCTAGAAAAGGGAGAAGCTCTGCTGGTGAGACCTGAAGAATCTCAAGGATGCAGAATCGGTAAATTTCCCTCATGTCCAATTAGAAGCATTGTGTGGGCCAGCAAGATGGCTCCGTGGCTAAAGGCATTTGCTACACAAATCTGATAGCCTGAGCTCAATGCCCAGAACTCCCATAACGTGAAAAGGGAGAACTAACCCCACAAAGTCGTCCTCTGTCTTCCTCAATGCCCCTCATCATAGTGCCCCCACATAAACATCATACATACAATAATTTTAAAAAACAAATTGTGGCCGGGCGGTGGTGGCGCACGCCTTTAATCCCAGCACTCGGGAGGCAGAGGCAGGCGGATCTCTGTGAGTTCGAGACCAGCCTGGTCTACAGAGCTAGTTCCAGGACAGGCTCCAAAACCACAGAGAAACCCTGTCTCGAAAAACCAAAAAAAAAAAAAAAAACAAAACAAATTGTGTTTAGAATGTGGGCAATATCTAAAGATTATGGTTCCCTTTGGAGACTACCTCCAGGAAAAACACATTATTCTTCCTAACCACTCAATAAAGGTCAGTTCAGAATCAATCCCTTTACTGGTGATGAAAGTAATTCAGCCCTACTAACATGTAACGCTTAATTCCAAGGACACCAGGTAATGGTACAGAGGTAAACACCTCTTGGTGCAGAACTCACATATTACAGGGGCCCGAGTAGACTCTGTGATCTGGTAGCTTGACAAGAGGGAGTCACTCTGTCATTCCCATCATGAGTTCCACGAATCAAATATGAGAAAAGGCAAGCCTCCTTCCCAAGGGTACCGAGATTCCTGTTGAAGAAAGCACATGAGCCACAATAGCACTACACGCTTGTTTCTCAGAAACACTTGGCTGGGAAAAAGTGGAAAAGTGGGAGGGGCATCGACAGTAGTAAGTGTAGCTGGGGGGCCCATTTTAAGGTGGAATATGTGACAATCAAACAGAAGCTGAGAAATCCTTGCCAAGTCAGTGTGAAATGTGATAGTCAAGCTATCTGTCCTTTTCCCTTTGAAAAAGAGCCTCTGCTGCTCCAGTCAAAGAGAGAACGGGTCACGTCGACTGTATTGGGTACAAAGCAGCCAGTTGGACAATTTTGGCATGGCCTTTGGTCAGCATTGCTAATGTGGGACTGAGTTGGGGGAATTGGTAAGCATGCCCAAACAGCATCCTACAGAGAAAATAATATGGCCAAGCCCCACTATGTACTACCAGGTCCTGTTAGCTTGAGCTCCGTACGGGTACACGCACACACACACACACACACTGACCTAGTCAAAAACCCAATTCAAGATTCGGAAAATGACTTCCTTGCCTGTAATGTAAGAGTGGACACCTGCTAGAATATTTGTAGAATCTGGATCGTGTGTTTCATAAACATATCCAGGCGAATGACTAATTTAAAAAGAAAGAAAAGCAAGGCAACTCCGTACTCTGCTCAACCTCTTCACTGCAGTAAAGCCTGATTGTCTATGGCTTCCAGCTGACACTGTTCCCAGGAGGCCAGGAAGCCAACACGAAATTCAGATGTGTGCAGAAAGCTGCTCTGCACGTTTGCTACTCCGAGTTTATGGAACCCTAGTGAAGAGGTGCTTCCAAGGAGAGATGGGAGGACACAGAGAAGACCAGAAGTGCTAACTGGGACAGGTTGGCTGCTCTGTGCCGCTCTGTGCCACTGGACAGGACTGCCTGGGGAAGGCCACATCTGCTGCCAGAGAGCAGCTGGAACCCCACTCCTGAAAAAAAATGAGGGAATCAGAGGACCTAGGAGCCATATAAGTTCCCGTACAAGGCAATCCATGGCCATGGACCTCCGTTTCCCCACTTTGTAGGGCTGGGATTGGAGTTCACTGCACCTTTTGAGCTCTCGTGTTCTGAGTCTCACCTTCTCACTTGACACCCTTGACTGCCTGCCCATAAATAACCAGCCATGTTCTATTCCGAAATAGTCTCTTCCTCCAGGATAGCCACATGTATCCCAGAGTACAACTATCCCCCAAGCTTATAGAACTAAAGGCTTAGCAAAGTCAGTGAGGGTGTTAGCTGCCCCACTTAGCCCTCAAACCAGTGTTATTCTAGCCTGGCCCCCCTGTGTCCTCAGAAACCTGGCATGGCCTGCCTCCACCACTTCTCTTGTCACAAATCCTGCCTCTGCTGCTCTTCCTGGTTTACCCCCGAGTTCTGCCTTCCTCTGTCTCCTGTGGCTTCTGGGCAGCTGGCATCCTCTGGGTCTCTCTTCTTTGTTGCTTGTAGCCTGATAGAGGCCATCACTTCCAGACTGTGCATAGCTCAGCAAGCACACGGCAACCCTGCAAGACTGACCCCGCCTCAAGGTAGCCCTGCTCATCTCTTTATCTTTCTTTGCAGCACTGAAAAGTCCAACTGAATTCCATGACCCAAGAAAAAGTTTGGAGAGTGACAAGGTAAGTTTTGCAAACTGCCTTTTCTAAACAGGGTGACAGGGTGTAGATATTGCATGCTAAAATGTTGGGTCGGGTGCATAGGATTTCTACAACAAACTCCAAATGGCTGCATCCCTGTCCTCATACCCTGTGGACTCGCACTCCCATGAACAAAGACAACTGTGGAAATGACACCTCCTGTGTAAGCTCTAAGAGTGATAGTTTTTGGCTTAAAAAGGAAATGTTTTTAATCACTCCAGGTTGGAGGACAGTCATCAAAGATAGGCTAGAGGTCAAAAGGTCAGAACACCTTTAGGAAAGGAAGTAAGGTTGGCCTTCCCACTGAGTTATCTTTTACTACAGTCAATTTCGTTTTGTTTTGGTTTGGTTTTTGGTTTTCAAAGCAGGATTTCTTTGTGCAACTTTGGAGCCTGTCGTGGAACTTGCTTTGTAGACCAGGATGGCCTCAAATTTATAGAGATCTGCCTGCCTCTCCCTTCTGAGTCTTAGGGTGAAAGTGTACACCACCATTGCACTGTCGGTACAGTCATTCTTAGCAAACTCAGATTTCCATAAGAGGGTTCAGTGGAAAAGATGAAGGTTGTGAGTAGAGAGAGCTACACAAAGAACGGCATTCATTTGACTTTCTCATTGGAGAGACAGGGTCATTTGGTTTATTTCGGTTTTTCATTTAAAGGAAAATTTGGCATACTCATTGGTCATCTTTATCATAGATTTCCACTCCTGATAATATCAGTGATATAAATACAATGTAGGAGCCGCCAGCACCTTCTGGGACATGGAAATGGCTGGCGGGTGTCTTTCCTTGTTTGTTAGTTGCAGCCTTGTAGCCTGTCTGTGAATAGACAGGAAGAACAGAGTTTGCAATTCTCCCAACTTGTTTGTGAGGGGCTGGGATTCCTAGCAAGGCAGAATAATGAACAGCAGATGTCACCAGCAGTGGGGAGACCTAGAATAGGGAGAGAGAAGAACATGGAAGAGGGAGTTAGAAGCCTGCGATCCTCAATTGGTTTGAGCCTCGCCTGACAGCTCCTCCATGGCAGTGAGATGTGGCAAACCACCCTTCCCCGGGTGCCTTCCAAAGTCTGGACTGCAGGTTCCACACTTCGCCATGTCAGAGACCACTGGCAAGGGCTGTAGAGAGTCCATCATAGTGCAAGTTCGTGCAATGGTTTATCTCTGACCTTGGTCGCTTTAGTGACAATTAGGCAATCAGATCCATTACAGCAAAGTGACTGCAGGCCAACTGCCGTATGAACATCGCTAGGCTGCCTTTGTGTTTATGTTTAGAGCCCTTGACTCGGGCCCAGGCTTTTCACCCCCCTCTGCCCTTCCTTTCCATACTAAAATTCTAAGGGGAAATTTTGTGTTTCTTTGCAAAAACATGGGGAAAGGGGGGTATTTTCCATTTGCTACTCATAGAGTACTTTTTCCTTTGGAGAGAAATTGAGAGTTTTGTGCTTTTGTTCTACAGACTGAAGATTCCCTAAAGCACAAGGGCAGAAACAGGTCTGATCGTGGCAGCCTGGTTAATATGCACATTCTCCAAGGTAAGGCTACCTAAATCACAAACAATGACATGTCTGCATAGCAGGGGGCCATTTCGCTAGAGCTTTCTGTCTCTGTATTTGCTAAGTCCCTTTAAAAGACTCTCTAAAGATAAATGAATTTATAAAATAAAAATCTTTCTAAACCAAATATATATGCATGTGTATATGTATATGTACATACACATAGGCATATTTGTACCAGCTTTGCATTGGGGCATCTTTGAACAGTCATCCAGTCATTCTTAGCCACATAGAAGACTTAGAAAGCCAAACATTTGATTTCCTGCCTCACCTACACCATTCCTGACCCTAAGGCCAGGCAGCTCCATCATTTTGCTGAGCACCTACAGAGAGTCCTCCTCTGTCCACATGGGGAGTTCATCTAGTTTTTCCCATAGCCATCACATAGCAGCTCGATTCTGCCCTGTGGATGCCTTTTTGTTCCAGTGCAGCGCTTCTCAGTCTGCGGGCTGCAACCTCTTTGGGGGTTCAAATGGCCTTTTCACAAGGGGTCCTCTACAGCCATCAGAAAACACAGATATTTACATCATGACTCATAACAGTAACAAAATTACACTTACGATGTAGCAACAAAAATAATTGTATGAATAGGGGTCACCACAACTTGAGGAACTGTCTTAAAGGGTCCTGATCATGTTGGGAAATAGAAAACAAAGTAAATGCTTAGTTGCTATCTTAGGCTGACACCTGAGCAGAGCAGAGGCCTTTCCTGCAATGGGAATGCTCTGCCCTCTGGTGCCAGCTTCAGAGAGGCTCAGCCTCTACTTGAACATTTTCTGGGAACTCTTTAATCAGTGGGAAAGTGCTGCACTGAGGGTTGCAAGGGTTTGGCTGACCTTGTCAGTGCAGAGATGACCAAGATGTGGATGTCTGCCCTTAGTGAACCCTCCAGGGTAATAGAGAAGAAAGACAAGAGTATTAGCATTCGCCACCCAGCACAATAGAGAAAATGCATGTTGCAAATGCACAAAGATCACTCGCGGTGGTGGGAATGCACGCAGAACACGCACAGTGGTGGGAATACACGGAGAACACACATGGTGGTGGGAAGGCACGAAGAACATGCACGGTGGTGGGAATGCACAGAGGAAGCCTCAGAAGTGAGACATCTGACTCAGAATAGACTATGGAAGGGAAGAGAAGGAGCTGGGATATGAAGTATGGTCCAGGTTCAGGAAGATGGAGGGGCATTTAAGGTCGAGGTGCAGTATGCACCCAGCACCAGGGTACTCTCTCTAGAATATGAATTTCCTTCCAAGTCTGGATGCAAGCTGTACAGGGTAGGAAAGGTCCTGAAATAGAGAGGAAGTTGTGAGTCTTTTCTCTTTGATCAGCACCGTCTCCATCCTTCTGGTTTCCTGACCTTTCTGCCACCATGGAGTGAGTGAGCTGCTATAAGGTAGAGAGAAGGCAGCACAGAATCTGAAGGGGAGGCTCTGAAGAACCTAAGGGCTCTTGGGCACAAGTGACAAAGTTCTTACCTCCTTGACAATAGCATCTATGAAGACTCTGGGAGCCGCTGTCATGTTGGCACAAAATTATAACTATGCAAATTGTGCAAGAAATGCCATTTAATTGTGATACAGATTTTCAATGGTTGAGTTAGCAAATGAAAATAAATATTGTTTTTTCCCACTGTGTGGTACTCCATTTGTGGGCAAATAGATGGAGCTAGAAAACATCGTATTGAGTGAGGTAACCCAGACCCAGAAAGACAAATATAATATGTACTCACTCATAAGTGGATTTTAGACATAAAGCAAAGAGAAACCAGCCTACAATTCACAATCCCAGAGAACCTAGACAACAAAGAGGACCCTAAGTGAGACATACATGGATCTAATCTACATGGGAAATAGAAAAAGACAAGATCTCCTGAGTAAATTGGGAGCATGGGGACTTTGAGAAAGGGTAGAAGGGGAGGGGAGGGAAGAGGAAGGGAGGGAAGTGAAGAAAAATATACAGCTCAATAAAAACAATTTAAAAAATAAAAATAAATATTGTATGTGGCAAAAAAAAAAAACCCGTCACATTTGTACTCTGTTGTTGGGGTGCAGCCAGGTCAGTTTCTACAGGGCAGCTTGGCAGAGTGTGCCAAACTCCTTGACCGTGTGTCTAACTTGCGTTTGTAAAGGTTTGGATGCAATGTGTTTAGCATGGAGCTATATTTGGAGGGGAAAACATTGAAACTGGTAAAATGTCCAACAATAGGGGACCCCCAAGTAAACTGGGGATCCTCTGGATCCTCTGTCTAGTTTAATACCACACAGCCACCATAGCTAGGGATTTGAAGAATAATGAGTTAATAAGAAAAAGCTTAGAGGATATTTAGTGAAAACAGCAGAAAGCAAACCAGGGTTTTTAGACAAATTCTGGGAAGACAAACTAAACATGTAAATATGCGCATTCGTGGCCCAGTTCTGGGAAGAAAATGTATTGATCTAATAATAAAAACAGACAACTCAGAAAGACTGGGGCAGCGTGGGGAGTTCCCTGCTGGTCTCATTTTCTCATGCACAGCCAGGGCATTTGGGATCCCACGCGCACAGAGGGCACCCTGGTTGAGAAAGCCTGAGAGGTGCAGTGTGACTCAATGCTTGCCTGACTTTCCTGCCCAGCTCTTTAAAACACTTGCTTCTTTCATCCTTGCCATCAATATCAAGTTCTCCACCACACCAGCCCTTGATTCTGCGGCTTGTCTCTTCCACGGAGCCGTCTAGTCTCCCCAACAGGGAGTGAGAATTAGTTTCCCTGAGTACCCAAGACCCACTAAGACAAAAATGGCTCCTCTCTCCTGAGTTTCTCACTCAGGTGGGGACAGGAAATAGGAAACAGATTGCAAAAGGCAGCACAGTACGCCGCAGCAAGGGCAGAAGGGAGCAGGGGGCGCCTGCAGGGGTTGGCACGGGAATCTCTCTGTCCGGAAAATGAGTGGGTCCGTCCACGGCAGGCTGAGACGCTGAGGGCCGGTGCGAGAAGAGAAGAGGCTATGGCAGGGTTGAATTGGGAAGTGGAGTCGAGCCAGGAGCTGGAGAGTCACATTCTTTTCTAAAGATTTATTTTACTGTTTCATTACAAGTGTCAGCGAGGGGAGGGGGAGTAACGTCGTACGAGAGAGTGCTGGTAGAATCCAGAGGAGAGTGTCAGATCCCCCGAGCTGGGGTTCCAGGCAGCTGTGAGCCACTGACATAGGTGCTGGGAACTAAAGCAGAGTCCCTTCGACTGCTGCGTGACCTTGGTAGCCCCAACACTCCTGCTCTTACCTGCGGAGCTTCTAGACAGGCATGGTCAGCGGCTGATGGCAGGATTTCTCTGCTGCGTAAGAGATGCCCAGTCACAGACTGAAGACCCCAGGTCTGGATTAGAGGGTTGGGGGTTGGCTAGATTTTTTTTCCTTTTTTTTTTTTTCGGAAATCACTCACAGCTCACCCTAATGAGAACATTTGGGGTCAGCCATAAAAAGGAGAATTTAGAACCCTGTACCTCACCTTTTCCACCCTTCAAATGATGAGAAACTGCCTGTTGGATAAAATTCAGTTGTTTTTTTTTTTAAAAAAAACTCCTGTTTAGTTAAAATCTCAGTTTCAAGGGATTTTTTTTTTTTTTGCCTTTTACAATGTATGTCACATTTGACTCCCAGTCAGCATCACAGCATTGACAAGTCTAAGAACCCCAGAAGGTTCCACTCCCCCTATAACTCTCAACAGGAGATGGTGTATACTGCAGGCCCCGCCTGTGCCAGTCATTCTCAAAAGCCAACAACCTAGGGTCAAGCCAGTCGTATGGACCCATGGACGGCTTGCTTACAAAATTGCCAAATTGCATTTTTTTTTTTTAAAACAAATCCTCTCAAGGCGAGTTTCTCCAGTTTTCCCGTGCCTCTTTATTTGCCTTTATTTGGAAGTGTCTGCTCTCTGGAGCTAATCCCTGTGAAGTGATGAGGCTTGCATTGAAACAGTATCAGGATAGGGCATGGTGTGACACAGGGTTTTGTAACCACCGGCCAAGAAAGCGAACCAAACAAAATGACATCAAATTCTAAAACGGCCCCTGCATGTTTCCACCTTGCAGCCTCCACGGCAGAAAGGTCCATCCCAACTGCTCAGATGAAGCTGAAAAGAGCCCGCCTCGCAGATGACCTCAATGAAAAGATTGCTCTCCGCCCAGGGCCCTTGGAACTGGTGGAGAAGAACATCCTGCCTATGGATTCCTCAGTAAAAGAGGCTATAAAAGGTAGCTGGGCTTGGGGGAGGCATGTCTGTCCCACACTTGTGAAAACCAGGGCAGCCACAGCTCTGGCAATGTAGGAAGCCTGCTCTAAGCAGCTCACTGGATGAGCCGTGCCATGGATTGCTCCCCAAGCATGTTCCTCATGCCCAGAGATCCGCTGACTTTAGCTTCCTATGTGAAGGAGGCAGAGACAAGAAAGATTAGATGAGAGCAGTCAGTAAGGAAGTCTCACAGCCGCAATCCCAGCACTTGAGAGGCTGAGATGAGAGAATTGCCACGAGTTCAAGGCCAGCCTGGGCTCCATCGTCAGCTCTGGACCAATCTGAGCTTCAAGTGAGATATTTAAAACCAGGTTAACCAATGAGAGAGAGATGGAGTGAAAACTAGTACAATGGAAATAGTTTGGCTGCTGTGTTCTAGGATTGGGATGAAGATGGCAATGCCCAGGCTTTCACAAGCAAAACTCACATTATGACACGCGGGAAACTGACAATTCTTACATCATGCCTGAGGCCAAACACTGAAGGAGGTGATACACTCACCAGTTCCCTCAGAAACTGCCTTAGCTCATTTCACAGACCTTTAGACTAGCTGACCTCAGGTGGGTCCAGTCTGCAAGCACAGAGTTTATGTAAGCTGTGCTGTAGTTGGGCCCTGGGTAAACAGAGGGGGGTGGAGTAGGGAGATGAACATTCCTATGGGCAAACTGCCTTTCTTCTAATTAGACCTGCAAGCAGTTCCTGGGGACACTTGAAAGGTATTACTTACCAATAGATATTTAAAGGTTTCAATGTGTTGTCAAAAGTACATGTAAGGACAACTTATTCTAAACTACATTTATTGTGAGAGGCCCTTGAGTTGCCTTATGTCTCGGTCTCAGCCATCCATGCAGAGACCATTGGAGTGTGTGACTGTGGAAATGGGCCCTCCAGGAGAGTCACTGACTCCTCTCCCAGTGCCCACTTAGACATCTCACAGTGGTTGTCTGTCCTCTTTATATACGGTCTCTGCATTGAATGTCTTGGGCTTTGGAACTTGGCCTACAGGTCTAGGAGAGCACGCTCTCTCATCACTGCTCGGGCAGATCCTTCCTAGAGCCAGGACAAAAGTCTGGGGAGAAAATGCCATCGAGCATCTCTCATCGTTTCTTGGAACGTCCTGTTCCATGACTATAAAGTTGTCACTTGGCTATTATAGGCCAAAGATTTTTAATCTGCACCTTTAGTCTCTACTGACGTTGCACCTTCCTTTCTTCTTTCCTTCCTGCCGCCTGTGTTTCTCTGTGTATGCATCACCTATACGAGAAAAACCGCTATCACTAGTGCGGCAGACACTTTAGCAGTCTGTTGCCTTGTGTGTCCTGGCTTTACACACAGCACTTTCAATTTTCCCTCTCATCTGTTCATTTTTTCTTCATAGTTTCTGCATTTGTTTTAGTTGAGACCATTTCCCAGCTCAATAATATGGACATATTTTTTACCTACTTCATCATATACACACCCTCATTTTCAAATTTAAAATCTGAGCACCTTTGAAAAGATTTCAGTGCTTAGATTAAGAGGCATATGTAATTTGTCATGTATTTTACAACTCGATTTGACCTTTGTCTTCAGAAGTTTCCTTTTTTTTTTTTTTTTTTTTGGTTTTTCGAGACAGGGTTTCTCTGTGGCTTTGGAGCCTGTCCTGGAACTAGCTCTGTAGACCAAGCTGGTCTCGAACTCACAGAGATCCGCCTGCCTCTGCCTCCCGAGTGCTGGGATTAAAGGCGTGCGCCACCATCGCCTGGCCAGAAGTTTCTTTACATTGGTCTGCTTTGTCTACCGTTTCCTGACTACTTACAGTGATGTATTGGAGATAACACTTAGGAACAATTTCTCATAGGCTAACTTACTCCTGTCAAAATTAGTTTGAGAATACAACACATTTATAGGCTAATGTGCAGCGGATCCATTATCCATATGCTTAAAGCACACAGATTCTTCTGGGTCAGAAACACAAGACCCCTTTCCATTTACCCAGATCCTACATGTCCCTCAACACAGTTTGTTGTTATAAGCCAGTCCTTTGGATCACAGTGACACTGGAAATATTCATTTTGTATATTTAATTTTTCTTAGCATCTTTGAAGATTTCCTTAATAGTGTCAGTAAGTTTCTCAGTTCATCCTGTTTAAGTGGAAATGTCTACAGATGAGAGGTGTTTCCGGCTCCACTTTGTGCAATGACTGGTAGTTGAAAATCTATATGTTATATAATCAATGTCATCATAGGACTGTACGTGTGCACTACATTTCAATAGTTTTTTACTTCATATAACAATTCCAATATGTATTTACATTTGTAGGTTATATCAATTTGATATAAATTATACAGATGATATAGTATAGTATACCAAATAAAATAAAATTTTACTACATATATCTGGCAGGGTGGTTCTTTTTTTGAGGAGTCATAGAAACACCTGCCTTATGTATAAAATTATGCATAAGGTGTATAAATTCATATATATGCAATAAATAATGGCATGCGAGATGACTGGATAATCATGTGTCTCTTGCTTAATAGAATCCTATTATTACTGATAGGTTGGCAATGGTTCAGAACAGCCAGGAGGCAGTGAGCTTATGACCAGACTAGGGTGGACAGCAGACCCTGCCTGGTAAAGGTGACGTGATAACACATCATGCTGTCTATATTATGCTTAGCTGCATTCCTACAGCTGCTGGATGAGCGCACGTTTTCATTCCATTTTTCTGTTGGCCGGAACTCTACAATCCCCGCCTCATACATGGCAGGTGCTTTTGGTCTAGGTTGTGGAAGGACATGTCTTCCCTCAGGGTAATTTGAAGAGGACACTGAGTCAAATGCTCTTAAAGGGTGTGAAACATCAATGACGTGGAAAGATCATTGCTGCCTGTGACAGTCTGATGGCATTGCTTCCTTCCAAATCACCCTGGAAGCAGCCTTTCATGATTCTGTGTTTAGAAATTGCTCACATTTTACTTATACATCTGAATCAAATTTCTCATTTGTTGGCGTGTCATGGCATTTATTTAGTGTTCTAACAGTCCAGGAAGAGGTTCCCACTAAGAGGAGTCCTCTATGGCATGTCCCTTAATCTTGCTTGTTGCCCTCCTCCATCCTCCACCATTCTCTAAGCAAGGCTCTTTTTCTTTTTTTTATATATTTTTTAAAATATTTATTTATTTATTATGTATACAATATTCTGTCTGTGTGTATGCTTGCAGGCCAGAAGAGGGCACCAGACCTCATTACAGATGGTTGTGAGCCACCATGTGGTTGCTGGGAATTGAACTCAGGACCTTTGGAAGAGTAGGCAATGCTCTTAACTGCTGAGCCATCTCTCCAGCCCCAAGGCTCTTTTTCTTAAAGGGCCAGATAGTAAGCTAAGGACCAGATAGTAAGCTATAAGCTCAGTGTGTCACAACAGCCCCACCCACCCTTGTAGTGGGGACGTCAATCATAGCAACAACTAAATGAATAGGTATGGCTGTGTTCCAGTAAAACTTGTAGAAGCTTAGATGCGTAGCACTTCATCACCTTCTGGATCTTCAGTGAAATCTGGAAATGAACACCTCCTTGCGCTCTGCCTACTGTGAGACCAGTATATAGGCTGAGAAGGGTCTCCTGGTTGGGTACCATCTGTTTCCCAGCAGTAACTCCACACTGTGGAAAGGGGAGCCCCACATTTGACCAACAGCGATCCCGTTAGCACATTCATAACTAATATTGCTCTCTACTGTTTTTGTCCTGTATTGGTCCGATTTAAATGTCAAAGCCATGCAGATTGCTCCTTGAGTCATGATGATGTCATGTGCATATAGACAGTTCTCAAACCGAAAATATATTTACTACCCCTGAGAATCCAGGTCTAGAGCATCGGCCTTGAAACACATGGGGAGTGGTTTGTTCAGGCTGTGACCACAATTCGGTCTACAGTTGCCACTAGCAACTGTAGTGGGGAGGGTAGAGCTGACCCAGGAAAAAGATCAAAATTCAGATTTCTCAGTAATGTTCCTCCTGAAAGACTCCAGTTTTTGCATTATTGGAACTCACCTCACCACAAATCAATTGTGTTTTATCTGGATGCATTTCACTAGATAATTGACAATTACATCTGAAATCTTTCTGAGTGACAGAAATTGTTAAACGTGGTCTCATGATCAGCTTCAGGAGCCTTCCTCGTGCACATCTCTGAAGTTGTTCTTTCATGACTTTCTATGGTGACACTCATAGATACATGCGTACTCAAATTTATATCTTATATCAGCTGTGTGATCTGCCCCATGGTGGAAATTCTCCTCCTCCTCCATGTCACAGCTCACGAGTCTCCAGCCATATGTGGTGTTGACTTGCTGTGGTTCTAAGTGTCTCTGATCCACACTCCACTTTTCAGCTTAACTTCTATACATGGGATATTGTCTTTTCCTCTCTCCTTCACATTCACTAGAAGTCTGTCTGCTCCTTCTCTTAGAAAGGAGGAGTTTGTGATTCTATTCTTAAAGTCTGTTGGTTCCATGTCTTTACTTGAATTCAGTTTGCCTCTGATCCAGCTTGCTGAGAAGTTGTAGGAGGCAAGCGTGAGGCTTGTTTTGTTGTTTGTTTTCTAGGGTTGTTGTTGTTTGGGTCTCTCTCTTTCTTTGTGGTTTGTTTGTTTGTTTGTTTCATACTGGCGATCAAATCCAGGGCCTCGCAAATTCTAAGGAAAGGGCCCAGCCACTGAGCTGTACCCATGACCACAAACCAGAGCTTTGGAACGCATCAGGCTGGCTTTGAACTGTAGTTTGGTGGCTCTAGGTCACACACCTGTAGACACTGTCATTTCATCTTACTGTGACTCGACCACCTCATCTGTAAGTTTTGCCATTACAGTAACTGCTATGTCTCAGCGTTGTTTGCTATAAATAGTCTCAAATAATTGATGCAAAGAATGAAGATGGAGAGAGGGCAACTGCTCCATTGGTAAAAATACTTGTCGCACCAACATGAAAACCTAGTTCGGTGCCCAGAGCCCACATAAAGAGATGGGTACAGAGGAACAGACCTGTAATTCTATTGCTGGAGAAGGAAAGATAAAAGGACCCCTGGGGCTCACTGGCCAGTAAGTCTAGCCAAATCAACAAACTCCAGGTTCAGTGAGAGACCCTGCCTCAAAATACAAGGTGGAGAGTGCCTGAGGAAAAATCTGGGACTGACACCTCATCTGATCTCCTTACATACTGCATACATGTATACCACACACACACACACACAGAGAGAGAGAGAGAGAGAGCGCTAAAGTCTCGCTCACTGCTCATCAGGAGCCCACCAATAATTCACACCGAGTCTCATTCAAGCCCTGAAGAAAGAGAGGCAGGGGTGAGGAGGGCAGAGTAGAAAGTGCTGACTAAGTGCTAGAAGCAGTTTACAGCATGTCTTCAAGCAGAGAGGCTCAAACTTCAGTGTTCTTCTCCTCAAAAAACTTGATAAAACCGTTTTCCTAACACCCTAGCTAGAGAAAACATAATTTTTGAGGGATACAAAAAAGGTAGTGGTGAGCACAGGAAGGGTTCTGGTGAGGCGAAACTGAGTGTGTGTGTGTGTGTGTGTGTGTACGTACGTACGTATGTGTGTGGGCATGCACGCACCTGTGTGTGTGTGTGTGTGTGTGTGTACAGGGTCAGGCTGTGCATGCACCCCTGTGTGTGTGTGTGTGTGTGTGTGTATGTGTGAACAGGGTCAGGCTGTGCATGCACTCCTGTGTGTGTGTGTGTGTGTGTACAGCGTCAGGCTGTGCATGCAGACTGGACTGTGTCTGTGGTGTGGAGTGGGCTTGTGAGAGATGAAAGAACTCCACTGAGAGGCTGACACACTTGTCTGAGGAGAGCTGACAACTGGAGAAAGTCCTGCCTGTGAGTGTATAAGAAGAGTCTGACATGACCAACATTGCATAACTCGATTGCAGATCGCCTTTCAACACACAGGCTTCTCTTTCTCTTGATCAAGGTAGTGATGTCATCATTCATCAAGATAGGAATAAGAATGGATGAGTTAGGTGGTGGAAAGTGACAACTTCACCTGCTAACTGCTGAACTGAGGGGCCATCAGTAATGCAAAGGTAGATATTCACACGCCATGGGTCCTGGGGCTCCTAGTTCAGAGGAAAACGCACACTTGCAAAGATTCAATGCATGTGATGATTTAAACTGATGAGCTAGCTAAGGTTGCCTTTGCATGCATGCATTTCTTCACTGACTATCTACTGAGTCTCTTCTAACATGCCAGACCTCACTCTAATCTCTTGTTCAGTGGTCAGAGCCGACAAGTCAATTTAGTAACTTTAGTGTCATAGTAAAAAAGCTTCTAAGTGCAGTAGCAGTTCAGGGTCTGAGCGGTGCATAAAAAGAGCGGAGGGTTAAACTCGAGACTGGGGTGTGGTAGGAAGTCTGTGCAGAATAAACGGGGATCCACTGGAGAAAAAGGTTAAATATACATTTGCTTTAGTCCAAGGAAATCCCCGAAGTCAGTGCTAGCCTTAGAGAATAGAGCCCTCATCCCTCCCCAACCCCCCATCCTCATGTCCCCTTCTGTACTTAGGAGTCTCACAAACAAGGGAACACGCATGAAGAAATATCATAAGGCTGCTTGGAGACCAGCTGTTGGAACAACAGCTGGAGCCCTCCCAGGAGCAAAGACGACCCAGCTTGCTCGTGGGCCTGCTCCCCCCGGGGACCACATCCCTTCTATGGTGAGGTGCAGATGCGTTAGTGTGATGGTTTTTTTCATCAGCCTCACGACCTCTGTGTGTTTCCCCTGCTCCATCCACGTGCCGTTCCGTTTGTGTTTATACATTGTGGTTCTCTCTCCAGCTGTGTTTCCTTGCTCGTGCCAGACTTAAGAGGCCTACTGTGTCGCCTCCCTCCCTCCAAGCTTTATTAAAATCTAAGAGAGAATTATCTAGAACCTTTCCTAACACAAGGAAGGACCTATTGACAATGAGCCTTCCCATCTGGCTTTTTTCTCCTCCTCACCCTCTTGTAGCTGAACAACCTACCACACCAAGCCTTTTTTTTTCCCCATAGACTTGTCTGTCTTATAGGATGCCTACTGTTGGTCCCACCTCCAATGTGAGTTTCTTCTCTGAATATATATATATATATATATATATATATATATATATATATATATATATGTATATATGTATAATCTCATGCACATCATTCTGGAATGGCATACTAAACAGGAAGAAAAGACATGGGCACCCAGAGTGCACCCAACTGTCTCTTCAGGTCAGAACATGGCATATAGCTCACACAGTCTCCATGCGAATGATGGTTCCTCTACAGAATGTGGGGTGCCTTGTTAGGTTTATGAGTGGTCATTATTACTCAGGTACTCCTTAGTACTGAAAGCCCTGGGTTCTTCTCATGTGTTAATGTGCTCTCTGATCATTAAATAGTTTCTGCACAGGGTGGGAACATTCTGCATCCCCTGGCTCCAGAGAAAGCAGTGTTTTGCCTGACTCCTGGCTTGAGTTAAACCAAACGTGGCTGGATTCATCCAACAGCAGGAGGACTCTGGACTCCAGCTGCAGGGGCAAGTTTCTCATCTTGTCTGTGGACTGGACCAGGTTTCCCGTCTAAGTCAGCACTTCATTTTCCACTTAACCAGTGCTTTAGAATATGTAGCTCTTTTGTCAAAGACAAATTCTTGTTATCAAAATAATTTTTTACATTTTTAATTTATTCTCTCATGTATTACATCCTGACCAGTTTCCCCTTCCTCCTCCCTCACAAGTCCGTTTACCCCTTTCCTCTGACCTCCCCCCCCATCCACTGCTCCCTTTCTCTTCAGAAAAGTGCAGGCCTCCCATGGGTATCAACCAAATATGGCATATCAAGTTGAGAAAGGCTAGGCATAACCCCTAATATTAAGGCTGGTCAAGGCAACCCTGTAGGAGAAAAGGGGTCCTGAAAGCAGTCAAAAGAGCTAGAGACAGCCCCCGCCCCTATTGTTAGGAGTCCCACAAGAAGGCCAAGGTACAAAACCATTACATATACAAAGAGGGCCTAGGTCAGACCCATGCAGGCTCCCTGATTGTCAATACAGTCTCTGTGAGCCTTTATGAGCCTAGGCTAGGTGATTCTGCCAGTTTTCTTGGGGTGTCCTTGACCCCTCTGGTTCCTACAATCCTTCCTTCCCCCTCTTCCACAGGATTCCCTGAGCTGCACTTGGGTAGTGTTCGGCTGTGGGTCTTTGCATCTGTTTCTATCAGTTGCTGGATGAAGCCTGAGGATGATTATGCTGGGCTCCTGTCTAGAAGTAGAGCAGAATATCAATGGGGATTATTTCATTGGCTTTCCTTTTTCTTTTCTTTCTTTCTTTCTTTCTTTCTTTCTTTCTTTCTTTCTTTCTTTCTTTTTTCCTTGATATTCATGTTTGGTTCTATCCTGTGTCTTTGGGCGATCCAGCCTCTAATTCCTGGCTCTCCAGATAGTATCAAAGGTAGGCTCCCTCTAGAATAATCTTTTAATATAGAAACCAGGACTGTTATAAGGGCCATTCGTTTTCAGCTGTCACGCTTCCGAAGGCCTGTTTATCCATCATACATTTGTCTGTGACCCCAAGGCTTACTTTAAAATCAAACTCTCTTGCTCACTAAGAATCCAGTCCATGGTCCGAGACTTGAAGTTTTGACACTGACCATGCATTTTAAAGCCAGATACGCAATAGCAATGGCCCAATGCCAAATGGTAGGGTTGCTTGCTTTGGCATGACTTTACTTCCTTGTAGACAAGACGACCATTCTTCACTGAGAAGTAATTTCCAAAGTATCAATGATCCACAGGGGAAAGAAACACACTATGGCACATATGTCAAATGGTTTTCTAAGGGGAAATGCTGGGGAAAACAGGGTAGGGTTTAGGAAATTGGGGAACTGGCTGATTTGGGGAGAAAGAGTGAGTGCTAAGAAAAGAAAGGGGCCCTTTGACTCTGCAGAGCTGCCTGGTAACCTGAATGACATTAGTGCTGCTGAAGCCACACTGGCATTGCTGAGAAGCGGGCAGTTGAAGTTGGTGTTATCTTGCAAGGTCTCCAAGGGGGAGCTGGGGGCAGCAACAGGTGGCTACAGGGACACTGAGTGTTTTCCCATAAAGAAAGGAGGAGACAACAAAAGTATATAAGGTTCACACTGGATGACATTCTTTGTCCCTTGGATTTGACCTCTAGAATTGATAAGTATTAAAAACGCATAGAAGTTAATTGTGTTTTGTGATTAATGAGGATCAGGTAAAGAGATGTGAGGGAAATTTCTGAGTTGCCCTGGATCTGAGGAAAGGGAGCCCGGTTAGCCTGGTACCAGTTCACATCTGTCTTATAACAAAGAAACCCGATGTCCTTTAAGAGCAGCGAGTTCTCCCTTGGGTTAGAGGATCCACTGGTCTATAGACCACAGTGTGTTGTTGGGTCTCATCAAACTTCCTTGGGCGAGAGCCAGGGTTGCTAACATATACATCTCTGTGAACGATCTGTGGTGCTTTCCTCTGGGAAACAGATTCTGTTTCGTTCTCATTCATGAGGATGTCAGGGATGGTCAGTCTGTACTCAGATGAAAATAACTCTACTACCGTTCACTGGACCAACTCACCAGGAGAAAGTCAGGAGGAGCACTTCCATACCCTGCCCCACCTTTCCTTCACGGCCCTTGGTGCAGGGTCCAGGGGGAAGGTGACCAGGGCTCCAATGATCTCATTTCATCTTAGAATTTTACATATTTGTGCAGGGGAAAGCACAGCTGACTCATTCAGCTAGTCACTTCCAGGGAAAGGGGGAGCGAGGGTCCGTCGCCAGCCTAAGGTCCCCAAGGGGCCTCTCTACCCAGAGCCAGTCCTGTGGACATACCCAAAGGATGATGTCAGGGCTTCCCAGAGCAGGTCCTTGTCATCACACTGCCTGACATGTCTGTGGGGACAATAGCCAGCGCTCTGCTCTCCAGCAGCTCCCAGCCAGCCCCTTGTCGTGGGAGATTGGAGTCGAGGCCCCAGGTCACAATGCAATGCCATCGAAGTGACTGTTCTACGGGAACACAGATAAGGCGACCAGAAGGTGACCTGTATCCCTCTCTGCAGAAGCGTGGCTTGAACTGGCAAAGAGGGGGTAACTGGTGGCCTTGCCAGGACAGATTCTCTCCCTATCGGAAGCTGACTCCTTTTGTTTCCAGAAGAAGCCTCTCAGGACAAATGACTTTTCCTTGCCATGGAGATGATACACTGACCTTTACGAGGCTGACCACAGAATAAACGGCCTCCTGGGTGGTCTTTTTGTTGTTGATAATGGTAAACTTGAGAATGGCAGATGATAACAAAAACAATATCGGCCACCATAACAGCTAGACATGACTGAACAGTTCATATCAGGCCATGGACTCCATGCTCTGCAGATGGTATGTCTTAGAATCTAGAGAGGTAACTGCGTTCATTATCCCCATCTAATAGATGGGGAAATCGAGGCCCAGCAATTTGCCAGTATTCACACTCCCACTGATTTGGCACAGCCAAGAAAAAAAAATATACCCCATGTTTCCAACTCTAGAACTCATATGTGCCTCGTGCGTCCTGTGAGAGTACGCAGCGTGCAACAGGGACTCTGGGTACTCCTCCTCTCTTCCAGTTCTTGCTCTAAAATCAAGCAACTATGTGGCTATGTGGACACTCTCTTCCCTTTCCTGTTGGCAGAATCTGACATGGCGACCTCATGCCTTCAAACAGTCACATTTGGGGTCTTGACATTCACTCTGCTTCTTTGTGTGGGTATGAACAACTTGCTTATGTTTGGTTGTGTGGACTCAAGGCTTCCTCATTGCATTGGCTTTAGCAGTTCAGGGAGCCTTTAAATGATTGCCAGATGATTTGATGAAATAGTCTCCTAGACTCTGATTCTGTAGTATTTGGCTCCTAGAATAATTCTCTCTCCTGACTAGGGGACTTTCTTCTCTGCCCCACCCCGTTCTGTTCATCAGCCCCTTTAGCATCTCTCCGTCTCTCCATTGTCACCCAAGATGCCGCCCCCTCCTCTTGTCCTGTCCATAGTTGCCAGTTATTTCAGGTTCCACCCAAGCCCTCCTCCGAGTTCTCAGACAACTCTGTTACTATCTCCTCTGCCTAACTGCGGTGGACACTCTCCAGGACACTTCTCCTTGACAGATCCTCTGATTATCCCAGGCAGATACACAGACAGCCTCTTTCTCTTGACTTTCAGCCTCTTTACCATATCTTATCTGATCACCTCGCCTCCTCTTGAAGTGTGAAGGGTGGAAGTGAACAAAATAATTGAGGACCCGCTCCCTTCAGTCTTGGCGGGGAGGGAAGAGAACTGATTACAGAGAGCTGATCCTTTAGATCCACAAGGGCTTAATTCCAGGACCCCCCACAGATGACAAACTCAGGACGCTCCCATCCCTCCTGTGAAATGAAATACTATTTGCACATAATCTGTGCATAGTCTCCCTTCTGTGTCAATCGTCTATATATTAACTGCCATGTTTCATTCCATGCAAATACGATGTAAAAAGTTACTATACTCACTCCCGGGGGAGTAACAATAAGAGCAAAGCCTGTGTAAGTTCAGAAGAGATGAAATGCAGTCGGTCCCAGTCAATGCCAAAAGTGTGGAAGCTGCAGACAGCAAACTGGTACTGCCTACCCTCTTATTCCAAATTCTCTACTTCTAGGCGTCTTTTAAAAAAAAATCATTGTGAGCCGGGCGGTGGTGGCGCACGCCTTTAATCCCAGCACTTGGGAGGCAGAGGCAGGCGGATCTCTGTGAGTTCGAGACCAGCCTGGTCTACAAGAGCTAGTTCCAGGACAGGCTCCAAAACCACAGAGAAACCCTGTCTCGAAAAACAAAACAAAACAAAACAAAAAAAATCATTGTGGTGTCTTGACTTGAGGTTACCACTTGCCGGTGATCAGAGTGGGGGGTGCATCTGTTCACTGGGACATCTCAGTCTATAACGTGTGCAGAGGCGGGTCCTTTGCTGCTCTATTGAACTCCCTGCCGTCCAGCCAAGGCTCATGATGATGCTCCCTAAATAAGAGATGGCTCCACCCAAGGGCTTTCAGGCTAACAGGGAGGGTAGCTGGTTTAGCCACTCTCCTCTGGAAGTGACTCTGAGTCCAAAGGCTGGGGATTCACTCTCTGTTCAGCCACTAGGTAATGGCATAAGATAGAACTGTGAATATCCCCTACAGCCGGCCAGATCTGAGATACTGGGATCACACTTGGGCTCCCTCTGCCTGTTGGAGGACTCACAAATCTATTTTATTCTAGTTGTCACTTTACACAATCCACCCCTCCCCTTCCTTTAGATATAATCAGATCATGTGTAGTAAGAGGAAAAACATTACCCCTCTGTCTCTATGCTTCTTCCAACATTTCTACCCATAGGTTAGAAAGTGGAACAATTCCATACTTCAGTTCATATCTCCCCAATTTTTGCGCATTTAGGATGCCATATTCTGGTCGACTTGAGGAGACATTTTTGTCACATGAAACATTAGACCACACCAGAAAAGGCCCAGTCCCCTCGTAGTGAAAAAAATAGGAAGAGACAGGAGACAGTGAACTTTCTCAGAGTGTGCTGTTGAGCACAGAAGACAGTGTACCTGAGGGGTTGGTAAGATCCTATGCAGGAGTCTCGGAGGTACTGAGCAGCATTGACTCAGGGCATGAGCCAGATGATCTCAAGGACACGCTGTGATCTCCTGGATGGGCAGCAGTAGACACCCCCTCCTTCTCCTGTCTGCCTGATTCTCAGTGGGACATGTAAAGACTGTAACAAAGATAAAGTCTTCCATTATCTGCATAAATTGGGATGAAAATTCCAATGAAGGCATAGTTCATAATAATGTTTTAAATGGGCTGAGTAGACAATGTATCCATATATTCACTGAAGCAACTAGAAGGCGTTTCCTTAGAGATCTCAGGTATTGATTCCCCTGAGAAAGGAAGAGGCAGGAAAACGGCATTCAGAGGCCATCTACCGGGCTTAGAATGCTCTGAGGGCTGAAAGAACGGAGTGTGTGACTAACTCCGGGGGGGGGGGGGATGGGGGAGGACTAAAGAGGTAGAAGGGAGACTCTGGTCTCAAGAAAGAGGTTGGCACACATCCAGCGGGTCTTTATAGCTGAAGGGGAAGCAGGTTTCTGACATAAATACTAACATTGACTTATTTGGGCTTTTGGGTAAATACGTGATTTCTGTAATTCTCTGCACTTTTCTAATCTTTCATGTTTCTCAATTTTTTTTTTTTAGTTTTGGGATGAAAATTTATTTCTTCCCTTTCTTCTCTCCAAACCCTCTCATAAACCCTCTCTCCACCCTCCTACATATTTATGACCTAGATTTTTCATTAATTTTGTAGTCATATATGTATATACATATCTATTTCTAAATATGACCTCTTCCGTCTGTATATCTGTCTGTCTGCTTCCAGGGATGACCATCTGTATATCTGTCTGTCTGTCTGCTTCCAGGGATGACCGTCTGTATATCTGTCTGTCTGTCTGCTTCCAGG
>JABTXL010007457.1:5314906-5380193 GCA_025134845.1 Neodon shergylaensis
TTCCAGGGATGACCGTCTGTATATCTGTCTGTCTGTCTGCTTCCAGGTTTGACCATTTGGCACTGGACATTTTTATGCTATAAATGTATAAGAATGAGGTTAATAAGGTTGGGGTTATAGTTCAGTGGCAGAAGCTTCCCTAGTATGCCCAAGGCCCTCTGTTTAATCTCCACTTAGATACACACACACACACACACACACAGAGCAAATGTTCCAACTAACACGATGGAATTCTACACAATTATTTTTTGAGTGAGTATAGTCCTTTCTCTCATGTGGAAAGGTCTCTTTGAAAAAAAAAACCTACAGAGTAGGAAAAACATAAGTTCCAGAAGTGTGTGTGTGTGTGTGTGTGTGTGTGTGTGTGTGAAGTGTCATTTTTAGTGCTGAGAATTGAACCTAAGGCTTTATGCCTGCTATACAGGCACACTATCACTGAGCTGCACCCCAGGCCTTGAAGAGTATATCTTACCCAGTCCAATCTCTTTCAAACTTCTTATTTTGCATGTATCTTTCCGTATCCATAGAGTTAAATCTAGAAGAGACTACTGACTTTTATTGTGAGGCAGAATATGTACATTAGGTATCTTCATACTACATGGATTTTTGTCACTCACCTTCCACTTTGATAATTATCCCAGCAACAATGACTTCCATGCATGACCCATGGGAGCAGATGTGCTGGCATCCAAGCCCCTCCAGGTTAGTGGGCTTCCCATTGGGTTAGTTACTGGAGTTCCCACTCGCTGTGTCCTTGCCTGGCCTCTTTCCTGATTTGACACTCGGATGTCCAGAGTGTCTGTGACACATGCCAACAGTGGTGGTGATGACAAGCCCCAAACCACGTATGTTCCATTCCTCCCAGCTCCTCGAGGCCTTCGCAATCGCCACAGCGAGAGCTCCAGTCTCTTATCTACACCGAGCAAGAGTCAAAAGTTCTTGTGAGTGTGATTGCAGAACAGGGCCTGGAAAGGCTCCTGATAATTCTGAAATTCCTTTGGATGGGCCGTGCTAAGGATGGGGTCAGGAGAGCTTTGTGGCTTTGGCACTTTGTGTACTGTTTAGCCAGACAACAAACTGGAGGAGAATGGGTGATGTCAAATGTGAGAGACAGGTCAGGATATTGTTACAGACCCATCTGGGCTGATGGCCTCTGTCTCCAACACAACTTCTCTGTTGTCATAGGAAGACAAGCCAGAGGAGAGTGAAAAAGTCCAGAGGTGGGTAGGGGGTGCTGAAGAACTTGCAAAGACACAGGATATTAGACAGGAAAATAAAATCCACGCACTGAGAACATTAAGAGTCAGGTTGAAGTCTCTGAGGCGGTTTTTTGACCTTTCTAATTGGTGGTGCCTTGGTTGGGTGGCTCCTTCAGTGAAGATAGCTAAGCCTGACATCTAGGAATTTAAACTTAGTAGCTGGCCTCAACTTCTCCTTATTAGCTAAGTTTGCTAAACATTTTGTACCATGTGCCCTACTTTATCTTTGAAGATGAAGCAACTGGCAAGCTGTCATTTCGATTCTCTCATGCCGGAAAGCCTGAAGGAGAGGGGCAGTCATTCCGCATTATCATCCAGCGGCCTCACAGTGTGCCCATTCCTCCTGCCTTTCTTGATTTAGCTTCAAAAGGACATAGACTCCATAAAAAGTGTCGAGAAATGACTCAGTCTGGAAATCAAGTTTGGAGCGCCGCGATAAGCTTTGATACATCACCCATTTGCCCCAACAACAGACTTCTTTTTTTAAATACACATTTTCATGTAGAAAATCTAATTGTTTAAAATACATTTTCATTCTTCCCTGAACTCATCATACACTGGAGAGCGAAGCCGTGTGCTTTAGCATAGGGACAATGCTTAGCAGTGTTTCCTAAACAGCTCTCTGATACTCTGAGCCCCTGGTCCCATCTCGAATCTTCTCTTGCTCAGGCACGGAGGTGAGTTTCTCCAAATCAGCAGACGCGTTTGCCTTTGAAGAGGACAGCAGCAGTGATGGGCTTTCCCCAGACCAGAGTCGGAGCGATGACCCCCAGGGCTCTGTGGGATCACCCCCAGATATCAAAGCCATCGAGGCTCCATTGGCTGGCCCTCTGGACACAATCCAGGTAAAACAGACTGCCCCTGCCTCACGGTCTTGTCAGATGGCTTAGATTTCATATTAACACTGCTATGGCTGGTGTTGCTTATAGCCCCTGTCTTCTGCTGCTGCTGCTGGTGGTGGTGGTTTTATCCTGGGTCAGGGTCTCACTATGTAGTGTGATCCTCTCAAACACGGGATCCTCCTGGCTCAGGCTGAGTGATGGAATTACAGTGTATGCCAGCACACCAAAGTCGCCTGATGATGTGTTTTCTTAATGTCCCTTTTCAGCCTATTGTGGGTCATAGAAACATTGACAGCCTTCACAATGTTAGTTTCCAACTTACCTTGTAAGCAAGTAAATGCATTCATCTCCATCTCATGCATAAAATAAGTTGACTTAGTGAGTTCACGTGATTAGCCAGCAATCTCCTGGCAGGACTGATACCAAATTCATCAGAGGGCCTCGGGGGCTGGGAAGAAGGCGTTACTGGCTATCAGCAAAGCAGGAGACACCTGTTGCTTCTAGCCCTAACAGGGTCTACAATGCCAACCTGAAGGCAGGCAGGACACCACCCCTACTCAGTACAATTCTCACTCTTTCTCGACAAACCCACAAGTACTTAAAAGTGAATGTGTACAAAAACATGAAGCACACATAAAAAGAATAACAATGGGGGGCTGGAGAGATGGCTCAGTGGTTAAGAGCACTGGTTGCTCTTCCAGAGGTCCCGAGTTCAATTCCCAGCAACCACATGGTGGCTTACAACCATCTGTAATAAGACCTGGCGCCCTCTTCTGGCGTGCATACATGGAGGCAGAATGTTGTATACATAAATAAATAAATCTTTAAAAAAAATAACAATGAGTTTAATAAACCACACCTCTTGCCCTGATGCTGACTCTGGCTGGGTCTCTGGCTGGGCCCCTGGCTACACTGGGCACTTCATATCTCCTCAGAGGAGATCACAGTCCCTGACAGATAAGTACTACTGATGCCGAGGACCACAGACAAGGAACTATTGCTCCATAAGATTAAGGAGCTGTGTGGATTCCAGGATCACACAGAATGTCACTATCTCAAGAAGCCATGTGATGGGGACTATCCTCAGCCAAACATGATGGCCTCATTGGACCCCCTAAGAGATATCTGTGAGGCAGATGGGAGCACACATAGTGGGGAAGGTTCACACTATTGACATGTGTTGTGGTAGTGATTTTGACCCTGGTTCTGTAACACTCCTGTGTAGAATGTTACAGAGGCCACCCCCTCCCCTCTCAGAAGACTTCACTTTTCCTGGTGACCAAGGGACTGTTCCATGGACTGGAATTAAACATCTACTTTGACTATCTCTTACCCAAAATGCTTGGGACCAGAAGTGTTTAGATTTAGAATTTATTTGCATCTATTCATAATGATACGTCTTGGGGATAAGATCCAAGTCAAAACACAAAATTCATCTTTGCCTTAGATGTGCATACATACCCATGGCCTAAATGTAATTTTATATAGTACTTTTTATCACTTTTGTGCATGATGCTAAGTCCTATGCTATGGCATTTTCTTCTCATGGTTTCTTGTTGGTCTCAAAAGGTTTCATATTTTGAAGCATTTCTGATACTGGAATATTGGATTAGAGATGCTCAACTTGTATTTGAAGTTATTTTTCTACTGGAATGTCCACCCGGGGGGGGGGGAAGTTTGCAGTACTGTTTATTCAGGGTCCAGTTTCCCAAAACCATGATGGTCACTGGTCACCGTCATTTCTATCTCCACTCCATCAGAGCAAACATAGAGCTGCTGAGAAGAAAATGTGAAGAGGGAGGGGAAGGGAGGTGTACGAGGCAGAGCTGAATGTGCATTCCTTGTGCAAGAGTTCAGCATCAAAGTAGCTCCCTTCCCCTGCACGCCCAGGCTGAGCCAAACCTCTTCACAGCCAAATGTCTTTGATAACATCAAACGGTCTCTCAGACCGCTTGCACGTATTCTTCTGACAGCAAATTCCTCGGCTTCTCGTTTAAGAATGGTTTTGAGGAAAAGAGAAGTTCTTTTCTGCTTCTCCCTAGCAAAGTGGGAAGAAGGCGCGAAGCCCTGAGCAATGCAGAGAAAATGTAGGCGTGACTGCATGTCTTTTCTCTCGGCAGCCATGTTTGACAGACAAGGACACTGAGGCTGTGAGAAAAGCAGCCCATGGACTTGTGACAGATGCCGGGGTTCAGGGGAGAACCAAGAAGCTCAGTTCTGGTCCCCAGGAGGGCTGTATGGACCCTCACCCCTTTGTGTTGAGTCACAGCCTAGGAATATAGGAAAGGAAGAGAAGAAAATTATTCCTTTCATGGAACTCTCAGTAGACAGAAACATACCACTCATAAAAACATGCTTCTTTATGAGACACACAAATACATGAATCCATGTTAATACATATAAACACACATGCACATATACATATACATTTATTAACTTTTTCCCGTATCCCAGCAATTCTTCCCCTTTCATATTAACCTACATATTGATATAACATGCATATAAAAACAGTCACACGTATACACTCAGATGTGTACTGATATACACACAGATATTTATATATTTATATTTCGACATATGCACATACACGAGTATGAACATGCATACATATTGTCAACACACACATACATATGTGTGCATATGTATGATCATGCATATATATACACATTTAATCAGCATGCCCTATACACATACATGAAGGCATGAATACCTGCACATGCCCAGGAATGTGCTCATACTTATTACTGCACACACATACACACACATATACATGTGTATATTCACAAAGACATGCACATAAGCATATACAGAGACATATGCATACATGTATGCACACATATATGCCCAACAAAGAGACATGTACATTTACAAATACACATGCATATACTCTACATATTCCTACACACTGAGACACATTTATAATTTAATCTATCTACATATATGATATGCACACATACAGACTCTCCTACACACCGAGACATGTATATGTAGTTCTATCTTCACACACATATTTGCACACCTACTTAGGTATTATTCACACTTACACACACATGTCCCTTTCCCCATTTTGCTTGTTCTTTTCTTTCTCAGAACTTTTACTCCACTCTCCCCTATTTCTTTCTTTCCCAGTCTTATTTTTAAGAAGAACTCTTCTTCAGGGTGACCAGATGTCCCAGTTTGTCCAGATCAAGTCAGAAGTACACACCATCTTCTGGAATTGGTGCTGAGATTGCCCATTTATCTCTCAGTGGTACCCTGGGGATGTGACAGATTGGGATGGCCTCCTGTAGGGCGTCCCTGATGTTAGCAGGACAGGAAGTCGGGGTGAAAACAGCAGATCTTCCACTGAGTGATGCAACACCTCCCATCCTTGTGCCCTAGTAACACTACAGTTTGGATTTCAGGATCTCGCTCCTGGTTCAGAAAGTGACAAGAATGATGCAGCCTCTCAGGCAAGCAACCAGTCGGACTCCGGGAAGCAGGGGCTTGGCCCCCTCAGCACCCCTCTCCCTGTGCATGCTGCTGTAAAGGTATGAACTGGTCTAGCCCTCAGCCTCTGCCTGAGGCCAGGCTCCCTGAAACCATGAAGAGCAGGGCTTTTCGAGCCTGTCCTGTGGGCATGAGGAGGGTCACGAGGAACCACACCCAATTTCACGCACTGTACTCTCAGCATTGGGGAAGCCTGTATGTATGTATCACTTTGGAAATATAGTTCAGCCAGTCAGGTACCTGTCTGGGATTTCATTAGCCAAGCAAGGCGGTAAATTCCTGTAATCCTAGCACTCAAAGGGGAAAGAAATAGGATAGTGAGTGACACAGCACAAAATAAAAAAAATTAAAAAAATGAAGATTTCCCAAACTCACGCTGAGGAAAGCCACAGCTGACTGCAGTGCACACAGGACTGGTAGGGGCCATAAAACACATCTGGAGCAGCTGTATTTACATGAAGGGAGCAGCACTGAAGCCTTGGGCATTCTAAGAGCTCTACACTGCCCCTTCATCTAATCTAGCTGGGTCTTCAGGCCATCATCAACCACAGCAGTGTCCCGTGTAAGAATGAAAGCCATACAGAGAAGGGACTGGCAGGTACCTCTCTAGAGACACATAAGTTTTCAGGAAGCACATGAAAGTGTTCTCACTGCTATTAGTCTTTCTGGAGGTGCAAAGTGAAACCCAATGAAATGCCTTTCCGTGTGCACTAGGATAGCATCCATCAAAACAATGTGGAAATGACAAATATTGATGAAGATGTAGCAATGCTGGAAGCCCCACACCCTACAGGCCTGAACATAAAATGCTAAACCTGATGGGGAGGTTGTCATTTCCTTGGTGAATTAAACATAAATTTATCATGTGGTCCAGCAATTTCACTCCTAGGCATACACTTGAAAAAACTAAATATAAGTCCATGAATCTTGAAAGCAATACCATTAGCCATTTTTACAAATTTGAACCAACCCAAATGCCCATCAACTGATGGGTGAATAAAGTCATGATATAGCCATCCCACTGAATATTATTCAGTCATAAAAAAAAAGGATGCTATCTGGCACCTGCCACAGAATGACTTCTGAAAACATTATGTCAAGCACAAGAAGTTTGAATCAAAATACATTCATCTGTGTCTCATGTATACAATGTCCAAAATAATCACATTTAACAAGATGGCGATTGGAGCTGTGGGAGTTGGGGAGAGCGGAGAGCGTGGAGTGGTTGTTTAATGGTAACACATTCATTTGGGAGCCATGGGAATTTAATAGAATTGGATAGAGATGATGCTCACACAAAACTATGATTGTATAAAATGTCCCTTGCTTTTTAGCACAGTAATTAAAGAGGCTCCCCTGCCCAGGCAGTCGGTAGTCTAGGCAGGGGAACTTCCTTGCTCCCTCAGTAGGCAATGTGACCGTTGGCCTGTACCCTCAACATGCTGAGTGGGGAGGGCACGCAAAGCTTCCCAAGTTGGAGCCAGCTTTGACGGCGAACTGGAGTCAGACAGAAGGGTGGTTGCGGGTTACAGCAAGCTGAAGGGGAGGAAATGTGTATGCATAGCTGGAGAGGAGAGCCAGGAGCTGGGATGTGGAACTGTGTCCTGTGGCCTCCATGGGACTGAGTGTCACCTTTCAGAGGAACACTGGCACATTGGTATGCTCTGCTGGGGTGCATGGTATTTGGTAAAGGTGTGTTTGTCTGTGTGTGTTTGAATTAGTGCTACATTGGGAAGTCTTGCCATGTCTAGCCGCTGATGAACTCTAGCCTGGCACTGGAACACCACAGTGGATCCACCACTGATTTCCCTTTAGGAGAATGCATGTGGTGCCTTCTGTGTCCTGGGAGGTGTAGAGAGAAAAACAAACACGCAACTGGACAGAGCTCGAGTATCCCCTGTGATTGCAAAAGAATGAAACCATACAGGTGTGTTGGGTCAGTAATGTTTGCCACACACTAGTTTCTGGAATGTTCCTGCACCCATGCTAAGGTAATATAGGGGAACAAAAGCATCTTCAGGTCCCTTGAGTCAGCAACAAGACAACCTACCCCCTGTCAAAGCAAGTCTGAGGGGATGAGGCTTGAACAGCAGCTGAGCTGGAGGGAGTCGGTCACCAGACCCTGCAGAAACTCACCCGGTGCAGAAATATGATTAATTTACCGGGATGCCAATCGATTCTGGAGTAGGGAAATATAAAGCCACCAGACTCAGAAATACTTTCAATCTTTATTCATTAGTCTCCAAGAGGAAGACTCAAAAAAAGAAAAAAGACAAGACAGAAGTGTCTGCAGCGATAGGATGTCTGAGTCAGAGAGTAAAGAACTCTGTAGGCTACTTGGAGGTCACACTCAAATGCACTTTTTGCGGTTGACGTCTGGAGGTTGCAGCCAGAGACTGTGTCCGCCAGCTATTCAGGAGCTCCCTCTTCTGTACAATAGTGGTACTACACTTTCTTTCCAATTTGACACCCATGATCTCTTTTCCTTTCAACCACCTGTAATAAAAACAGGTTTGAATTTTTATTCTACTCAATGACTTATTGCGTCCTAATATAGGAAGGGTTTTTGATTTCCAGAGAAGGGTATCTATAGAATAATCCATCAAAAGGACACTTGTTACTTTTATGATCCTAACAACAAAAACCATCCCACAACTAGTAGTGTGTGTGTGTGTGTGTGTGGTATAGCTGGGTGTATACCACAATATATGCACACATAGCATACCACAGCATATATGTGGAGGTCAGAAGACAACTAGTGGAAGTCAGTTCTTCCCACCATTCTGGATTCTTGGAATGAAACTCAAGGCTTGGCAGCAAGTGGCTTTACCTACCTACTAAGCCGGCTCCTATGATGATCTTTTTATGGTCCTTATATTGAACACTAAGATGCAAATTAAGTAACATTTTCTTCATTTTTTTGTTTGTTTTTCAAGACAAGGTTTCTCTGTAGTTTTGGAGCCTGTCCTGAAACTAGCTCTTATAGACCAGGCTGGCCTTGAACTCACAGCAATCCACCTGCCTCTGCCTCCTGAGTGTTAGGATTAAAGGTATGCGCCACCACTGCCCAGCCATTTTCTTCATCTTATACATGATGAAATTTAGATATATTAAACTTACATAATTGTGTCATATCCACACATTTCTCTTAAGCCCCAAAGTTGCACCCTTAACTCCCCTCACAGTGTGCAGATCATAGTGTAGAGTGTGACTCCCCATACTGAAAAGTCTATATTTCAGAGGGCGTGGCTTCAGGCCAGTGCATGGGCATTTGATAAAGGTGAGGGGAAGAAGGCAAGGTCTGTTTAGGTTTGAGAACCATGTTCTGGATCTGTAGAGACAATGTTAGCTTCATCGGAACCCATGGAACAAGTCAGATTACCGTGTGTTTAACTTGAGGTATTTGCAGACACTGTCATGAGTGGTCCCCAAATCAGAGTGCTAAGCTATCTGTAGGTTTTACATAAGCCATTGGAGTTCAGGCTTCTGTTGGGCTGCAGGAAAGCTCCAAGAGCCCCTTGTATGACGTCAGGTGCCCATGTGCAGTAAGGGTAAGGATTTCACCGCAGATCTCTTCAGCTGCTACACTGGGAACTACACATTCTGCCTTTGCTGTATTTCTAGGATTTGAGAAAAACACTCCTCACCATCATCACCTAAAACCCAGGCCATGTCTCCCTTTTCTTTACAGTCCAAGTCTTTGGGTGATAGTAAGAACCGCCACAAAAAGCCCAAGGACCCCAAACCGAAGGTGAAGAAGCTTAAATACCACCAGTACATCCCCCCAGACCAGAAGGCAGAGAAGTCCCCCCCACCCATGGACTCCGCCTATGCCCGGCTGCTGCAGCAACAGCAGCTCTTCCTGCAGCTGCAGATCCTCAGCCAGCAGCAGCAGCAGCAACAGCAGCAGCAACAGCAGCGGTTCAACTACCCTGGGATACACCAAACACACCTCAAGTGAGTACAGCCACCTGAGGCAGAGGCAGAAGATGGCTTCTCTGTGTGAGACCTGCAGGGTCGACTCTTTGGAACCAGTGTATCCTATATTGCATCATGTCCTTGTCTGACGTGTTTGGAGTGTGACTCTCTTTAGAAACCATGCACACATTTGCAGGACCATGGGGCTGGAGGGAAACAAATAAGTCAAGGTTCTTTGAAGAAAAGGAAAACTCCAGGCAGAAGCAGGCGGATCTCTGTGAGTTCGAGACCAGCCTGGTCTACAAGAGCTAGTTCAGGACAGGCTCCAAAACCACAGAGAAACCCTGTCTCAAAAAACCAAAAAAAAAAAAAAAAAAAAAGAAAGAAAGAAAAGGAAAACTCCTAGCATGTCCAGACTAAGCTGTGGGATGTCTGGGAACACGGGTTTGGCTTTTCTGGCAATTTGAGTTCACTGCTAAAGAGTGGAGGGACAGCTTTCGAGATTGAGCCCAGGCCATGCACCTGCATTGCTACCATGCACCTGCATTGCTACCATGCACCTGCATTGCTAGGCTCTATTCATATTCCAGGTGGACATCATTCTCATGCATAGAGTTAGCATGAGGATTGTTTCACCTGTCTTTGGCCACCCTCGGGTCACATTTTCAAATATATCCAAAGCTGAGCATGATCAAGATCCCTATGACATGCTCAGGCCTCTAGAAGAGCATCTCGGTGAGGTCACAGGTGTACTCTGCTATGCCACAGTCCTCATCGCTCAATTCTGTGTCCTGGAAACGAAGCTGGGAGATTTTTGGCAGTTCCCATACTCGTCCGCTGATTTATTACCTGCCTGACTGCTGTCGGCAATTACTCTGTGACTTGTGATTTGTTACCTGCCTGACTGTTGTCAGCTATTACTCTGTGACTTGACCCAAGCTCCCACACACAGGTCTGAAAGTATTATAAGTGATTTTTTGTTTTTCAGAGAACCTAATGAACAGATGGTCAGAAATCCGAATTCCTCCTCAACACCGTTGAGTAATACTCCTCTGTCCCCTGTCAAAAGCAGTCTGTCTGGACAAACTGGTGTCTCTTCTCTCAAACCAGGCCCTCTTCCAGCAAACCTGGATGATCTCAAGGTATGCAATTTGATCTAATTTTTTTCCTTCTTTTCTTAAAAATAAACAAAAAAACCACAGAGACAGAGATATATTGTCACTAGCATCTTTTCCTCCTGACATCTTGAGTAAAAAAGTAGAAGAGGAAGAGAGTGTGGGATACACCCGAGGGTGTTGCAGGATTTATGGTACAGAGGTCAAACCTAAACCTATAGGTCCTGCCTCAGCCTCCCCAGGCTGTTCAAGCTCGAATCTGCTCTTTTCTGCACCTTAGACTCCTCGTTACCATAAATAAGTTACTACAAGTCTGCCAGGGCATAGCTTAGCATAGAGTAGAGACATGCAGCTTATAAAGCTTCCAGAATGTTTTAAAGCAATATCAATTTCATGATGAACCTTTGGCAATCTCTGGTGAAATAGGAAAAATAGAAACCATGGGAATTACTCTTCATGTACGTAAGGACAATCTATGGACCTAATGTGACTATATTTCTTCATAATGATTTTGATTTTTAAAGCAGTCTTTCCATTAGAAAATGCTGACTATGCCAATGGAAATTAGGTAGTTTTGGTTCTTTTTATCTAATACAGATACTGTTAAGTAAGGATTTTTTCCTCACTGAATAAGAAACAATGTTGGTAACCCACTATCAGTAATATAATTTAAAACAATGATCTATTCCTTTATGTTACCAAATCTGGGAACTGTAAAGTCTGTACTACTATATGTACTATGGTCCTGTAGCGCCTGAACTACATGTACTATGGTACTCACTGGGGTCTCCACTTGTAGCATCCGTGCTACTACGTGTACCACTGTCCTGTCATGCCTGTACTATGTGTACTACAGTACTACACCTGTAGTGTACCACCTGCACTATGGGACAGTTTGCCAGCCCGGCAAGGGCCAGGAGATTGATACACATGCAGACAGAGACACGGGTCATCCTTGAAACAAGAATGCCCCCTTTATTGTGTTCCAGGGCAGCTTATATAGGGATCCTTAACTGATAGCCACACCTCAGTCAAACCCACCAGAAACCACTCCCCTGCCATCAAGAACTCCTGAGGGTCTCGTGCTCAGAGCAGCTGCAAACACAGGAAAATAAGTTGTTTTGCTCAGAGCAGCTGCAAGCGTAGGAAAAGCAAGTTGTTTACAGGAAATTCAGGGTCTGGGGGTCCTCAACCCTCAACAGGGAACATTTGCCCTGATGTGACAGCTTGTTAAATGGTCAAGATGGGGTAGGATAGCAGTTATTACAAATTGAAGGATATCCCATGGCGGCCTAGAGATGATAAGATACATGCTATATGTTGATATCAAAGTTCCTCTATTCCCTTTTACAGGTCAAAGAGGCTTGTTTCTGTCTGACATCCACACACACAGACAGAGACATTAAGCTAATAATAATACTCTTTGGAGCCATGCTATCACTCCCCTCCATTCCTCAAAAATCCACAGATAAAAGATGCCCTCTTACCTGAAAACGTTACGCTAAGTGAAACAAGCCAGGTGCTTATTCAGATACCCGATGAGCCGTCTTACCTCACTCTTGAATAGGCAAATTCATAGAGATAGAAAACAGAATAAAAGTTACCAGACCCATCCCAGAAAGACCATGGGGAGTGACTGTTTAATGTGGACATCGTTTGAAGCTGGGATAATGAAAATGGGGATGCATGGCAGTGTGGATGTGCTTGCTGAAGCTAAACTACGTACTTGGTAATGGCCAAATGACAAACCTTATGTTTACTTCACCTTAATAAAGCTATTATTTGAGGCTAAGTAATTAAAGTATAAAAGTCCTGGATCATGCAGGACTGGAGAGACGCAGAGAAAACAGTCTAGAATTGCTGGTGGCATGAGGCAGAGGAGAGTTCCCAAAGGTGGTCCCCTTTGTGCATCAAAGCTCAGAACCATTGGTTGGTGACAGTCACAGTAATTAGGACAGGTCAAGGACATGGTGGCAGTGGTGGTAGTGACAATAGCTACCTTTCTCTAGCCATTCAATGTAGATTCCCATATGGTCAGGTCAGTCTTGTCAGCCCAGTTTTTGAAACTTAAAAAGTCAGAGTCTTAAAGGGGTTTAATAACAAGCAAGTTAATCAATTTGTAAGTGATGAAATGGGACTCCAATTTAAGTGACTGATCACAAGCTTTTGCCTACTGGGAAACATGAGAATAGAAAGGAAGAGGTGAAGGGAGGAAGCTTGGCTAGATCTGATCTCTCTCTCAGAGTGTGGGGAGATGTATCTCAGAGTCCTGGAAAAGTTATACCAAGGGTAGACTCTCAGTGAGTTGAAGCAGAAGAAACAAGAGATGAATTCATTCAGGGTGGAACCCATTTCTATGATAATAAACACATTAGCCTCACTTAACTCAGCTGTGCTGCAGGGGATGGGCATACACTTTAGAATCCTTGGCCAAGTGGGAAAAGCTGAAACCAAAAAAGTAAATGAGACCATGAGAGAGAGAGAGACAGAGAGAGAGAGAGAGAGAGAGAGAGAGAGAGGGGGGAGAGAAAGAAGGGGAGGAGTAGGAAGGAAAAAATGGGAGGGGATGAGAAGGGGGAAATGGATGCTCCCAGTGCACATTTGCAGAGGGTGGGATGAAGGATTGATGAAGGCAGTCCTACCCCGAGATGATTAGGAAGTTAGGACAGTATATGTGACTTTTTTTAGCAGACGTTCCACCGCGTAAAGGAAAAGTGCACTGAGTGGAGTTTGGCTTCTTCTTACAGAGATATGGGGTTGGCAGATGGCTCTGTGAGAAAGAGCTGGCCGTACAAGCATGCAGACCTGAATTTGATCCCCAGCACCTATGTGTGGCATGATCACACACCTGTAACCCTAGCACCAGGGAGGCAGGCACAGGAGGATCCCTGGGGCTGGCTAGCCAGCAAGTCTAAGTCAAGTGTGCGATCTCCAGGGCAAGGACAGACCTTGTCTCAATAAATGAAAGAAGGAAGGAAGGGAGAAAGGGAGGGAGGGAGGGAGGGAAGGAAGGAAGGAAGGAAGGAAGGAAGGAAGGAAGGAAGGAAGGAAAAAAAACTGAGGGGTTGATCTCTCTCTCTCTCTCTTTCTCTCTGTCTCTCTCTCTCTCTCTCTCTCACACACACACACACACACACACACACAAACGGGTGGGCTTATTAGTGATTTTTCATAGCACATTGACTTTTTAAAAACCTTGTTTAATAAATTAAATTTGAGGGAGTGTTAAGGGACGGAACTAAAATTTCTGAAAATTGGGAAAATATTTGTTGGAGATTTAGAAACTGTCCATTTTAAGGTGAGCTATATAAGGTTATTGTCTCTATGTGTCTAAGAGCACTTTTCTTTCGGAGATAGATACAGAGCTGCATACCAATTAAATTATAAAATTTGCCCCAAAACAATTTTAGAGAAATAGAGAGGGAAGCAAAATTGGCATAAATTGTTAATTACGGAAGTTGTTGGATAGATATGAGTCCCTTGTGTTTTCCTAGCTACTTTTTCGTATGTTAGAATTTTTCATAATAAATGACTTTAAAGTTACCAAGAATCAGAAGGACTGAATGTAGAGAAGAGGGCTGTGCAAGCCTTTGTCTCACGCAAGCCCACACAGTCAAATAATCTAAAATTCTTAAGGGAAATTGAACTAAACAAGTACTCATTTTATTTTAGAATGTGATCTGTGTTATTTAATAATGTAGCCAAATTATTCGGTGCAAGAACAGATTCTAAAAATAAGTGCAGAACTCATTAATTTTAAGTAACTCAAAATTAAAACAATAATGAGTTGCCATCTTGCACTTCTTTAGACCAGGAAATTCAAAAGAAAAAAAAAAGGTCCAGCAAGACTTTTACAAGAGCAGCATCCTGGATGCCAGCGAAGGCGGCCGTGGTGCTTTTTCTTGTAGCTTGCACTTGACTGTAAAGGGACATTTTCCAGTTGAAACATGATCGTGTACAGCAAAGTAAATGGTATTTTAGCAGACAAGAGCCAGAGAAAACACGACATTATGCTTCTTCCAACTTGTTTTTTTTTTTTTTTTTTTGGTTTGGTTTTTCGAGACAGGGTTTCTCTGTGGCTTTGGAGCCTGTCCTGGAACTAGCTCTGTAGACCAGGCTGGTCTCGAACTCACAGAGATCCGCCTGCCTCTGCCTCCCGAGTGCTGGGATTAAAGGCATGCGCCACCATCGCCCGGCTTTGCTTCTTCCAACTTGAAATGCATGTGAACACATTTTGTTTGACAACAACCACTTTTAAATAATTATGCTGCCCATAAATTTCTGACGTGCTTTCCTTAGCACACCATGAACGTTTTCCATAACTTTTAATATTCAATAAAAGTTTTATTTTTAATAACAGCAAATCACCCCATCACCTAGTTAGCATTCCACTCCTGGAAATTTAATTTGCTGCCAAATGTTTTGCTATTCAGAATAGGATTTCAGTGCCCTTTGGACATACATCTATTATCTTCTCTGGTTATTTCTCTTGGATAACTTCATACATGTTAAATTGTTGGTTTAAAATACATTAATATTATTTTACCCTGGCATGGTGGCACACACCTTTAAGTCTCAGTACTCGGGAGGCAGAGGCAGGCAGATCTACATGAGTTCGAGGCCAGCATGGTCTACAAAGTGAGTTCTAGGACAACCAGGGCTACACAGAGAAACCCTGTCTTGAAAAAACAAACAAAAACCAGAAACAGAACACCGCAGTGATATTTTTTAAAGTTCTTGGAGGATGTCCCCAGACTTCTCTCCTCTGAATAGTCTGCTGCAGAACCACGTGTTGAAGCAGCTCCACCCCAGTGTGCATCCCAATGCACATCAAGATGCAGACCCCACAGCTCAGGGGTGCAAGAGGGAGTGAGGGTACTCATCTCACCAGCTGCCAGCCATTGTTTGGCTGCTTCTTGCAGGGACATACCTTAAACAGGAAGACTGTAAAGGCCTTCAACTTGTCAAGTTCTTTATTTCATGGCTGCTTTGCTCATACAAAACACTACTACTTCTCTGTCACTGGGTGAATCAAAAATAAACCTTTTATTTTAATTGCACTACTTCCTTAAATTGCTAATGATCCTACACATAGATTATGGGATATTTTAAAATTATGTTTTGTTTATAAAGAGCTGGGTCAGATATATTACCTATTTTTATTTTAAGTCTCAATCTTTTTGTTATTTATTTATTTATTTCATATGTATGAGTGTCTTGCCCACATATATATGTGTGTACCATGTGCATGCTAGGTACATACAGAGATCAGAAGAGGGTATCAGATCCCCTGAAATTGGAACTGTAGGTGATTGTGAACTACCATGTGGGTGCTGGGAACTGAACCTAGGTTCTCTGCAAGAGCCACAAATCTTCTAACTGAGGAACCACTTCTCCAGTCTACCCTTTTCTCTTATAATGATAAGCACATATACTCATTTTGGCAACTTAATTGTTTATGTTATCACTAATTTCTTTCCAAGGATTACTATTTAAATTTGCATTTTGTGTATGCTTTTTTTGATTTATGAAAGTTTAAATTTTGGTTGTTGATATTTTTATGATGACTTCATTTGCTTTTACCGCTCAAAAACTCAGTTACTACAGAAAAGTTTTACCTATGTTTTACAGAATCATTGGCCCTTAGGTGTTTAATATGCTTCCTGCATTACTCACAGAAGTAATGTGTCTCTTTAGAAATGGGACAGGCTATTTAGAGAACTCAGTGAGGAGTGTACTAGTTAACATCTTAGCAGATGTTTGTCTACATAATTTCATAAGCAAACAATTTAAATGTGTGAATTGTTATTTAATTTATTTAAAATAGTATCAGCTCAAACTTTTTTTCAGTTAATAATAGACCATAAACGACCATCCATCATCCAGTGTCAACAAATATTCAAAACGTTAATTTTAGTGGATCTTTGGTACGCCCTCATTTGCAGTAATTTTTATTTAACCAGTTCCCCATGCTTGCATTTATTTCATAGTTTACAACTTGTGAACATCATGAGAATGTGAGAATTAATTAGCTACATGTGTATCAATATAATAATAATGGCTCTATATTGCACAACCATTTTCCAGCACTATTCCAAGAGCTTTTATAAATCCATCTATACCCTTGCAAAAATGAAAAAGGCAGGGATTAATATCCCACTTCAAAGAGAAAGCACAGAGGATCAAGAAGCTAGGAACAGAATGGGCCTAGTTTTTATCACCATGTACTTTCTTCAATACACAACTGATATCTAGTCAGTCGTGAAAAATAAAATAGACCCAGACCCAACATTTAGCTGGGCATAGTGAAGTATGTCTGTAATCCCAACACTGAGGAGATGGGGCCTGAGAATTAAGAGTCAGGGGGCAGCCAGACAAAACAAGGACAAAAGACAAACTGAGGAGGTGGAGAGGAACTCAAGAGTAGACAACTGGTCTACCATGTGCAAGGCCCTGGCTTCCATCTCTTGAACAGACACACATTTATGTATAGACACAGTCACATATATACATGCACAATCTTCCCCACTCTCTACTCCCTCCAAAAATGGTTCTCACATAAAATCTTGTTCTCAAAATCTGACCCAAGACCAGTGGCATAAATATCCTCCCTGGATTATCATAAATGGAATACCTGGTCCCCACCCCAGATCTTCTGAAGGGAAACTCCAGGGTGGAGCCACGATCTGTGTTTCCCATCAAGCTCCTCAGTGAGCTGGTATCTGTTTAGGTTTGAGGATGAGCACTCAGTAGAAGAAGCCAGAATGGCTTACAAATGTTGTGGTTTACTGTTAGATTTATGTCTAAGCCCAGGCAGACACCAATTTTCCACAAAACTGAAACCGGCTAAGATGGGGTTGGAGAGCTGTGGGCAAGATGATTTTACCATTGAATTAAGAAAAGCGTTCTCATGACTATGGCCACGAAAAACAGGGCAGATTTGGTCTTCACTACAGGGGCTCCATGTGTGTTTATTTTCTCTTTGTAGTAGTGTGAAATGATATGCATTCCATACGCATCACACTTGAATTAATTTTTGACTCTCAGGTTAATGATAGCTGTCAGTCATTTCTGTTGGGCAGTAGGAATGGCCTCTAGGTCCAGTCTGGTCTGTAGTCATGGGAATGACTGATGCTCCACGCAGGCCTTGTAACTCATCTGGCTTGTTCCACAAGTTAGGCGTATTTCCTGTGTTTTTGAATTCATGCTATTTTCACCTTAGGAAGGACTTATTAGGAGATAACTTTTTAAAAAAAAAGATTTGTTAAAATCACACAAAATTGGTTTAAATCAGAAGTAAGAGAAAGATTGCAAAGATGTATTTAAAAAGAAATTGATATATACTGTAAAGTTTCACGTGCATATCCCATATCCCAAAAGCTCCCTAAATAACAAATACAAATACACTGTGAGTACACCTCACCCGGACACTGCTCTAATGGAGCCCTTGTTTCTTTAGGTGTCTGAGTTAAGACAACAGCTTCGAATACGAGGCTTGCCGGTGTCGGGCACCAAGACAGCACTGGTGGACAGGCTTCGACCCTTCCAGGATTGTGCTGGCAACCCTGTGCCCAACTTCGGGGACATCACAACTGTCACCTTTCCCGTCACACCCAACGCCTTGCCCAGTTACCAGTCCTCCCCATCGGGCTTCTATCACTTCGGCAGCACCAGCTCCAGCCCACCCATCTCCCCTGCTTCATCGGACCTGTCGGCCGCAGGGTCCTTGCCAGACACCTTCACTGATGCGTCACCTGGTTTCGGCCTGCATGCGTCCCCGGTGGCCGCCTGCACCGATGAGAGCCTGTTGAGCAGCCTGAATGGGGGTTCCGGCCCCTCGGAGCCCGATGGGCTGGACTCGGAGAAGGACAAGATGCTGGTAGAGAAGCAAAAGGTGATCAACCAGCTCACCTGGAAGCTGCGGCAGGAGCAGCGGCAGGTGGAGGAGCTGAGGATGCAGCTGCAGAAGCAGAAGAGCGGCTGCAGTGACCAGAAGCCACTGCCCTTCCTGGCCGCCACCATCAAGCAGGAAGATGTCTCTAGCTGTCCCTTTGCAGCCCAACAAGTGTCTGGGAAGGGACAGGGCCACAGCTCTGACAGTCCCCCTCCGGCTTGCGAGGCTGCTCAGCTGCTGCCTCACTGTGTGGAGTCCTCAGGTCAAACCCACGTACTCTCGTCCACGTTTCTCAGCCCCCAGTGCTCCCCTCAGCACTCGCCCCTGGGGACCCTGAAGAGCCCCCAGCACATCAGCCTGCCCCCCTCACCCAACAACCCTTACTTCCTGCCCGCCTCCTCTGGGTCGCAGAGAGAGAGCCATGGGGTCTCCTCACCTAGCAACAGCCAAGGGTGCGCACAGGTAAGCAAGCATGCTTGACCTTGCCACAGGGTGTCTCAGGAGGTAGAAGAGGGAGTTCCACCACTAGAGAGCTGGGAAAGGCTTCCTGGCAGCAAGGCAGCACCTCACTGACTCTACCGTCCTTGAGCCTTCACAGCCAGTCTTCGCAATGTGGCTTGGCAAACTTGCTCTACAAAGGTTAGAAGGCAAATAAATGTCTGGAAATCATAGCTTCTGGGACAAACTCCTCAGATTTGCCCTTGTAGCAAATAAGCATCCAAAGACAGTTTGGAATAAAGCATACATTTCCAATATAAAGTTATCTATAAAATCAGACCCCAAGCAACATTGAGCTCGTGGTCTATTATTTGCTGATTAGTGTTCTCAAAAATGCTCAAAAATTAATACCAACCCTTATCATAGCCCAAATCGTTTTATCAAGAGAGTCAAAAGGAAGTTGGGCATGGTAGTACCTGCCTGAAATTCCGGCACTCTGGAAGCTGAGGCAGAGGATTGCTATGAGTTTGAGGCTATTTTAGGCTACATCCTAAGACCACATTTTGGGGCATGGGGTGGGGTGGAGGAAACAGAGAGACAGCCTGTGTGTAAGAAAGCACTTCCCCTTCTCTTACATTCTTATCAAATATTTATTGAGACCTACCATGTGCCACACTCTACCGCAGGAGAAAAACCTCTACTCCTGTGGGAAGACAGGTTCTGGGCAGTGAGGAGAAAGATGGTCCATCTTGTAGAGAAAGTAGAGAAGGGCTGGGTTGTGTAAGAAGCCTGGAAGTTTGCAATCTCCACTGAAGGGGTCAGGCATGTTGCAGAGGAACCTTGAAACAGGTACAGGAGAGAACACTGTTAAGATTTGGGATGAAGGGATGGAAGAAGCATCAGGTGAAAGTTCCCTGGGATTCAAACCTAAGGAGAATGCCGAAAGATCAGAAAGAAGGCCAGTGTGTCTGGGACAGAATAAGGAAAGAGCTATAGAAGAATGGGAATGACAGCTCAAAGACTACACCCAATGTGATTAGCAAAGACTTTCCTTGTGTCCATGAAACAAATGGGTTATTAGGAAAGCGTATAGAAGACTATTGAAGAAGAAAATCACATTGTCAAAAGATTATAAAATCTAAGACGATGGCCCACATTGGGTACCTGCCAATTAAAGTATTAAAAGGCATGAACAGAAGCCATCTCGTCCACTGTCACTGCACTCCAGTTCAGTGCTTTTGTTTACCATTGAGAAAAATGAGATCCTGGAAGATGGAACTCACTGCCTAGAATGCCAGCATTAGCTGATTCTAAAGTTCACAATGAAATACCGCTATCGTGAGGGTGTGTAGCATGACGAGAGTTAATGAGAGTGAATTTCACAGGCTTACCTGAACAGGACATTAGCATCAGTGGTACCCACTCCTGAAAGAACATACTGGGATAGCTAATCAGCACCATTCCAAAACATCTATTGTATGCGCAGTGCCCTGGGCAGCAAAGGTAGAAATAGCCCTTGGGCCATGGCTTGAGCCATGATTTTCCATTTTAAGGATATCAGTGTTATTGGAGAGGAATAAGATGGGACAATAATTTATTGTTTACAAAGACTATAGGACAGTAGCAATTTCTCACAGATCAGACAACAAGACTGATCTATGGCATTAAATCACGCAGCCCAAAATGGGTGGGTAGGCATAAAGAGCTGGTAGAGTCCTGGAAGGCTTTGTGACCGACCAGTTTGCACTTCACAGGGAGCTCTAAAAAGGAGAAGGCTAGCTCAGGAGTTCAGTAGACTTGTCTTTTGTCCATGAAGATGAAGAGGTTCTGAAAAGTCTAAATAGAAAACAGATATTCCGTGTGAATAAGATAGGTAGGTAAAATGTTTAAGTTGTGCTTCCAGGAGAGTTTAGGTTTGTAGAACTAGGTAATGCCTATAGTCATAGAGAGTCTTGAATTCTTACACAGGTGAGGTGTGTGGAGTTTTGCTATGGATATTTGAGAGCTAGGGGAAGTTTGTAATCCACAGGTGACGCATGCAAAACCAGGTTTTAGATATAGTCATCTGCTAAGAGAATTCACGAAGCTTTGTAAATATCAGAAACCCGGGGGCAGAAGATAGGGGTGAGAAGGGTCAGCTAAAGCTACTCCCAGGTATGTTGATCGTTCTTTAATTTGCCATGTGTCTTTCCACAGACCTCAGGGGCACACGAAAGCCATCCTCCTAGCTTCTCCCCACCGTCTTCCAGCCTCCATCAGCCCTTCTCTGGTACCCAAGCAGACAGCAGTCACAGTGCTGGGCTCAACCCTTGTCCTAAAAGCCCTGTTATCCATCCAAAGGTCAGTACCAGAGAAGCTGGCAACAGACCAGTTTCTGGGAGGGTAGAATTGAAAGGGGAGTATGGTAGAGAATAGTGTTGGAGACAGAGATGGGTTAATGTTTAAAAAAATGGAAAACTGGGGTCCAGAGCCAAGTCTCCATAGAGAAGATAAGAGATGGTGCTTGTAATCAGATAAAAGGAATGGGGATATAAAGAGTCAGGATGAGGGGAGTTCCCAAAGCAAAGAGAATGATGGAACAACTGGCGCCATAACTGAGCCCCAGGCCTCATGTCAGCAAAGGGAAAGAAAGGCTCACAGGCTAGGCACCTTTAGAAGACCACACTCACAGTAACTGTGTGAAAACGACCCAGTTTGGAATGAATTGTTCTGAAAATACCTGGGTTAAAGAACTTCGTTGTATTGGATTGAGCTCATGTCCAGTAGCAAATGATGCAGCTGATAGGTATGGGCGGGCGCACACGCCTTTCATCCCAGCACTCAGGAGGCAGAGGCAGGTGTGTCTCTGTAAGGGTCTGAGGCCAGTTTGATCTACACAGTGAGTTCCTAGGATATCCAGGCTTACACTGTGAGATGAGAGAGAGAGAGAGAGAGAGAGAGAGAGAGAGAGAGAGAGAGAGGAAGAAGAAGAAGAAGAAGAAGAAGAAGAAGAAGAAGAAGAAGAAGAAGAAGAAGAAGAAGAAGAAGAAGAAGAAGAAGAAGGAAGAGAGAAAAGAAAAAGAAAAGAGGTACACTTGGTACACCTTAGGGGTAGAAATCAATCAGTGAGTTTCATGCTAAGATTCCATTAACAAATCCACAATGGCACAAACTGGTGTTAACCTATTAGTGCTGTTTGCTTTCTCCTCATCTCGAGCCTTCATTATTACTACTTGGCAGTTTTTTCTATTGTAGCCTGTGGTTTCTAGAACACAAGCATTGTCCCTTGTGACATACTGAATGTTGTTCTCTGAATTGTATCCACTTGCAGATGACTGGCTTGCAATCTTCTGACAAGGTGGGGCCGAAGTTTTCAATTCCATCCCCAACTTTTTCCAAGTCAAGTTCAGTGGTTTCCGAGATAACCCAGCCCCCATCCTATGAAGATGCAGTAAAGCAGGTAACCGCATGTTTAGCTCTATATGGTTCAATAAATGGACTCAGTAAACAGAACTTTGCAGTATTAAGTATTGTATGTTTGGTGGATTCTGATATTGAGTGGGTTCAGCCCCTACCTAATAGAGTGAACAAAGTGTGCCCATCTGACCTGAAGACAGGGTTGTACAGTTGGTTCCAAGTCAGGATAGCTCTATTGATGACTTCTCTACCTTATGGCATTATAAAATGTCATGCATTCAATCCACTTGCATTTTGAATTTGGGCTTTATTGCAAGCTGGTAGCATGTGGTACAGTGTTCTGCATGCTGGGCAGCCAAGGTGAGCCACAGTTCCTAATCAACTGTCCAAACACAAGAGAAACCAGGTGCTCTACAGCATGCTGTGTTGCTGGCTAGGGCATGCAGTGGACTGTGTAAGCACAATGCATTTTGGTCTATGATGATATCAGTTTATCACTTTATCTGTGCATTACCTTTTGGTAAACTGAGGGAAACTTGTAACATCTGAGTATTCAGGGAGAGCAGGCTGAGCAGGCATTCCCGAGGCCTGGCCTTACTGCCAACTCTGTCACCTGCCACTGTCACTGAGGTTGGATACACATTCAACTTCTCTTCAAGAAAATAAAAGTATTTACTGTGTAAGGATTACTGATAATCTTGTACTTACCTCATTGTTTGGTAACATGGTAGGTGCTCAGATATGAGAGCAATTGTCAAGGCTACATTTTCTTAATTTCTTAGCTTTAAAACTCAATGACCTTGAAACAGTATTGATGGCTGTTGAACCTAAGTAATAGATACAGGGAGATTCATGGACTCCAACACTTATATTTATGTTTTGAAATTACTTCAGAATTTAAAAAGTAAGAAAAAGAAATACCTGGATGATTTTAGTCAACCCTCTGTGAGTGCATCCTAGCAGCCATGACTTGAACATACTAGGGAAACAAGTCCTGAAAGTCTCTACACACACCCCTTGAACTTGTGTGATGTTGAATCCATCCAGATGGAAGGGTTGTCTGTCTTGTCGTGAGCCAGCTTCTAGCCATTTCACAGGTCCTCTGCCTCTCCAGCATTTGCATGGGTGTGTCAAGAGTCAAGTCTCACGTGCTGTGTTAGGCATGTCACAGCTCCATCTTTATGGAACATACACCCCTTCTGCTTGTCACTGGTCCCAAAGCCACACAACACAGTAGATATTTTCACAGCATTTACACTGTATTAGGCAGCAAACGCCAGAGATGACTTGCAAGGCAAGGAGACAGGTGTAGGTTCTATGCAAATACTTAACCGTTTTATAGAATAGACTGGAGCACCTGAAGATTTTGGAACCCAAGGGTGAGTGCTCCTAGAGATTATCCTCCTAGGATACTGAAGGATAAGTAGCTCAACTGAAATAGTTTCAATTTAATTATGATATCAAAATAATTATATCTATGTACCCAACCCTGAACAGAGCATCGATATCAGGTGCTGCCTGCTGTCCAGTCTCCTGAAATCAAACCCAAGGCAGTAAGGTTTCCTTTGCTATCCAAAGATGTCATGATATAGACTTTCCCATTTCTGAAAACTTCAGGAGAAGTTAGACTGTGCTTAACCATTCAGATGAGCAGACTCACAGGTTCTGCAAGATGAACCAAGAAAATCGAAGCCGACATCTTGGGCCATGTCCATAGCAGCCAAACAGAGGTGGACACAAGTAGATTCCAAAGTGAGAAAGGGATGTGTATTAAGATGCCTCCTTCTGGGACGGAAGCTCCCTTGCGAGGCTAGGCTCACATTTCCCATCTCCCTCATTCAGTGGATTATCTGAGTACAATTTACACTAAGATTTTTGATCAAAATGGACCAAAGCCCTTTAGCAGGTCTAACTAAGCTCTTAACAATATTACTCACTAAAGCCAGAAGTAGAAATAGTCCAAGTGCCCATCAGCAGGCAAATGAAAAACTAAATGTGGAGGAGTCACACTGCAGAGCACCATTCGGTCCAAGACCAAAAGTAGTCAAATTCATGGAGGAAGGAAGGAGAATAGTGACTATCGGCACTGGCAAAAGGTTACTGGGAGGTGTTGCTTATTGTGTATAGAGTTTGAGTTTTGTATATCAAAATAGTTATGTGGGTACATAGCGTTATGAAAAAAGTAAATGTACAGTTAAAATGGCAAAGCTTTTAAGTTTTATGCTATGTTCTATTTTACTATGCTTTTGGAATCCTTAAGCAAGCCTAGTCCAAAGCCCTACAGCTCTGCTTCTATTGTCTCCATACCGACGTGGCCACCTCCTAACCTCTCTGCTCTCTTTTTGGCTAATTTGAAACAGCAAATGACTCGGAGTCAGCAGATGGATGAACTCCTGGATGTCCTCATTGAAAGCGGAGGTAAGATTGCCTTGCCCACTGTCCATCAGGATCCTGTGGACTCTCTAAGACATGGCCTCTTATGACCACGGTCAGGGACACACTAAGTCAGGTACACCAAGCGGTCTGCTGGTAGAGTCCATTCCTCTGAGCTTCAGGTGTGCCTTGTTAGCAGAGAAGAGAACCCCAGTGGATGGTTTCTCAGCACCTTTATCCTGGGGATGCTCTGCAAGTCACCTTTCAGCCCATCCCTGTCTCTGGAAGTGTGGTTTGTTATTCCACCACTTTTCTGCAGGTCTAGTCCCTGTCTTCTTGATTACAAGAAGAAAGAAATAACTCTGGAAACAGTGAAGGCTTTGACTCACTACTCAGGCTGAAATTCAGCCAGCTATCGCTCATGGATGCCCCATTCATGCTTAAATGTTACTCCACTTAGCAATAAAAATAACCACTGTGTCCCTCAACCCATTCATTCATTTATTTAAGAAATATCACAGAATGTGTGCCTAGCATTTGAAAACACACAAAGGAGCCAGAGGCCCGAAGAATGTGTGAAGGTCAGACAAGAACATGGGGCTGAACTCTTCATCGACAGCACTTGAAGTTTAACAGGAGGCAGTCAATGAATCAGAGATAGAATGCCAGACATAATGCTAAACTCATCTCTCCACTAGATAATTCTGTGGAACACAGTCTGGTAAGGGAGATGAATGGTGAGCAAGAGAACCAGTGTTTCTTATCATAACAAGGAGGATAGGAGAGAAGAGCACAGGTGTGTATTTGTATTGGAGTCTCATGATGGAAGATGACTCCTCTCCCAGGTGCTCCTTCTTTTTCCTGAAGTATGTGGCCAGGAGGCAGAGTAGTGAAGACACAGAAGGGAGTGTGGGAGAGTCTAGGAAAGGATAGCCATGGGTAGTCATGAATGAGATGAGTTTTATAGAGAAATGCAAGATCGTAAGGCAGAATTAAGTGCAAGTAGAAGGTTTGATGCCATCAACTGAAAGTAAACAAAGCCAGCTCAGTGGAATCGTTGTTCTCATTCTACATCCAGGTGACTTGGAGCAGGCTAAGAGAAACTGCATGGGGCTTATCAGGGTGAAGGATTTTGCTAAGCTGGGAGAGAAGGGCAAAAAAGTGGGAATGACCGTAACAGTGGGCCATAGAAAATGATCCAAACAAGGAAAGAAGTGATGTGGGAGTTACTGACATACAATGATCGATAGTGCACCAGTAGATTAGGTACCTAAGAGTGTCTTAGGAATAACTGACTTGGAAAACGTCATAAACGAGCTAGAGATAGGGAAGGAGAAGGACAGAGAGTGGGAGATCCTGCTTAAGATGGAAGGATGGGCTATGCAAGGACAAGGCTCAAGGTATCAGCCAGAGTGGGGTGGCCATCATCACTGGAGTAGATAGGAAGGACAAGGAACTGAGAGGCCAGCATGAGCAGTGTGTGACTTCTATGAATATATAGTCTTTGAAATAAGAAACACTGACCTGGCAAAATAGCTGCGAACTAGGAGATAGTTCCCAAAAGATGGAGAGGTGTGATCTGCAGGTCTCAGCTAGGGAAATGGGCTGCCCTAAAAACTACTGAGGAATGGTAAGAAGGCATCAACATAAAAATAGCTGTGGGATGACACTCATCCCTCCTTTGCTGCCCAACAGAGAGTATGACAGAGATACAGTGTCCTCCAATACAGCTAGTGGTAGCGAAGGGGGCGAAGTAGCCAGCAGAAAAGAGTGGAATTTCCAAGGTGGGGATATTTTGGGACACTTTTAAAAAGAAGAAATGGAGAGACAACAGAGGTAGGGGTGAGCCCAGGGCTAAGTGCTGAACAGAAAAGCATGGCCACCCACCTTCTGGGCTTTCCAAAGAGCATCTCATTTATCCCAAAGACTCATCATGTGGCCTGGACAGTTTGAGGAGCTGTAACAAGTCACGCTGTGTTTTACCAACAGAAATGCCTGCTGATGCCAGGGAAGATCATTCTTGTCTTCAAAAAGTCCCGAAGATACCCAGGTCCTCCTGCAGCCCTACCACCATCCTCCCCAAGTCCTCAGCTCCCTTTGAACAGGCATCTTCGGGAGGTCAGATCTCCTTTGACCACTATGCCACCGACAGCGATGAACACCTAGAAGTCTTACTGAATTCTCACAGCCCCATGGGAAAAGTGAGCGACGTCACCCTCCTCAAGATCGGCAACGAGGAGACTCCTTTTGATGGAATCGTGGATGGCTTCCCAGGGAAGGCTGCCGAAGACCTCTTCAGCTCTCACGAGCTCTTGCCTGGGCCCCTCTCCCCGATACATCCGCAGTTATCACCCTCATCAGTGGACAGCAGTGGCCTGCAGCTGAGTTTCACAGAATCTCCCTGGGAAACAATGGAATGGCTGGATCTTACTCCACCAAACTCCACGCCAGGCTTCAGCAACCTCACCACCAGTGGCCCCAGCATATTCAACATCGATTTCCTGGATGTCACAGATCTCAATTTGAATTCCCCCATGGACCTCCACTTACAGCAGTGGTAAACCCTTGAGGAACAAGGGCTAAGGGAGCTTGATAGAGATTCCATGGGGAAAGCACACAACCAAAAACACTTGTGTGATCCAAAAGATAAAAGGGAAAAAATGGGGAGAGTGGGAAAAAAACAGCGATGGAGGTTTTAGTGACAGTCAACCAGAACCAATAGGAGGCAGTCATTAAGATATGTCTGATGTAATTCCTACCAGCATTCAGTAACAGTTGAAAACTTCAGCAATGCACTCCAAATTGTGCTTTCTCAGATTAACAGTGCCAAAATTGTCTTTCACTGCCTTTTCTCATACCAGAATTTTTCTAGCCCACAGTTTGTCCCTGGGCGTTACTGGGATGTAAGTTCACACGACAGTTTGTCTCAGATTACTGAGGCATAAGCTCACACTGTTGGCTTTTGTTATGAATTTACTAAACATTCTATGGAAGGAAAATACAGCCTCCAGAGAGGTCAGGGAAGCCAGTGCCTCAGAGGTTCTGGAAGCCGTGCCATGGTGGAGGCAACTTCCTACTTGTCCAACATCTGTCTGTCAGAAGAGCAGGGCCTATTTCAGCCGATAGAGTCCTTAAGGCAAAAGAGAGGGACAAAACCAATCCATTCCAAAAAAAAAAAAAAAAGCAACTCAGTGCACCTCAAGCTCCAAATTGTCCCACTGGACTGGTGATCACTGACAACAGCTAACTAGCATTGCCCAGAGAATCCATTCAGAACATGTCACTTTTTAACTAGTAATCCGATTGTTTCTGCCATCTCTATGATCGTCAGCAATGTATAGAAGGTGAGAAGCTTGAATCAAAAGAACTTCATGCCATGGCTCTCAAATATAACTACCTCTAGTTCCAAAGACTAGAAGTAAAACCATCAGAAAGGCAACTGGAGGCCCAGGAAGTCACACTGGGGCAAGTTAGAATTGGAGAACAATGTCATTTCACATTCCAGGAAAGAAACACCATGGGTTGTTATTATAGAACTAATGAGCAGGGCCAACTCCTCTCCCTCCTTCTTTCTTTCTTATTATGGACAGAGGAAGCCTCAATTCATCATCTTCTAACTACTTTTCTTTCAAGGTATCGATCCTTAACTGTTCTTTTGGAGTCGATAATCTCTATCTATCTATCTATCTATCTATCTATCTATCTATCTATCTATCATCTATCTATCTATAATCTATCATCTATCTATCTATCTATCTATCCATCTATCTACCTATAATCTATCATCTATCTATCTATCATCTATCTATCTATCTATCTATCTATCTATCTATCTATCTATCTATCTACCTACCCATTTATCTCTTTCTCCCACACACGGGGAAAGGGAAGATTCTCAGCTATAAGAAGTTGCCATACTCCTTTTAAAGCCTTCTTTTTTTAAAAAAAAAAGAATATTAAAAGTCCAAACTCTCTTACCAAACTTGTTTTTCACTTGCACATTGATTGGTTGCAAGCAGAATTTACAAGAATTTCCTTAGGAAGAAACTGGGGACGTGGCCCACTGGTCACAACGCTTGTTTTATTCTTGTTTGATTTATGGACAATCTTTGGTTTGTGTTGCTCTGGGGAAATTGGAAATCATTGTAGAGTGGAGATAGATCAGGGTAACATCTACGGTAGACAGCATTTCAGTCAGGTTTCCGAAGGAAAGCGCGATTGCACATTGCAAACAACGGGAGGGTGAAAGACAGTGGTCTTGTCAAGTGCTCCTTGTTGCCCCCGTGTTTGGTCTGGGCACAGGGGACAGAGGAAGACAACACAGATTGCAGGAGTCTCCCAGAGGCTCACTGTGGCGCCAGTTCTAGTAATTATAATGTTGCATGCTTTAGGACGTAGCTGTTGCTGTTTTGTTTTGTTTTTAATTTAAATCACAAAGGCACTGTTTTCTTCTTTTGTAAAAAAAAATTCACTGTGCACTTATAGAGAAAGTAATCAACAATGTTGTGAATTTTTTAGAAGTTGTCTTTTTGATAAACCAAAGAGTTAGAAACCATTCCATTGTCAACTTGTAAAAAAAAATGTTTGAACACTGAGTGTTTTTGGTGACTGCTACTCTGAAAGCCACCACCTTACTGTAGGGAAGGAAACACACAGATGTGCACACATATGTAGTTCTATACCTGTGTGTATGGAATATGTGTATACACACAGGTCCCCATAGGTATACAAATGCATATGTGTGCACGTATCTGAAAAGTGACATTCAGAGTGCCTGGAACCCTCAGTCTGCTGTGAATGATGCGTGGCCTTTGCTACTACGAGTTGCTTATTAACCAGACTCCACATATATGACTGTAGATGACTAAGGACTCCAGCCCAATGCTCATAGCCACTTGCTATCATGAACAAGCTCCTCCTGGCAATGAATACGGATGTGAGAGGACAGAGCAGCCTCACCGTCACGGGCTGCCGAGGCTAGTGCCTTCTCTTGCAGAGAGTCGAAAGGGAGCATCAACTTTGTTCTGACATTCCTTGATCTGCATTGTGCTTGGAAGGGTCTACGTGATGAACTTTGCGTTGTGTTTGTATGTCCATCATCAGAACCACAAATCCAGAGGCAAAGCTTAGCATGAAGATGAAGCTATGGGGAGAAACCTTTATTGCCACATTCCAAACATTGGTTTGACCTCCAATGCTGATGTTTCATCTGAGTCTGGATGAAGCTTGCTGCTCTGTGCATTTTCCTAGGCTCCAACTGTACCATATATGTTATCTCTTCCTTGCTTCCTTGGAAAACAAACCCACACAGTGTCCTGCCTCCAAACCCCTCATCTGAGTGGTAATAATTTTCTTTTTGGGAATTCCTGCCTGAGCAATTAGCTGGCTCTGTTTTTATCTAGACTGTGGGAGATTTTTAAAGATATTATTCAAACTGATACACGCACTTCACAGTAGACGAAAGGGAAGACAGCTCTGGTTTGTTACTGCAAGCCAATACAGCTAGAGTGGGTCCCTGGATAGTTGGCCTCAGCCTGCTCTGCCATCTCCCCAGACCGTGTTTACCCTGTTTTAACAGCACAGGTAGGAGATTGGAGACAATTGGGAGAGGATTAAGATGGATCAAATACTCATGTTTAGCTTATTCAGCTGTTTTCTATTGGTTTTGTTTTTGTCTTGTTTTTTTTTTTTTTATTTTAACTTTAGGTTCTTTTAATGCAGAGATGGCCACCCTTGGGTTTATCAGTGTTCCTAGGAGCCTCAAGGGACCACATGTTTAAGATGCCTGGAATATCCCCTTAGGAAGGAGAGTCTTGGTCATTCCTACTGTGGCTACAGGACAGCAGATCCCTCTAGATCCAAAGGAGTCCAATTTTCCCTCGAGCAAGATCTTCCAGTAAGCAAGACTCAGTAATGATGTCTCTGCTGCTAACAGTGTTATGAAGACAACAGGGACAGGAGGAAGAATGCAGGAAAAAGGAGGAAAGAGAAGGAAAAGGGAGGAGAGGAGAGGGAGAAAGATGGAGGGGGAGGAGATGGAAGGGACAGAGAGGAAGGAGAGAAGGAAGGAAGGAGGAAAGGGAGGAAAGAAGAAAGGGAGAAAGGAAGGAAGGGACGGAAGAAAGGAGGGGCAGGGAAGGGAAGAGAGGAGAAAACCAGGGCCTAGCTTCCTGACCCATGAACCTCTTGGTTCAGCTATGATGTCATAAACAGTGGAACTCAAACTTGGAAGAAGGAAGCCCTTCTTCAGAGCAGTGGAGTGATTCTACCTGTAAACAGGGACATCAACACAGCCTCCATTCAGAAAGTCCAGGTCTACGAACTGGCAGTCTGATGCCTTTCAAAAACATTAACTGGGGATAAAAAAGGATAAAACCTACCCCAAGCTCTCAAAACAGATCTTCTTAAAAGTTATTTATTTTATGTTTAATCAATCAGCTTTCTTAGAGCTAGTCAGGCCGAAAACTCCCATGTGATGCATACCATCCGGGCAGTGGCCTCTGATGCCTGCCTGTACAGAGCACAAGGACCTTCAGGTTTAGTTCAGCCACAGATCGTCTAAGCGAGAATGCCAAGACTCTTCCAGCCCCTTGCACTTGAGTCCTCTTAGCAGCGATGAAGGGGTCTTGGTTTTTTGTTGTTGTTGTTTGTTTGTTTGTTTGTTTTTTGTTTTCCAGAAATAGAAGACTGTTTCCATGAAAAAGCTCTCAGCACACAGTCTTGTCTTTTCTACCAGGGTCACAGGACAGTAGTGTATCTTAGAGATCTGCCTCTCACCATTTAACCTGGGAGAAGTTTGGGGGATGTTTTAGCAGAAAGAGAAGTCCTTTGGAAATAAGGAGTGGAGGGTGGGTATCCATGGTGAGCCTCCCTCCAGCAGGAAAGCTTCGTAGAGCCCAGTGGCCACTTGTTGATGCTGCTTCTCCCCAGCTCCTTGCTGCATTCCCTTGGGAAGAAGTCCATGGATACTGGGGCACAGTTTGGTGTCAATTAGATAGAAACTTCGATCCTGGTTAGTATAACACAGAACAGCAGAGAGGTTTAGAGGCAGAAACTTCTGAAAGTCCCTAGACAGATGACATCAACAGACCTGGAGAGTTAGGATGTTAAAACAAGATGGTCCCATACTACTGAGAGCTGATTAGTTGTGTCTAGCAGCCCTCACTAGGAGAAGACAATCTGTAAGGAAATGATTTCAAGGCAGGAAGGAATTCGGGAAGAACTCGGCAGCTATCTGCCAGGGATATTGTACTAGCTGGATTCAGCGAGCACAAGTGAGCTCCCTTATGATCCTAGGGAATCAATCATACTCCCACAAGCCAAACCCTGCTGGTTCTGGTGTTCATTCCAACTACCAGCTTCAGCTTCTGGAGACTATGCTCCCACTAGATGCTTTAGGTGTGCTAAGGTACGAAAGAGATCCAGAAAGCGCTTTAAAAGTTTTCCAAAGGAGCAAGACCCCCTGCTGCCAGGGCTCAGTTCCAATGACCTTGTCAAAAGGACCAAGGGCAAAGAATTGCGAGGAGGTGAAAAGTCAACCCTCAGTGGAGCAAAGCAGTGTTTTGGAAAGAAAAAGGAAGCAAGCTTGGTTTTCTTGGCTCCAGTGCGGCGGTGTTTTCATGTTGGTTTCCTTTGCTCTGTATGATATGAAAGAAATGTGATTCATTGGGCGAGCGAAGAAGCAATGGCTAAAATACCAAAGTTGGCATGTGTCCTTTTTTTTTAAAAAAAATGCATATATTTTTAAATAAAATGTTTATTTTAACGAGATGTAAACAGTGTTTTCTTTGATCAGCTAATATGCCCGGGTATAATGTTCTTTATATGTGTACCGCCTGTTCTCCTGTCAGCAGCTGAAAAAGTGGTACCACTGTGATCCTCACCTTGCAGATGAAGAAACTGAGGTTCAGAGAGGCTAAGTAAACTCTCTAGGATGGTATAACTTATAAACTAGTAGAATCAAACTTTGATTCATCCACCTCCAAAGCTCTTGCCTGTCCTCACCGCTGGCCACACTAACACAATGAACACTTTGTGGAACAGACCCACAAACTGCATTAGCATGCCCATCAAAATACTCACATGTACAAACATGTGTGCATCCTAATCAAGCCGTTGTTTTCATCACTTTAGCAACAGTGCGAACTAAAGAAGGCATAGAGTAAACTGTGGATCAAGATGGCCTGTTAGATACAGACACCATCCCTAAGATGTAGACTTTTTGTATCTGCTTTTCTTACTTAAATGTATTTCCATCTGTCATTTTCTCATTGGAGAATATGTAACCCGATGGAAGGGCTATGATGCCATGGATGACCTTTGGACCAGAGAGAGATCGCCAAACCTAGTCCAGATGAGAATGGCTCTTTCTCTGTAAAGTAATTCTGCCTTCTCTCACATTGTCCTTCACTGGGATTTCTGCTCATGTATAATTACAAGATCATAGTTAATAGCAACACAATATAAAAATTCTAGCACAAGAGAACTCATTCCAAAGGGCTTTGGCACAAATTTTATTGCTGGCTGTCACTAGTGTCTGAGTTTCTCTTGAGTCTCTGAACTCATCTCTGTTCACCTGGAGAAGCAGGCACAAGTTCGTTTTCATGGCCTAGATCCCCCAAGCTAAAGAGTAGAGCCATTTGAGTCTCATGGACCACCGAGGGGATGGGATGCTTTTACTCCAAGGGGCGATACAACCTGAAAAGCCTGAGACAGAGTACCATTACATAAGCCCTGTGTCTTAGTTACTTTTCTATGGCTATAATAAAACAGCATAACCAAAGCAACTTATAGAAGAAAGGGTTTGTTTGGCTTATAGTTGTAGGAGAATAATAGTTTATTAGCATCCAATGGGGCAGAGACAATAGGTAATAGGGGCAGGCAGCTAGCGCAGCTGCTAAGAGCTGAGAGCTCTATCACAAACAGGAAGCACAGAACAAACTGGTCTTAGCATGTGGCTTTTGAAACCTCAACATTCACTCCAGAGACATACATATTTTTGCCAACCATGCCATATACCCTCATCCTCTCCAAGCAAACACCAAGTAGGGATCTAGATAGAGTACTTGGAGACTAACTCATTCAAACCACTACATCCTGCTTTACAAACTTTGCCCTTGTCTAGAGGACAGAGACAAATAGATACAGAATGATGTATAATCTATTAAGCAAATAGTCTGGACTTCCAGTAGGGTGTTTAACAAAGTCGTGGTGGAAATGGAAGATACACAAGAAGGCTCCAGCGAAGAACATTTGAACAGGGTATGGGTTACAGAAGAGTTAGGAAGCAAAGGAGAAGAGAATATTGTGGGCAGAAGTCCAACCCATGCAAAGGCTTCAGATTAGAGGAAATGACCACAGTCAAAGGACCTAAGACATGCTCATTGCATTATAGCCAGGGGATGGGATGCTGTGATCGAAAAGTGAAGGTGATGCAGAGAAAGTTGGGAGCTCTGTTTGTCAGAGTAGGCATTCAAAAGGCTACAAACTGGTAGCTAAAGCAGCAGAGATATTTTTTGGTTATGGAAGTTTGAAGTCAAAATACCAATAGGGTTGGTTACTTTAAGAGTTGAGAGGGCTCTACTCCAAGCCTCTCACTGTGGCTTATCTTTTTATTGCATTTTGTGTGTGTGTGTGTGTATTTATGCACACGTGCACACACATGCACACTTGTAGGAGTCAAAGGAAATTAAGAGTTGGTTGTGTCCTTCCTGGATATTAAACTCAGGTTGTCACATTTGGCAGCAAGTACCTTTTCCCTCTTAGTGATCTTTCTAGCACTTTCTAAAGGCTGTCTTCATGGGTTTGTGTGATTTGTATCATTAAACTATCTTCCCTCTGTATGTCCCTGTGCTCAAATTTCCCATTTATAAAGACATAGCCATATTGACTTAGAGCCGGCTCAACGGACTTTATTTCAGTTAAATTCTCTCTGTTAATATCCTCTCAGTCTCCAAGTTAAGGAATGGTGTCCCAGCTTGGAACAGAGGAGTCTAAAAGCTTTCCACTGGCTACTGATAGCCACTGTAAAAGACCTTTAAAAAGTTATGGACTCCCTCCTGCTCAGGCAACCATGACCTTGAATTAAAAATGGATGTTCAATTTGGAAGAGCATATTCTGAGTTCTCTAGATACTCTGCCAAGCCCAGGGAAGGGCTCAGATCCTCTAAGCTTCTGCAGAATAGCAAGCTGGTAAGGGTTTCCGAAAGTCACTTTCCCCAGGGTCTGCCAAGGACAAGGTACAATGGGGCAATTACACAATTCATCACCCAGAGCACACGTTGTGGTCTGGGATTAAATGTTCAATCCAACATGAAGCCAGGACAACAGGCACATCCATGACTGTTCAAGGCAAAATCAGGTCACCCAAAATACAAGCCACCTTGAAGAACCTAGAACCCACATCTGCATTCTTATACCCTCAGCATACAGTAGACACACAGAAGTGAAGGTCTTTCTGGTGTGACAAAGCAATCTTAATGAGGAGTTTGGTCCTTGTCCACCTGACATTAGGCTTCCTCCTCTTTGTTCTTGAGGCAGAGAGTACCTCTATATTATTCAGGCTGCCCTGGTTCCTCTTGTTTCAGACTCCTAAGTGTTAGGATTACAGGCATGTATCATCAGGTACCCTTGAAATTCAAGCCCTCTACCCCATGAAAATTTTGTCTATGAAGACTATGCCAGAACTTTATCATCTTGATTTATTCCGTGCTCCAAGTCTCTTCAATGCACACACAAATCGACCCATCCTTCTTCAACATGTTCTATAACAGGAGACACTAGGAGACTCAGCCTTCATGAACCTTGGGTCTAGAGACATTTTGCGTGACATACCTCTACATAATCAAGAACATCAGAAGGTGAGAAATTCCAATCACAACAAAATTATACTCTGAAACAGAACACCCAACCATAAGGCAACCCCCACAGAAGCTAGCCTTTATTTATTATGTGCTGTGTCACAACATGCCTAGTGTCAAGTGAGTTCTCTCTGTATCAGCTTTTGCACGTAATTTTAAACTCAGTTAGATTCCATTAGGATCTGTGTTGTATTGTTTGACTGCAGAAGGTTTAAGTCAGTTATGTGGAAACACAAAACAATACCCAGATTTGCAGAGGTACTCAAGCTTCTGAGCAGATGTGGCAGAGAAGTATGACACTCTTGGCCATACTCCGTTCCATGGAATCCTATCTGGCCGACCCTCCCCTCTGAGAAATCTGGGTCCCACCCCAGGAAAAACGCATCTCCAATGCTTGTTTGTATGTTTCTGCCATCCCATAGGACCATCATCAAGACATAGTGTCCAGTCATAGAATGCACATGTGGGCTTGTGGGTGTGACTGAGGCAGACAAATCTTTCTTAAGCCTAGCATTTGCTATTTTATGTTGCCTCTTGGACTGACCATGTACTTGCTGCCTCGGTGGTAGCAGCACTTTTTACATGTGTGGCTGCGTTCTCATTTTCCTCCTTCCTCATCTGCCTCTGCTACCTAGGTTTATTCTTTCACATTTCTTGTCATAAATTTGACAGGTTTGCCATTTTGGAACTTAAATTGACGTCTTATTCCTTCTTTTTTAATTTTTTTAAAAAAATTTCTGATGATACTGAAAATATTAGATCTACAAAATTCCTCCAGAGTTCAATTATGCTATTTAGTTACTGAGATTTGGGGGGGCATAGGGAGATCTCTCAGAAGTTAGAAGTGTTTGTCCAGAAGACCCCAGTTCAGGTCCTAGGACCCACTTCAAGTGGCTCACAACCACCTGTAATTACAACTCCAGGGTGCTTCATGCCCTCTTCTGGTCTTTACAGGTACTCACATGCACACACACATATGTGCAAACACACACAAAAATAAATAAGAAAACTTTTTAAGTCTGAGGTTTTTATATAGTGTTCACAAATAAATCACTTTATGGATATAGTTATAGTGCTTATTTTACCTTTAATCTATGGGATAACTTAGAAGACTGGGCTACAATTTCCAAATGCTCAAGCCGAGTCTCTGTTTGTTAATTTAAACATGAATACTAATTTTTAAAATGTAATAGGCTTATAGAAAAGTTCCTTAAATCAGAGCCATTGAGATGACTCAGTGGATAAATGTGCCTGTTACACATACCTGGCAACCTGAGTTTGAACCCCAGAACCTACATGATGGAAGGAGAGAACCAGTTCCCTCAAGTTGTCTACTGGCCTCCACGTGTGCACCTCCTAATAGAAATAAATCAAAAGAAAAACACACAAATCATAACTTTAGAGATTCACAAATTTTTCACAAAATATATATACTCAAATAGACACCACTTAGATTAAGATGTAGGACATTTCCATCACCAGAACCATAGAAGTTAATTTATTATGTGGGCTTTAAAACTTTATGTAAATGAGATCATATAATGTGGGCTCTTTGGGATCTGTTTTTAATGCTTGATCTTGTTTATGAGATTTACCCAAGTTTTCATCAATTATTACATGAGAGTCTGTTTTTATTTCTATATAGTATTCTATAAATACCAGTATTTACCTACTCATTTTACTGCCAATAGACATTTCATTTTTTTCCACCTTTATAGTATTATAAACACAGATAGCATAAACATTTTAACACATGCTTTTGCTGAAATAAATACACATTTCTATTGCATATGTAAAATTACTTGGTCACAGGCTCTGCAAGTTGCCTGGCCTGCGCAGATACTGCAAATGTGCTGTTTACAGCATTTGTACTGCTTCCACTCCAACCAGAACCTGTGTGCCTTCCAGGTTCTCTGCATTATCACTAGCATTCGGTCTCGTCTCTTTCAATTTTGACCATTCCGTGGGTGGGTGCTGATACTTCATTGTGATTTCAATTGTCATATACCAGATAACTAAAGAGATTAAACAATTTTTCATATGTCCTTTGGTTCATTTGGGTGGATTGTAGGAAAGTAACTATTTAAATTGCCCATCCATTATTTTTTGGGGGAATTCCCCATTTTTCTAATGATTTATATGATTCTTTACATGTTATATTCTAAGGCTGATGTCTTTGGCCATTGTATGTGCTGCAACTTCTCTCACACTGAGGCTTCACACCCTCCTAATGGGGGTTTATGATAATGGAGTGCTTAACTGGCAAGTTTAGTAAACTATTCAGTTCACTAACATTTCATTTGAAGTTAAAACTTTTTGGTGTTAGGTTTAAGAAAGCAATTTCTGCTAGAAGAGCACAAAGTAGTATTTCTCATACTTTGGGAAAATATAAACTTTTGACTATAATATTTTTCAAGAAAGAATGAGTAATTGAAAATAGTCTCCAGCTATTATATGTCTAGAAGTGTCTTCTTTTGCTTTTGTTGGTGTCTTCCAGCTATGAAGAAATAAGGAACGCGCTCACCGAAACTAAGGTGGGATGTGAGCTTCTCCCGTTGTCTCTGTTCGGCATTGCTTTTTTTGCTCTCTTTGGGCTTGTGTGGCTGCTGACTAGTCAGGGACTTCCGCAGAGCATACGGTCTATGATTTACACTGAATAATTGTTTTAATTTGAGCATATCTTTCAGTATTTAATGCTAAAATCAGATTCAAGCTGGCCATGCTACAAGTACGCCATGACACCTACTGTCAGGTAACGGTTATTGCACCTACTCCTGCTCAAACTCAACCACAGGTAAGATTTCTAATTTAAATTATAAATTTATAATTTAAAAGGGCAAGATTACAGAAAATTTAACAATCTAAGTATTCAATAGCTTTCTTACTTATATCTTTGTATGATGTTATACAAGATTTATATGATTTCCCTCCTACATCCTCTATTTGATTCTGGGGATTAGCTTTGCCCTTCTAATTTAAAACTTCACCTTAAAAATATGGTTTGATAATAGAGCCAAGAATGAGGCACTTTTAGAAATGATACAGTCTTTACATACTGATAATGATCAACTAAAAGGAAAATTCAGCACTCTGGAGAAGGATACAACCAATTTGACAAACAAAACCCAGTCAATGACAGAGGGTACTGAGCATTATCTGAGAGAATTCATAATGTTAAATGTATTAATCAGACTCTGTCAAATAGTTATGATAGATTGACTGATAGGATGTCTCTCCAGGAAGGTAATATGCATGCTATAAGAATTATGTCCAAGGATGAGACGTTATCTTTACTGGACAGACTTCATACCTTGAAATCCTCAATGAGGGCATTAGAACAGGACACTGAATAGGAGATCCAGACTTTACAAAATGCAGTGGTAAAAAGATTTTTAAAAGATTGAGAAATTTATCGAATTTGGTGACCAGGGACAAAAGGTACAAAGACATCAGCACCATACTCTGGGATAGCTTACCCAGAGTTCTACCTGCCTTTCCAGTGATATTATCAGAAAGAGCATCTGGCACCAAATACCCTAAGGTAGTCAAAGAATATACATGGGAGCCCATGCATATGACTAATCTAAGGAAAATTAAACAAGCAATTGTATTTTGTGGAAAATATTCATCCTTTGTTAGTAAAATGGTTAAAACATGGGCTTCAAGTAACAAGACAATGCTACAAGATTGGATTCAGTTAATCTCAGTGGTCCTAGAAAACAGACCTCAGCTGCTTTGAAAAAGTGATTGAAGAAGCAGAAATTTTAGAGCAACAGGGAAAAGCAAAAGGACTTGAGATTTTCTAACATTAAATTCTGGATGAGGGATGTAACTCTAATCCACAGGATCAGGCTCTTTACGATGAACACACCTTGTCCCTATGTAGCACATCAGCTTTAAATGTTTGGGACAGTATTCAAAAACCAGGAAAGAGTATTAAATCATATATTAGAATTAAACAGGGTCAGAGAAAACCCTTGAGTGACTTTATACAAAGATTAACTGAGGCTGTACAAATAGGAGTAACAGACCAAGAAGCTAGACATGTGCTAATTAAATCTTTGGCTTTTGAAAATGCCAACTTAAAATGCAAAAATATCCCTGGACCTTTAAAGGTCACATCAACACCAATGGATGCATGGATCTTACATACAATGAATGTTGAGACACTTAACTATAGTGTTGAAGCTTGGGTAGGAAAAGCAACTTCCAATCGTATGAGGAGACATCAAAATACCAAGTGTTTTAATTGTGGTAGAATAGGACCTCTAAAAAGGAATTGTAGGCAAGAAATTCTAGGGAATAATGTCTCCTCTGGAAATGACAAAAATAGGAGGAATCAGCCTTCAGGTATATGTAGGAAATGTGGCAAAGCCAACATTGAACCAATAAATGTAGGTCAACAAAAGATAGACAAGGGAACAAGATACCATCAGAAAACTCCTTTGGGGGCCTCTTGCAGGTCCCCATGACAAACATGGTCCAATCATTTCCAGTTACTGTGGAGAACATGTTTCACCAGAAAAATTTAAAAATCTGGTGCCTACTTTAAAAAAAAACATACTGGTCTGGATGATAGAGTAGATATGGAGGATGAATCAAAAACTCCAATAGGACATAGAAAGCATATATTCTGGCAGATGTCTATAAATGATCAAAGACCAAAACTAAGAGTGTGTATAAATTGACATTTTTATTAAGGGCTTACTAGACATGGATGTGGATGTAAGTGTCATTACTCCAAAATCTTGGCATCTGAATTGGCCTCTTCAAGAGGTAGATGTTCAGTTCCTAGGAATTGAAGCCCTATCTCAAGTGAAACAAAGCACAAGATGGGTTAAATGCATTGGGGCCAAAAGGACAGAGAAAAGGGCTGAGGCCATATGTAGCTAATATTGCAATAAATTTGTGGGGTCATGACCTATTACAGCAATGAAATATCCAGATTAACATTCCTGCAGCCCCCAAAACTTATGTTTCTGGGAAAGATATTAGAGGATATTATATACAAAGGTTACCAGCCATTCAGGCTGTACAAGAACACAAAGCAATTGACAAACCTTCAGAGGTACTAACGGCCCTGCCTTTAAAATGGTTAACTGAGAAACCAATATGGGTTAAACAGTGGCCTCTAACAGAAGAAAAGCTGCAGGCTTTAGAACAGTTGGTACAAGAGCAACTAGATGCTAGTTAGATTAACTTTAACAGCTGTATAAGAGCATAAAATTGTACATATTAATAGGGCAGTATATGATACCCAATGTATATAGACACCATATAAAACAACAGGCATTTGAGATAGAGAATACTAGTTTTGTATCCACTTTATGATACTTGAATGGCTATTCACCAAGCCCCTCTGAGTACTGGATTATGTGATAGATATAAATAGCTCTTATACTTCAATGATTCCTTTAAGGAGTTAAACAAGACTTCCTCTAAGGATTAAGATGCATCTACTTGGCTGCATAGTTTATTATCACCTCCATCATTGTCATCATCAGCTCCATCATCAATCCTCAACACTCTTATATTGACCTGAGTAGTTTTCTTTACTGAAGTCTGGTTAGTCCAGAATGGTGGCTCAAACACTGAAGGAGATTCTTTGTCAGAGAACCTATGGATATCAGTTTAACTTACCCCAAATAAAGCCATACAAAGTAGAATCTTGCCAGTCCTCTTGTCACTCAGAAGCCACTGAATATTTGTTTAACTATTCAAAGATTGCTGCATTTCTTTAATTTGTTTAAAGATGTGTTGCTGTTTTGCCTTGCCTGTCTAAGGCCCATGATTGGTCTAATAGAAAGCTGAACAGTCAATAGCGAGGGAGGAGGTATAGGTGGGACTTTCAGGCAGGGAGAGTAAGTAGAAGGAGGACTTTAAGGCTCCAGGAAGAAAGAAAAGGAGACACCAGGGAGACGCTAAGGGTCAGCCAATCAGACGCAGAGGAAGCAGGAAAGTTGTACATATAGAATGAAAGAAAGGGAAAAAAGTACCGAGGCAAAGCATAGATGAATAGAAACAGGTAAAATTAAATTAAAAGACCTAGTATGATAAGCCTAAGCTAAGGCCAAACATGCATAATTAATAATAATCTCCATGTCTCTATTTCAGAGCTGTTTGGTGACCCAAAGAAAATTTCAACTATAAGCCATCTATCTGCACCACAATTGGGCAAGCCCAAGAAAGGAACCATTCTCCGATTTCCATGAAGGACACAGAATTGCCTTACTACACTTAGGAACTTATGCCAAGTTCTTACTAGAGAAGATTGTTAAAATGACTAACTTTAGTTAACCTTTTAATACCAAAGGGAAATGTGGAGAAAGAGAGAGAGAGAAAGAGAGAATCATTAATGTGTACACATGTTTGTATTTAAATGCATAATCTGTTAGAGCTCATTTGCTAACATTCTATTAATAATATTAGGATTCTGTTTCGTGACTGATAGTGGTTCATGGCTTGGGGTTCCTGTCGTCTTCCCCAGATGTGGGAACATGGCGAGGTCAATGCCGCAGCAGGAGTCCTTCGCGTCCTCAGCATCAGGATGTTTTTCATTTTATCTCAGTGTCTGGGAATTCCTTAAATAGCAGAGGAATTTTCTGTTCCTTGAAGCTCTGAGAGAACAGGATTGAAAATATCTGAATCCTCTTTAGATCACCACTCCCCATAAAGCCATCTGGGCCTGTCTGCTTCCGGGAGGGTTGTTCTTTGACAGTTTGTCAGTTTCCTCAGTGCTCTTGCTCTCTTCATACTTCCTAGTTTTTTAAAAACACCTGTAACAAGTCACATTTCCCTAGTGAAGAGCAAGCTTATTTTAAAATAATGAAACATGGCAATGGGAGGGAACTCTTTTGCAATTTAAATTATTTTTGTATCTGTGACTAAATCCTCATTCTCCTTTCTAAAGCTCTGTTTCAATTTTATTTTTGTCTTTTTTAAAAAGACTTATTCACTTTCTCCCTTCTTTAAAAAAAATACCACCCCTGAAATCAATCTTTAATAATTAATGCTCTAATCTCTCCCACGATCTGTATTAGGCCTGCTCTACTGGTGCCCACGCTAGACAAAAAGGTGAGAGACCGCTACTGGGGCTGTGCCTCATTGTCTTCTGCATCACTGTTGCTGCCATGCCCAGAGTTCTACTTCTTCTAGGGTTCCCTGCTTCAAGGACAACAGCACAAATGGCTGCATGAGTTTCCACACCTTTCTGAGAGACTTCTCCCCTTCCTGGGACCTCACCCCAGTGTTACTCCAAAGCTTGGCAGAGCTATGAAACTGGTACTGGAGTTTTCCCAGAGGGATGTAAAGCTGGTCACTCTCTTAATAGACAGTTGAGGGCCATCTTTCCTAGTGCAAGGATATCAGAGCTTACAATGGTGGTGAGCCCATAGAAAACTTACCTTCCTCCATTGTTAATAAGAATAGGAACAGTGCCACACTGCTGGGTGTGTTAGACAGAGCAAAGAGGACATCCCCTGATGACCAGTGCGATTCATGTGTGAACCCATTAAAGTTGTCTGTCCTCTACCCTCCACCATTGTTGGGGCCTTTGATGAGCTTCTCAGATATGTCCTTCTCTTCAGCTAGCGGTGGAAAGTAGGGTTGCCATCCCAGATGACTGGAAGAATGGCGATAGTGTGATGGTTCTTCCCGCCACCCCTGAAGAGGAAGCCAAACCACTTTTCTTAAAGTAGTCTTTATCAAAGTACTTCTGTTTGGCAAAAAGCCCTAAGTCTGTTGGGTTGTTGGGGCTGCAGCTGCTCTTTCAACACTGGACCCAAAGATACCAGGCTACCTTGTAGCAGTTATGATCACAAACAGAGGTCTGTCTATGTCTCCTGGATAGTTAAATGGAAATTCCAGCAAAACTTTCATTTGTGTGTGTGTGTGTGCATGTGTGTACACATATATATTAACTCTATAATTTAATTGGGGGGGGGGGTTGAGACAGAGTTTCTTTGTGTAGCATTAGCTGTCCTGGACTGTCTGCCTGGCTTTTCTTATGACTCTTCACTCTGTGCCTTCACCAGCATTCTGCCCCATAAAATGTCTCAGAACTCTACTGACCGGCTCTCTTAGAAATAGATTCTGTGTTTAGCACTCAGAACTTTTTGGGCCCTTGCAGGTCTGTGATCAACAAGTAGGCAGTTTAAGAATCTTGCTTCCCTTCACCAAAGATCATCACTTTGGTAGTTGTCCTCACTGATCCACTCTTTTGTTACCCATTTTGGAGAGCAATGGGACTTGAAATTGCACTCTGTCCAAAGCATCTAAGGATATAACCCAGAAACCTAGAGTAACACATACACTCTCGGGACTCTGTAAAAAAAATTTTGTACATTTAAAGTAGCTATCTGAGGGAGTTCTTTAAGTATTTTGTTACGAAGAGAAATGTGATAATTTCTATTGAATGAGAACCTCAAGGAGGCTCCTTTGTCTGCCAAGGAGGAGGATGGACCCAAAGGTGTGAACAAGACTGTGCAGGTTGCTCACAGCATTCCTGCCTTAATCTGATGAACACATCCTATGAGAGGAGAGGTGATGGAGACCGTCTCATTGCTAAACTGCCTAGCAGTGGGCTACCATTTCTTGAAGTTTCTTTTGTGGGAGATCAACAAATAAAACTCTTTTATGAAACCTGGGGAAATAAAGATGAATAATACACAGCTACCTGTGGCTTCTTAGGGCAATGGCAGGTTTGGAAGAACAGACATGGAAAAAATGTGTGTGGTCTGTGAAGGTTTAATGGGAAGCAGTACAGGCCGCTTGCACCCATTTTCCATAGACCACATCAGTCTCCTGATAGCCCTGCCTATGATTAGGCTATGGCTAAGCTATAGATCCAAGGAGGGTGGAAAAACTGGAATTGAGAAGGTGGGCATAGTAGCACATATTCTTAGTCCCAGCACTCAGGAGGCAGAGGCAGGAAGATCACTGGGAGTTCAATTCCAGCCTGGTCTACATTAGCAAAGTTCCAGGCCAGCAAACACTGTGTAGTGGGACCCAGACACAAAACAACAAGAACAAAAGGAAATACTAAAGTTGATAATGTAACTTGTCATGCCACGAGGAGGAGACATACATGCATAATATTAAAAAACTGTCTTGAAGAGACCAGAGAGATGGCTTAGTGGTGAAAAGCACCACTGTTTTTGCAGAGGATCCAGGCTTGGTTCCCAGCATCCAAGAGATGGAACTACCTGAAAATAAAAAGTTTCCGTACAGCAATGAAAACAGTCGGCAGAGTTAACAGACAGTCCACAGAATGCGAGGGAGTCTTTACCAGCTACGTTTTGGACAAGGGACAAATATCCAGAATTTACAAATAAATAAAACACCAAGGAAATAAAATTGTCACTCAACATTTAAGTTTTAAAAGTGTTCAATATCCCTAGCCATCAGGGAAATGTAAATTAAAACTCCTTTGAGATTCCACCTCAACCCGGTCAGAACGGTTATCACTAGCAAATCTGCCAACAAATTTTGGAGACAATATGGAGAGAAAGGAACTCTTATCCACTAGAACTACAATATGTCCTAACTATTTTATTCCTGAGCATATACACAGAGAAGTCTATACCCTACCCTAGAGATACCTGCATACCCATGTTTATAGCAGTTTTATTAAGGATAGAAAAAAAAATTGGAATCAGCTTCATTCCCATCACCAGATGAATGGATTATGAAAAATGTATTCATGTACACTCACATATATGAATACTATTCAGCTGTAAAGAAAAATGAAGTTCAAATTTACAGGAAATGGATGGACTTAGATGTAGATAAGGGAATATGTAAACAAATGCACACATGGGTTACAGTATAACATGTAATAAAGAGGAGAAGAAAGGCTAAATATAAGGGGATAAGGAAGGGATGAACAGGTAATGGAGAACACGAGATATGAAATAGGATATAAAGATAATTGTTTTTCTAGTTCTGATTATGTCAAAGAGTATTTTTGTTTTTTGTGGTAGATAGGTGCATATAATATATTCATTACTGAAAATTTAATATGAAGCCCCGAGCTTCCGTTCTGAACGTCTATTCTCGCTGCACAGAAGGGTTGTGCACACTTTGGGTCTGGTTAATTTGGGTGTCTAATGTTTTTATTTATTTGTAAGATTATTTTAAAAATAAAATTTGTAAAATTAAAACAAACAAAATCTACCTCCTTCCCAATACTGTGGGACCTAAGGGGTTGCTTTAGAGGCACACTATTGATGGCTGTGTTTACAAAGGTGATCAGAACCTCAGGAAATCACATAACTTCTTCAATTGTACACATTCCAAATGGCTTGCTGAACTGGTGGATTAGGAACTTAAACCATAGAGATTTGGAACTACAAATTTCCATCTGAAGAGTGATGGAGGGTATTGTAGAAAGTCCTTGTTTGGCAGCTACCTGAGCTTGCGACCTCTTCTTCAGGCTGATTTTCCAGACAAGCATTGCTCAGTGGAGTTTTCTGTAGTGACAGACATGGTTCATTTTGCCCTTCTGTATACTGTAGCCAGACATCACGTCATGTGTGGTATACTAACAGCTGCTTTGCTATAGTTGCTGTGATAATACAATGACCAAGAGTAGAAAAGAGTTTACTTTGGTTTACACTTCTTGTAGAGTAGCATCCATCATGGTAAGTAAGACATGGAAGGCAGGACAACAGGAGCAGGAAGCTGGCTCAACAGATTTTCATTTCCCCACAGGAAGCGGGTGGGGAGGGGGAGAAGGAGGAGGAGGAGGAGGAGGAGAAGGAGGGAGGGAGGGACAGAGGAAAGGAGGGAGAGAACAGAAAGGGGGGCAGGGCAAAGCTATAAACTCTTAAAGTCCACTCCCTAGGGACATACTTCATCCAGCAAGATTCCACTTGCTAGAAGTGTCACCTTCCAGACACTAACTAGGGATCAAATGCCCAAATACATAAGCCTGTGAGGAGTCGTTATCACTCAGAAACCACATGTGGTTCTTGGATATTAGAAATATAGTATATAGCAGCTGAGGCGCTACTCTTAAACTTTATTTAATTTGATGCCAAAGACATTCTTACTCAGCGACTGGATGTGAACTTGGCTACCATATTCCTAAGAAAATTTATTTCACATAAATAAAATTTTGAAGAAGGTAATATAAACTTTTTAAGGGGGGGGGCTAGAGTAATCCTCTGGCCAAGTCAAAAGTTGACAGGTACAGGGAATCGCACTCCTCCCATAGATCAAAATCAAGAATACAAGAACTAAAGTGCCTCCCCTCACCTGCGTTTCTTCCTCATCTCTTATGCAAATGAACTTCACTTTGAAGCATATTTCCTCTAGGTGCAGAAATGACCTTTTAGGCAATTCCATGCCGGAGCTGCAGGGCTTTCTGCTCATCAGTGAGAGCCCAGCTGCTTCACACCCCGCTCGTTCAGCTTTTGTAGGAACTGGAGAGATGGGACTTGTGTGGCTCCTCATGGAACTGCCCTTCCCCTACACATGATTTATGTGCAGGGACCTCTGTCTGGGGCTGTGAGACAGTGATGGAGGCACTTCCTGTCCTGCTAGACAGCTTCACTACTTCCATTGCCGAGCATGGACCACAGAAGGAAGAAGGCACAGGCTTCTATCCCAGACACATCCCCCAGAGCTGGAACGATGAGACAACAGCAAACCTAAACCTCTGGTGTAAAATAACCAAGGTACCCTTCCTACTCCAGCCACATGGCTGTCACTGTGTTCCACAGCGTCCGAGAACGAATTCATTGCTGGTTTTATTATGTAGTGGGAAGGAAGACGGGGGATGTTCTGTATATATTTCCTGTCCACAGAAAGTCACCTGACTAATCATGACCTCAATAAATCATAACCCCTCCTGGAGGGATAGGTAGCACTTCATATATTTATTTTTGGATAATGATAGAGTCTGTGTGCTTATCATCTACTTCCCTTTTCTCTTCCTTGACTTCATCTCCTGAGTCATCATCTTCAACACCCCAGCAACATGCTGAGTTCGAGTTCTTTAGGCCGCATGATATTGCAGTCCGTCATAAGCCACATGAAAACGCCAGTTCTTGGAATTCAAACTCTTTTCTTTAAAAACTTCTTTTTCTTACACAGGTCTCTGAAGTCTGGTTTGGAAGCTCAAAAGCACAGACTCAATGGAATTTCCCCTTTTCTTCTGTGGTATATTTTCTGGAGGACAGGAAGCAGAAGATGCAGTTAGAGTATGGCTGGGGTGCCTGAGATGCTAAGCTCTTCCCTTTAGTTAACTGAAATTTCAACAACCACACCTATCCATGGGCCTCTGTACTGAATAACACAGTTGTAAATGTGACCACCACCACCAGAATCCCCCCAAAACCAGTGCTGTTTAAAGTCATATAGTGTTCTTAATGTCTCCCTGCTACTTACGTATACAAAGTCACACTTATCAGGGTATTGGTGGCTTTTCCTGTTGCTGTGAAGAGATACATTGACAAAAGCAACTTCCAAGAGTCCATCTGGGCTTGCAATTTGAAGGTGCAGTCCATCATAGCAGGGAAGTCGTGACAGCAGGACCCCAAGGTCACAGGGCATCAGCTGTCATGAGGAAGAGAGAGATGGATGATAACCCTCAGCTCACTCCCTCCATTTTACAGAGTCGGGGGCCTGAGCCCATAGAATGGTGCTGCACACATTTGAGGTGTCTCCCTACCTCCATTAACCTAAACCCTTTCTCACAGTCGTGCCCATAAGTTTGCTTCTCTGATGATTCCAGAGCCTGTCAAGTTGAGAATCATTATTAACAACTGTGGTCATGTGTTTTTTTTTAATTCAAAATAAAAATAATTTGCTTATATAAATATGGTGTTGACATTTTAGCCATATCCACTCAGTTAAAAGCAAATGATGCCTTCACTGGCTAATTGGCTAGAACTCTTGACCTAATAAGCAGAGGCTGAATTCACAATTAATTAAAGATTTCATGTTCATTCAGCCAAAACATGCCTCAAACCATCTTTTGTTCAGCTGGCCAGTGAGATACTTAGATCCATATTTAGGACATCCTTTTACTGTAATCAACACATGGGAAATATCTCGGGTCATAGATGCTCTTTCATTTCTAAGAATAGGAATTATTCTGGATTTTCCCGTGGTGCTAACTTTCACTGTATCCATCCCAGTGGACTATATGGTAGTTAGTATGTAATTGGATATGAAGAATGGTACTCTTTTATTTCTGTCTGTTGGAGAGCAGTGATTGCTATTAGAGATGGGGAGACTGGAGATGAAGGATGCCCAGCAGTTTCCCTAAAGTTATAATTACTAGGTATCTGGATGTCTAAGAGGAACTCACATCTATTTGATCCAAAGCCCCTGCTGCCCAACAACTCTGACTTTACTTGAAACACATGATGACAAACAATTGGGATCATGTGCCATTTTCTTTCTTTTTAATATTTTAACATTATGTGTGTGCGCACATGTGTATGTGTGTGTGTGTGTGTGTGACAACTTGCAGAAGTCTCTTTCCTCTTACCATGTAGGTTCTGGAGCTTGAACACAGGTCATCAGGCTTAGTGACAAGCACCTTTACCTGTTGAGTCGTTTTGCTGTTCCCTGCCATTTTTTAAGTCTAGCACCACAATTCCTTTCAACAAGCTGGTGGGCACCAGTGGCTGCCCAGCCAATGCCCGTTCATAGTCTGGCAGTGGAAAGCAGATGAACACAGCTATGAAGCTAGAATCTAAATCATACAAGAGAGCTCTCTCACGTTGGGCCAGTAGACAAGATGTCACTCATTCAATCCTATATTAGCTTTGGTTACCTACTAGGTTTGGAGACGATTAAGGATGGCATTTTGGGATGCATGTTATGCCTAGTTCGAAACCCCTTTGCGCCAAGCTTAACCCTGTAACGGAACACCAATAAGGTGACCTATACAATTCAATGAGCACATCCCACTTGTATGTCTTCCTCTGAATTCAGCACTAAAACGTCTCACATTCTCATGAGAAGCAATAGGAGCCAGATGCTCACTCTGTTTGCTGTTGTGTCCTTGGTTTCACCTTTCAAGCACGAAGATATTTACTGTCCTAGAAGGCTAAAGCTTGAACGCCTTGACAACACTGCCTTCTCCCACCTCTGCACTAAAGCTGTCCTTGCAAACTTTGGACAGAGGAAAGGTGGGAGCAGAAAACTACAAGTCCCAGCATGCACGGCACATTCCGCACAGGCGCAAGGGGACCACCGGGCCAGCTGGCCAGCCAGCCTGCGGAGGCTCCCCGGTTCGCTCGCCCGGCTCGGGCTAGGGGCTGCAGCCCGGGCGTACCGGCGGGCGCCAAGGGCGGCCCCGGGCGTGGCGCAGAGAAGGATGCGACTGGCGGAGTAGGCGGAGGTGCTCTCGGGAGGCTGGGCGCGGGCCAGGCGGCTCCCCAGGCTCCGCAGTGCCGCCGCCGCTGTCGCCCAGGAGGCTGGGCGCGGGAGCCATGTAACCCTGCGGCGGGCTCCGGGCAGCTCCGTCCTTCCCCAGCTCCCGGGCTAGCGCGGCAGCGGGGCCACGATGAAGAAGCAGTTTAACCGCATGCGCCAGCTGGCCAACCAGACGGTGGGCAGGTAGGTCACCCGCTGGCTGCCTGGGGCCGGCACGCCCGCGGGGCTGCATCTACCGGGCTCAGGTGATGGAGCTGCCCCGCCTGGAGCCCCTGCGTTCCTCCTGGGGCGCGACCTCTCCTCTCCTGACCCGACCTTTCTTGCTTCCCGCCGGCCGGTCTAGGCTGGGGTTGCCCAGCTCAGAGAGTGACGCATCCTTCACCTGCGTCCCCAGCTGCCCCTTCACCTCGCCCTCCCTGCCTTTCCCAGGGAAAGGCTGCGTTTCTTACTGGAAACAGGTGTTTGCTCTAAAGGAGCTGGTGGCTGCTGAGTCGCTGGCTGCCTCCGGAGATCCCTCCCTACCTGTGCCCAGTTCAGGGCTGCTTATGGTCCTAGGGTTAGTGTCGGGCCTGGTCGACACCCCCACCCCGCACTCCTCGCCGCGACGTGTTTGTTTTCAGGGACTGTGACTGTACAAGATGCTGGATCACTTTCCTGGCGGCTTTTCTTCAGCGTTTGGGGGTGGGGAAAGGATGGCGGGGAGGGGGAAGGTGCTGGTGGCATGGCGCTGTTGTAGGCTCGGTCCCAAGACTGATTTCAGTGTAGGGAGGGAGGCTGCAGAAAGCGAGGTTCAGCTCCCTTGGAAGACGAGAGGTTCAGAGGCTCGCAGCCAGGTAGGGGATGGGGACAGTCTTCCTCCCTACTCCCAGTCCAGTACAGCTCGGCCCCGGGAATCTGCAGGACCCAGACTGTTCTCATCTTGGTGAACATGGACTAGATCTGGGCCAGTGTCTTCAGGAGCGGATCTGCGGGGTGCCAACATCTATTAAGGTTATATAAGGATTCTGGTGGGTCTCTTCCAAAGCTAGACATGCTCGAAACACAGGCTTGTTAGGTAGAGGGGATTTTTTTCATGGAATCCTTGTGACTGGGGAAGAATTTCTGTGTGGTTGTCAAAGGAATTCAGGTGTGCAGTTTAAAGCAATCAGAGAGCAAAGAACCCCAGCCTCGGGTGCAATTCAAGTGCAAGCTTCACACGTGGAGTGCGCGCTCGGCCAGGTTTGTTGAGAAACCAAATACCTTTCTTGGGTGGGAAGTGGAGCTTGAGCTGGCACCTGGTAGGGTGGGGGTGGGGGACTTCCCTGGAGACTCGAGGACGTCTCAACTCCATGGAAGCATACTGCCCTAGTTACAGTGGGCATTTGAGGGCAGGGGATGTGGTGGCTTCTCTGGGACTCCAGATGGTTTCCAAGTAACAGCGTCTAAACTAGATTTGGATTCATTTTCCCCTTCCCAAACACATGTGCTTTAACATGAGGGGGAATTTATGAATAGCAGAGTCAGATTAGCCCAGATTTTTGGCATGGTATTGCCACAAATATAGCCTCACGTGGACCGTCTTTGGTATGTTGGATGCTGAGATAGTGTTTTCCTGGTACTGGGGATGTCAGGCTGACCACTCTTTACTGTTTTGGCTTCTGGATTACTCTCTGGGATCTGGTTTATGTGATGGCGTTAGACATCTCAGGGAGCAGTGGTCAGGGGTTGCTGTCTCTCATGGTCTTGGAGTGGGTTTTTTTTTTTTTTTTGGTGTTAGGATCTAAATGTCATGGGGAAAAAGCACTCATGCTGCCTTCATGAAACCTGAGTCTTCGATCTTCCTTCAGGACTTGTTAAGTTGTGAAATTTTTGAGTCATGGACATAGTAATCTTATTTTTTTTCACCTTCGTTCATGGAGGAAATGAAAAACGGCAAAGACAAATTGGATTTTTTTTAAAGTGGTCTTACTTATTGCAAGAACATTCTTAGAAGTACAAATCCATGGTTATACCTTGCTCATCTTCAGGGCTGCTGGAGCTCTTGTATGGATGACCAACCTGTACAAACTGAGGCCCTGCTTGTATCTGTTTTGATGAAGTCCAGAGTGAACCCTTAAAGCAAAACTTAGTTCATGATGCTCCACTGCCCCACCACTCCCAGGGCCATCGCCTTCCACCTGGTAGTCCCCAAATTCCAGTGACCTACATGACCACCTCTGAACCGGCAGGCCCCGCTGTCTCAATATGCTTGTTTTGTCTTCCCTTCTCCTGGACCCTGAACCCCTGCCACTTGCTCTCCTGTGCTTCAGACATGTCAAGCCCAGCTCCACTGTAGGGCTGTTTTTCTTACCGACTCCCAACTTTTACTACCCGGTTGAGGATGTGGTCTTCTCAAATAGCTTTCTCATCCATCAGGACTTGGCTCGCAGGCTCAGGTAGCCCCCGCCCCCAGCTCTTGCCCATCACCTTTTTGATTTTTTTGCACTGCACTCACCGCTGCTTGAAAGCTCGTACTTTCTTGATTTTTGCCCATCTGTCTCCCATAGAATGTATTGATCGCCCTTGCATGCCAAGGACACACAGCAGCACCTCGTAGGCAGTTGGTGCTCAGTCAATATTTATTGCCAAGATTAAAATTTTCCTCCTGGTCCATGAGGGAAATGGCGTGGGGTTCTTCTTCCTATTGAGGATGTTGGGAGGCATGACCCGATGCCTGGGGGAAAGGGCCGGGACTTGCTTCTTAATATCTTTATTCACTAGCCGCTCATAGCGCTTGTGTTAGTTGTGGTTTCTATTGCTGTGAAGAGACACCACGACTATGGCAACTCATATAAAGGAAAAACATTTAATTGGGGGCGGGTTTATAGTTTCAGAGGTTTAGTCCATTACCATCATGGTGGGACGATGGCAGTGTGCAGGCAGACATGGTGCTGAGGGTTCTACATATTGATCTCCAAACAACGGGAAGTGAACTGTGATCCACACTGGGCATAACTTGAGGATAGGAGACCTCAGAGCCCACCCCCACAGTGACACATTTCTTCCAAAAAAGCCACACCTCCTAATTATGCCCCTCCCTATGGGGGCCATTTTCTTTCAGGCCTCCGCAGGATTAGAAGTTTGGACAGCGGGTGCGGTGTTATGAAGTGTTTTGTAGAGAGTAGTTCTAGTAGACGCTCGGTTCTCACTCCTATGGTCTTGGAAGTAGTGACTTTCCATATTTCTGGAGGAGAGGTGGGCTTGAGAGCCGCCCTTCTCCATGGCCCCCCACCTAGCTCACTTTCTGTAACTTGCAGGTTCTGGGATTATTCCAAATGAAAAACTTGTAGGAACTGGCTTATGTCTTTTGAACAGTGTAAGGGTTGCTCTCGAATATACTCTTCGGTTCTTAGTACTTTGCCTTGAATTGGGCATCTCTAACTAGACATCAGCAACTGTGAAAAGAGTTGCTAAGTGCTCAATTAGTAGGGTGTTAGTCTAGCATGTGTGAAGCTCTGGGTTGAATCTTTAGTACCACATGGTGACTCATACCTATAATCCACGTGGAGGTAGCAGCAGGAAGATCAGAAGTTCAAGATCATCTCTGGCTACCCAGTGAGTTCAAAGTCATCCTGGGATACATGAGGTCCTGCCTTGGTCATATTTTCCAGACAGTGCACTTGCTTCTGCCTTGATCTTCCCCATATATCTGGAAAGCTATTCCTGGCCACCCTGTACCTACTGGCTTGGAACACTTGTTATCAAGTGGGCCGTATTTGCTTGGGTGCTTAGCAATCTTGAGATTGGCTCTCTGCACATTAGTTTTCTTGTTGGCAAAATGGGAATCATGGAGGTTACCCTGTGGAGATACAGGAATTGCAATGGCGATGATGTTACCACAGAAAAATGCCCAACATGGTTCTCAGCTTAATGGAGAGCATCTCTGGGATCTTTGGGCCGGAATTCAACTCTTTAGATGGCATGCTTGTGTTCAGTCACTCAGTATAAGGTGGTCGGCTGTCTCCTATGGGCCACACACCCTCTGCTCTAGGATATTACAGTGCCGGGCAAACAGTCCTCTTTACCGGAGCCTGAATTTTACGGGTGTGCTGTGCTTCTAAAGGTTCGTTTGGAGTGTAATCTTTAACTTGTCGATGATCTTCCTGACTTGATTTTGTGCCCTTGGGGGCAGATACAATTTGGCATGTAGAAGGTTCTCTGAAACTCCTTGGCAACTGGATCAGATCCATGCATTGTAAGTAGAGGAGTGCTGGATAGTCTGGAGATGAGGGAGAGCACCTGGCGCTGCTGCTTTGAGTTTTGTACTGGGAGTGGCTGCCTAGAGGACTGAGGGGCAGCTGCTGCTGGCCTGGGGGCCGCAAAGGAGGGCTGAGCTTTTGCCACATTCGTGGCACCGTTTGCTTTGTTGTTGTTGTTGTTGTTAAATCTTCAGTCCAGTCCAGTGTCTCTGGGATGTTACCCATCCTGAGAGTCAGTGTTCTTCTTGGAAGTGATATCTGGTTTGTGTTGGGTGAAACAGAGTGCTGAGTTGAAACTTTAGCACCCAAGAGATCTACAGGGTGAAAGAGGAGATGCAAGAAGCAAAAATCAGCCCCTGCTGAGGACTTTTTTTTCCTAGTCTGCATGTTGGGAGCGCCGCAAACCCCCATCTTAGAGGGCTGTGATGAGGTTGAAGGAAGCCTGGCCTGATGAAGGGCTTATCAGATGGACCTTCAGGTTCTGAGTATTTTCCTTTAAAGCTCTCCCATTCAGCCTCCAGGAAACATTAGCCTTCTACATACACAGTCCTAAAAATGGATTCCAATAGTAACTGCCCAGCAGCTCTGCATCCGGTCTGCCCTTGTAGGACAGTAAGTTCAAGAGGAGGCAAGTGCCAATGGACTTGTAGGTAAGAGCAAGGCTGTTTGGGCTGCACTGGATTGTGTGGGCTTAGAGGTGCTAAGTTGGGGGTGGAAGAACAAATTTCGTCTCCAGAGCTCTGCTTTCCATTCCTCGACTGCTTGCTAGCGTGCAAGGCGGAGCTGAGAGGGCTTGGTTCCTCCTGCAGCCTTGCCAAGCCTCACTGCCACAGCACCGACTGCACAGTTGAACTGCAGGCGGTTCAGACCTTGGCCAGTGGTCCCCAGCTGGGTGTGAGGCCATACAACTTGTAGGAGCCCTGGCATGCCCTGCATTTATGCTCTGGCCAAAGCCACTGAGGACCCTTTCCTTGAGGTCACTGCTTGTCCTTCAGCGCGCATCTGAAAGCCACCAGCCAATCAATAGGACCAGAGGGGAAAGTCAGGACAAGTCTTCATTAGTCATCACCTGCAATTTGCTGGCTGTGATTCAGACTTCGCAGACCAATGCAGGCTTCTGCAGCCACTTTCTATGAGTGCAGCAGGGCTCTCCAGACCTGAGACTGTGCCCTAGAATTCTTCAGTAGAGTCCTGGGAGCCCAGGCCCCACCTCCTGGGAGGTGTGGCTGTGTGATAATAACAGGGACTGGCTCACTGCTGACAGGCTGCAGAGGCAGAGAGAAGGACCTTTGCCCGTGGTCCTCTGAACTCCTTACTCTGCAGGCCTGCCCCATCTACCCTTTGCTGGCCTGGTTTCTGCAGTCAGCAGGAGGCTGCCTGGGTTTCTTGCAGAATTTTCTCAGCCCAGACCTGCAAGTCACTGTGAGGGAGCCTTTTTTTTTTATCTTGAGTAGCAATTAATCATCATCTCCCCTCCCAGTTCCCTCCATTGGTGGAATTCATCAACCCTGATTGGTGATCTTGTAATAGTGGGTGATAAGAAGCATTGTTTTTCTGTGGCTTTTTAAGAAAGTAAATTAGTAGCCACGTGAATAAAACAGTAATTTGTGGTTGTTTGTTTTAGAGGGATCTGTAATCATCCCTTTTATTAGTAGTCAAGAGCTGATTATTTCAAATGCTCTTTCCGCAATGACAGTAAACAGTGAAATTATGCTTGGCTCAGAGCTGAGGATGTTGGAGCTCAGAGAACAGGTTCAGGGGAGAGAGTGAAAGGGCCCAGCTCCCCTCCAGTTCGTGGACCTCCAACCCCTTGCTGCCTTGGGAGTCTGTGGTGCCCAGCAGTTTGAAACTCGCCTTTCTGTCCAGAGAGCAGATGTGGCTTTCACTTTCTAACTGTAGAGATTATTTTTAGAATAAATGTTTATTTTCCCACAGAATTCATTTTTTAACCATGATTTTTAGTTGCATAAGTTATGTCCATCATAGAGAAATAATAGACTTAGGGATCATTGGGAAAAAAGAGGAAATTTAGGGATTCTCTACACGGAGCAACAGTAATTCTTAGATGCAGTCTGTTAGTAGGCATCTGCAGTCTCTTAGCACGGTGATACCTTGGTTGTGTGAGCTTCCTGGAGAGAGTGCTTTGCTACTGTTGGTGATGCTGTCCTGTAGGGCCACCATTGTATCTGCAGCCCATTGTTGATCCGTACATCGTCATGGGTACATGACTGTATATTCTCAAAAAGAATAATGACCGTATTATGTGTACTCTTGTAACCTTCTTAACCCCCTTCCTGTTATCTTGATTATGTTCTCATACCAGATACATATATGCATATAATCAATAACATAATGTTCTAGGGTATCTAATAGTCCACCATAGCTAACTGGTTTCCTTGTTGATCCTCCTACCTATTTATGTCTCTAAGATGACATTTCAGAAGTGTGACTGTTGGATCAGAGAGCATGTGAGGTTTTAATACTATGTGAATGTGTGGATTTCGTGCACGTGTGTGTGTGTGTGCGCGCGCACACACACACACACACACACACTGCTTTTCCATCCTTTGTAGAATTCTCCCTCTCCCCAGCTCTATCAGCAACTAATACGATTTTTTTTTAGTGTGTGGCAAAATCCTTGGGCTTTTAGTTAGCTTGAACTTTTTTGCTTGTTTGTTTTCCTGGATATTTATCACTTTTTCTGAATTGCCCGCACTTCTCTTTGTCTTAATTTCTTAAATTTATGTTCACAACGTTGCTTGATTTTTAGGTAATTTCTAATATCCCAGTATGTCCCTGCTTAAGTCGCCTGTGTGCACATTTCCCTGTAGTTCCCGAGTGCTTTCAGAGTTTGGTTTAGGTTTTTTGTTTTGTTTTGTTTTTCTCTTCATAAGGAAATCTACTATTTGTGGTTTGGGATTTGTTAATTTATGGTTTATGCTTACTGATTAATAAGCAGACCCAGAATATAAAGACACTCAAACATCTTCAGCAGTATCTGATTTTACCATCCAGTCTGGAATTCTCCAGCCATCCATTCTGATGTGTGATGTGTATTAGAAGTCATGTTTCACTTTCTGGGTCCTTCTTGTTTCTAGGTTAGTTAGCCTATTATTAAGTGGATGGTGTAATTCATATGTACAATACTAAAGTACCACTATTAGGTCTGTGCTTGAGGGTTTCTGACTTGTTTCCTTGCTTGCCTTATCAATTCCAGTAGGAAGCTGAGGTGGGCTCAGTGGTGGGCAGTGGTAAATTGATTCTCATTCTAAGGCCCCTGTGTTGAGGGGACAGCAGAGCCATGTTGGACCCTGCACCCCAGCTTCTGTTAGGGCTGTTCCAAGGCCCAGTCATCAGAGATCTGAGCCTATGGCTGGAGACTTTCCTGTCTGCCCTGTGAAAGAAAGGTATTCATCGCCTATCCACATTTTCTTACATGTGGGTATTAAGATGGAGATGTTGCCGTCTTTGCAACATTGGATGTTGTGAGACTTCACCGTCCTTGTGGAGTTGGGTACCATAAGCATGCTTCTCAAGGAAGCATCAGTTTATTTAAGCTTGTCTGTCACTCTCTCATGTAGTTGGTTATGATTTCAGTCCCCCTGGATCATGATTTCTTTTTTGGATGATTTAGACTTGTTGCTGTAGCTTTGGGGATTAGAATCAATCTTTCTCTCTGTCTTTGTCTCTCGCTCTGTCTGTCTCTCTCTCTCTCTCTCTTTTTCCTTCTTCCTCTTTTTTATTCCATTGCTCTTAAACAATTTAGAACTTAGGTTACAGGATTCTCCAGTAGATCAATGTATCTTTTGCAGATAATAATTTTGTGTTTTCTTCTTAGTTTGTGCTTACTTCTTTTTCTTGTCTAATTTCATTGTCTAGTGCTCAAAGAATGGCACTATGATATTGTGGTGATGTATAGGCGCCTTTGACTTTAATAAAAGTGCATAGTAGTTAGTTTGAGATTTTTTTTTACATTTATTTATATGTGCATGTGTGCATGGACAACTTGTGGGAATCAATTCTCTTCTTCCGGCATGCAGCCTGTGGATTCGGAGCATCAGACTCAGGCAGTCAGGGTTAGCGTGCGCCACGTGTGTCCCTGGCCCTCGGAAGAATCTCCAGTACTGAGCTCTCCTCTCCTGCAGACTGTGGTTTGTTGGCTGTTTCTGCATGACTAGATTGAATTTATTGTTTGTATGGATTTGTCATCTTTGCTCTGTCTCTCACATTTTAGTAACAGTGTAAAAATGGATTCTCCAGTTTTCCTTTCTAAGGAGTGTTGAAACCAGGACTTTCTCATTCCTTGAAGTTCGTAAACAGTTTTCCAAGGACACTCATTGGATATAGTCCTTTGGCGGGTTTCCATTTTCTTCTCTGGCCATTAGACTAGTCATGTTTGCCTTTTTTTCCTTCCTTGAATCACTTTGAGTAACACATTCTTAAAATATTCATTTTATTATGATTTTGATGTTTAAAACAAGTTTAATAGACTTTGCATATAAATTGGATTTCCAATGTGGTTTAATGTGAATGTCTCGCTTTTTCCCCTTGACTAGCTTTGCCCCTGTCTCCCCACCCTCAAGATCTGCTTTTTAGTCCTAGTTTACTCTCATTTGAATTCTCTCATGGTTTCCTTGGGTTTGTTTTGCCTGCTCTGAGCAGTCAATGTCCCATGCTGTATGTGAGGCTAGGTCAGATCCGCTATGGGAACTCAAGTAACATAATGTCACAGTCCTTCCCTTTGGGCTCATGGGAAATGAACTGAGATGGAGGTGAACTCTCTCAAGGTCACTGCTTTTCTGTGAGGGGTCTGGGAGTCGATTCTGACTCCCGCCACTCTTTCCTGGCACTGCTAAAGGAGAGGAGAGAATGGAGAAATGACATTTCTTGGCATTCTGAGCCTTCCGTCTCTGACCTAGAATTGACAAAGGTGGCTCTGCTCACATCTCATAGACCAGAGATAGTCACAAAGTTCCCCTGGAAGTGACCGGAGCCTGGCCACCCCCTCCCAGTTGCATCACCAGGGCTTCTGTTCTTTCTGCACATCTGTCTCCCAGTCTTGCACTGTCTCCCGGCTGCAGATTTGAAGGAGCTTCTCAGCTCCTCCCTAGGGGCCAACATCAGGAAAACAGCCTTGCTCTTGCTGCTACTCCTGGCCTTTGTACTGAAGTCAGAGGCATTACTGCCATGCTCAGCTTCAAAATTAGTTTTAACAAAGGTATTTTTAAATGCCCTTTCTACATTGAAGGGAGTAACGAAGGGAACAGAAAGTCTCATCCTGCCACCATGACATGACACTTCATAAGATTATTGCTGGGCTTTAGTGAAATAGTAAATACAGTATCTTTAGTGTAACACCTGTTTATAATAAGCAGCTAATAGATTATAGTTATTACAGGATCCCTTGCTGTGCTGAGAGTCTCTTAGACACAGCATATGACACACAGATCCCCTTTACCTGTGTTCCTGAGAATTTGAAACTTATAACTTGAAACTGATGGCCATTTGTCTTCGCCATGTGTTTCTTTGTGTTTAACCAAGAACATGATTCGTGGCATCAGTAATGGCAGTAATATAACAGTCAGAGCGTGCCAGATCTTAGTGGCTCCCAGCACTGGCCCATAGAGTGAGGACAACTCTCCTCGCTTCATGCCATCCTGGCCTCTGTTCCACAGTTGCCTCCGTGGGGGAAGAAAAGGACACAAGACTGCCATGAATCACACTCTGGCTTCCAACATGTGCCACGTCTGCCCTTTCATTGGCCAGAACAAGACTGCTGGCCACACCTCACTCCAGATACAGCCCTGAAAGCCAACCTTGCTGCAGGCATGGAAGGGGGGACAAGGCTACAGGACCTGTTCTAGGAGCCTGGCTGAGATACTTGGTGAGGACTCTTCTCATTGTAGCTTCCTTATGGATCGAGTGCTGCTTATAGATCCACTTTGCAGATGGGGAAATAGAGGCGGAAAATAGCAGGGCCAGATTTGAGGTGCCTCTGGAGGGGAGTGAGCCTGGATGGAGGCCTCCTGCTCTCTCCCTAGTACCATATTTTTGCAGCCATAGGGTCCCAAGTCCCTGTAGTTTAGGTCAGTGGTCCTCAACTGAATGACCCTTTCACAGGGGTTGCCAAAGATCATCTGCATATCAGACATTTATGTTATGATATAACATAAATATATATTAAATATAACAGTAGCAAAGCTGCAAGTTACGAAGTAATTTTTTGGTTTTTCGAGACAGGGTTTCACTGTGGTTTTGGAGCCTGTCCTGGAACTAGCTCTTGTAGACCAGGCTGGTCTCGAACTCACAGAGATCCGCCTGCCTCTGCCTCCCGAGTACTGGGATTAAAGGTGTGCGCCACCACCGCCCGGCTACGAAGTAATTTTTGTTAAAGAAGGTATGAAGTAGCGATGAAATCATTTAATGGCCGGGGTAAGCACAGCATGAGGCACTGTATTAAAAGGCTGCAGCATTAGGAAAGTTGAGAACCACTGCTCTAGGTGGTTTTAGAAATGCTAATTAACTGCGCCTGACTTAAATAAAAATAAAACTGTCTCCTTTCCTTAAGATAATGGAGTATCTTGTATGGAGCCTTAACCACAAAGCGCATAAATGAAATTTTGTCAATAGAATATTCGTTGCTGTGTTTCCTTTAAGCAGCGTCAGCAGAAAGGGCAGAAAAGCGCCCTTTGAAGGTTCTTTGCCTTCCGTTGGGAAGGCAGACTGTATTTCTGCAAAAGCCTTGCAGTTTCTTCCCCAGCTTGGGATAAAACAGCAACCTGACAGCTGCGTCAAGAAGACCAGGCTCTGGCCTCACAGTGACCTCACTGGCCCCCATCACCAGTGTGTGTGTGCATTCCCACTGTTGAGGTGAGCATTGTCTCTTAAGTGTACCCCAAACTTGTGTGTTTACTTGACAGATCTCCCTTCTGCCAGTGCCCCCACTTTCGACAAGGGGAAGGGCAGAGTGCTGTGGCTGCTGCTTGCACAGCCGGTGAGGGAAGACCCTGGGGGCGACATGCCCCTAGCTGCTGTGCTTTAATGGTGGCAGTAGGGAAACGGGAGAGGATGTCTGACGTAAACAGAGTGAGGCGTAAGTTCTGTGTTGACATAGTTGCAACTATTTTAACATTTGCTTCACATGGGGAAAATGTGAGAAGATTGTAGGATAAGGACATGGGATCCAGAAGTGCACTCAGAGGTGATGTCCCAATGCTAAAGCTAACTGCATAGGAAAGATTGACAGGAAGTCCGGAGAGAGGGAAGGTTAAGCCTGCAGGACCAGTAGCCATTTGTGATTTCTGCTGCTTGTACATTTGCATCTGGATTCTTCCAAATAAACACACATTTCATTAAGAAACAAACAACAAAAATGAAAACCTTCCAGGACTCAATGAGAACAACTGTTGTCATAGTTTCTTGCAATAGTTTATCTTTTTGGATCTGAATGCAACATGTTTGCAGTTCTTTTGAGCCCTGGTTTCAAATATGGGGGACTGATCATCTCTAGTGGGGACATGATGGGAGACCTCATTTTGTGGCGTAGACTAGCCTGCTGTTGGGAAGTGATACGGCCCTGGACTTTTAGATCAATGAAGCTAATCATGCTTTTGAGGGTTTGATGGTAATTTTTATCTTTCCCTTTTTAATCTATCTTAAAAACTTGTCACATTTATGTACCATATTGGGAGCCATACGTGTGCATGACACATGTGTGGAGGTCAGAGATCAACTTGTAAATGCTGGTTCTCTGTCATGTGGGTCTCAGGGATGGGCACAGGTGATCAGGTGGGGCAACACATGCTTTTTACTCACTGAGCCATCATGCTGACTTGCTTCTCTCTTTATAAACAAAAACCACCTAATTTAATGGATATTTATGAGAGACACTGAAAAATCTAAAGTATATAATGTTGAAATCAGGTCAATTAGCATTTTACCTTAAGTCCTAATATCTTTTAATCTGCTATATAAAAGTGATACTTATTTTCAGGATGATCATGTGATTGTGATACATCTGGATAAGGAGACTCCCGATGATGGTGATCATGTCTTTATGCAGAAACGCTTCAGAATTCTGTTGCTTTGTGGATGTGCACACTCCATTGTTATCTGTCAGAACTACTGTGGAGAATGCCAGAGGAATTCATTCTTGTATTTCATTGCTACCAGGGTTTTCCATTTTTAGAGTTTTAAGGATGTGTGTGCGTGCCTGAGTGTGTGAGTGTTGTGTGTGCACACGCATGCATGCATGCATACATGTTTGTGTGCATGTGAGAGAGACACATACATACACAGAGACAGAGAGAGACAGAGACAGAGAGAGACAGAGACACAGAGAGAGAGACAGAGACACAGACAGACACAGACACACACACACACAGAGGAAACAAGTGCCTTAGGAGCTCAGGGGGATTGGATGACCCTGGAGCTGGAGTTACAGGTGGCTGTGAGCTGCCGAGGTGGGTGTTGGGAACACAACTCCAATCCTCTGCTCTCAACTGCTGAGCCACCTCTCCAGCCTCATTTGGAATGTGGTCAGCACCAGTCAGTTCCTGGGACCAGAGCTTCTACGTAGGCAGCCAGACTTCTCTGGTTGTAGCAGCAGACTATTTGGGGATGGATGGGGACTGCTCTCTAGACCAAAGGAAAAGTTGAATGTACCATCATGGGAATAGCTCCTGAGAGCCTGGTCACAGGGGATAGAAGACACTGGAGGACTTACTATTATGTGTTGTCACTGGGTCATTCAAGCTGCACAGACCAGAGTCTGATTGGTCAAGCTTGGGTCATGACATTGGAAGGAGTGATGCCATTCAGCAAGCCCGGATGCTGACTGAGTTCTATAGATAGTTGGACCCCACCCACCTTGACCAGCTTGCTAGGGTCTCTTGACTTTTAAGAAAGTTATTTTTACTTTTATAATCCTGGTTAATTTCTGTGACTCTAACCCTGAAGTAATGTTTCTTCCTCCTTTGACTATGATCTTGGGTATAGCTCAGGCTAGACTTGAACTTGAGACTTCCCGCTTCAGTTGGTAGAGTGCTGGCTTTGCAAAAGTATGTCACCCCACTCTGCTTGTCTGCACCTTTTCCTTTTTGTGTCATAACTATAGTTCATGTCTGCAGCCTGAGTGATTGCAGGGACCCTTCTACCTAATCTGGCCTTGAGGTGATTCTCCTGACTTTACACTGTACTCTTGAACACAGTTTGGAAGACTAAATCTTTTCTTCTATATTAAGTTTTCAAAGTGTTTTCTTAGGACTGTAGAAAATTCTGTGCACCACTAACTTATCTTAGAAATTGTTCTGGTTAGATTGTTTCTCTTTTCATACTTTTCTCTTCTTTTCTTTTTCTTTCCTCCCCCTCCCCCTTTCTCTCTCTCAATCTTGATACAACCTAGGACCATTTGGGAAGAGGGCACCTCAGATGAGCAACTGCCCCCATCAGGTTGGCTCTAGGTAAATCTCTGGGGGCATTTTCTTGACTCATAATTGATGTGGGAGGGCCCAGCCCACTGTGAGCAGGGCCACCCCTGGGCGGCTTGTATAAGACAGCAGGCTGAACAAGCCATGGAGAGCAAGCCAGTAGGCAGCATTCCTCCATGGCTTCCGCTTCAGCTCTTGGCTGACCTCCCTCATGATGGAGTGTGACCTGAGAGCTGTAAGTGAAGTAACCCTTTCCTCTCCAGTTTGCCTTTGGTCATGGTGTTTTATCACAGCAATAGGAAGCAAACTAAGATAGAAATTGACTGTCTGTTAAGGCTCCGGCAGGTTCTGCAGTCACAAAAGCCTGGTGATGTGTATCTCTAGGAATGCTTTGGTTACAGTAATGACCACTCTTGTTCAGTGTAGCTTATGCAGTAAAGAAACAATGGGTTGAAAACCAAAATATTTATTGGGAACCGTGTGAGGTTTCAGGCCACTGCACGGTTGCATAGTGTGCAGATAGCTATAAAGGAGTGTTACTTCAAATGACAGGCCACCCAGAGGTGGGCCAAGTTCGAATACCTTGTGCTTTGGGGGTTCCTGTTGTCCTCCGGTTTTCTTTGCTTTATCTTCATTAGTATTTTGGCCTTCTTGGGCTTTTTTTCATGGTCCAAATACAGTTGCTGTAAGGAAGAATGCCGTGCCATTTGCAGCAAAGTGGATGGCACCAGAAGTCGTCTTGCTCCGTAGCTCACTGCTTAAGGGACTAGAGGCTCTGCCTGCTTGTGCAGACCAAGGCTTACATGTTGAGTCCTACTGGTGTCATTTATTATGCTTTGTCAGACTCAGAAATACAAGCATCCTGCATTCTCTCTCATGCAGAATCCGTGTTTACATTGCTATATGTGTATATACCTATATATGGAAGGTACACAAGTACATAGGGTACTCTGAGACGGAGAACCTGTCAGAATGAGTGGGGAGGAGATAAAGACAGGATAGTAGAATATACATGACTATATAGAATATATAGGAGACTATTGGCTGGGAGGGATAGGGGAGGGGACTGTGTGGGGGTGAATATATACAAAGGATAATGATATAAATGTGTTGAAATGCCACAATGAACCCCTTTCCTGGTGCACTAACAAAGACTTGAGTGAGAACTAAGGTTGCTTGCAAAACAAAGGTGACTTCCGCATTCTTCAATCATGGAGACTGGGAAAGGCACCAACTAGAAGGCTCTGCTCAGGAGATAAGAGTCCTTTCATCTAATCTAAGCCAGCGTTTTACGCGTATTTACACTTGACCTTTACCGTGGGGCAGGGGAGGGAATGTGGTGGACTGGTGGGGCTCAGACCTGTGTCTTTGATCGACTGCCCACTGGAATAGGCACAGATCCATCAGGACGCCTTTAGAATCGAGGGGAAGGGACTGTGGTAGAGGGATGAGTGCCTCAGTGAAGTCAGAGCTCAGCAGAGAGGAAGACCAGGGGCAGAGGCGGTGGCTCATCCACACAGTACCTGCCCTCCAAACATAAGGACCTGAGTTTGACTACCCAGAACCCATGTTAAAACCAAACCAAACCGAACAGGGTGGCAGTGTGTTCCTGTAACCCCAGCACTAGTGAAAGGGGTGGAGTGGAGACAAGAGGACCTTGAAGCTCAT
>JABTXL010007457.1:5402324-5428004 GCA_025134845.1 Neodon shergylaensis
GAGAGAGAGAGAGAGAGAGAGAGAGAGAGAGAGAGAGAGAGAGAGAGCGCGCACACACATGCTTTACATCAGCATTTATAGTATAAGAGGCCACACTCAAGTGGGCTGGTATCTTAAAGGCTACTAGCTGAAGGAGTTCCCACAGCAGGTCACTTACAGTTTCAGAGGTTCAATCCATTATCATCATGGCAGGGAGCATGGTGGCATGCAGGCAGATGTGGTTCTAGAGTAGCTGAGTCCTATATCTTGCAGGCAACAGGAAGTTGACTGAAAGTCACACTGAGGGAAACTTGAGCAAAAGAGACCTCAAAGCCCACCCCTGGTGACACACTTCCTCCAATAAGGCCTCACCTCCTAATAGTGCCACTCCCTTTGGGGGGCATTTTCTTTCAAACTACCACAACCTCTATGATAGAAACTTTTGAATGCCAAGGAAAGAAATGGAAAAAGACACTAAAGATAGATAGACCTCCTATGCTCATTGACTGGCCTAATTAATGTGAAAAATGGCTGTGTCACCAAAGGGAGATAGATTCAATACAATGTTGTCCAAACTACAATGACATCATCACAGAAATAGAAAAAGTAAAACATATATGGAAATACCAAAGACCAAAATGGCAAAAGCAATCCTGATCTGAGAGCATGTAGGGTTGGCACTATTACCATACCCAATTTAAAACTGTACTATAGAGACACAGCAACACAAAGAGTTTAGTGCAGGCTTCGAAGAAACTAAAAGAAGTGAGCCCACACAGTACACCACTTAATTTCTGACAAAGGTGTCAAATGTTCATTGGAGAAAATAGTACTAAGAAACCTAGATAGCCACATGTCAAAGATTGATATCGTATCCCTGTCTACATGGTGACTTGGATGTAGGACCTGCAAAAGGACAGCAGCAAAAAGCAAAGCTTCAAGATACAGGCACAGGCAAGGATTTTCTGAATAGGAGCCCAGTAGCTTGGGATATAATAGGAGGGATGGACAAATGGGATGAAGTATAAGTGCTCTACACTGCAAAGGAAATTTTGGATAAACTAAAAGAGAACTTAAAAAGTTAGATGCCCAAAGTCTCACTAATCCATTGAGTAAATGGATAAATGGACTGAACAGACCTTTTTTTTAAAAAAGAAAAAATGTGCAAAAGCTAATCAATATGTGAAAAGTACATTTAACATCCTCAGCTGTCAAGAAAATGCACATCAAAACATTCAGATTCTGTCTTTGTTTCATCAGAATGGCTGTCATTAAGGAAACCAATGATAATAAATGCTTGTGAGGATGTGGGGAAAGAGGAACCCTTATCGCTGGTGTGGATTTAAACTGGGATGGCTACTATGAAAATCAGCATGGAGGTTTCTCAAAAACCTAAAAGGACTACCACAGGACCAAAGCACTGCTCCTAGGTATATAGCAGAAGGATTCTAAATCAGTACACAGAGATAACTGCTTGTCCCTGTTTACTGAGTTACAGACAGATGAAGGGATGAAGAAAATGTGAGTCTATACAGTGGAGTTTTATTCAGCTGTGAATAAGAACAAAATCAGGTCATTTGCAGGAAAATAAGTGTAACCGGAGGTTACCGTGTTAAGTGAAATAAGCCAGTTTCAGGAAAGACAAATAATCACATTTTCTTTCATATGTAGATGCCAGATTTAAATCCATGTGCATATATTATGTGAGCATAGAAGTGGAACTGTGAGGGGCAAGGACGGGACCTCATGTGAAGGTCTGGGAGGGGACAAGAGAGAAAACTAGGGTGAGAAGCCATTTTCACACACACACACACACACACACACACACACACACACACACACCCCCCAAGACAGAGAGAGAGAGAGAACAAAAGGAATCATTTGTGGAAGAATGGACCAGCAAGAGGTGGGGAGAAGAGAAGTGAGGAGGCATGGATATGAGCAAGGCACAATGATACATGCTTTAAAATGTCATAATGAAATCCATTATTTTGTATACTGATTAAAAAATGAAGGGGTAGGTGTTTTGGAGACGCAAGCTGAAAGAGAGAGGGTGATGGGTAAAGATGGGTAAATATTGTTGTAATATATTGCATACATGTCTGAAAATACCATAATGGAAGTCACTATCTTGTGTGACTTTTAATATGAATAAACTAAAACACCCTTCCTTGTCTTGCAATTTAGGCTTTTTACCACTATGTGGCAGTGTAGGCACTCCAGCTTTCAGGTCCTGAAGGGCTGGGCTTGCTATCTTCCCATACCTTGTTTACCCAAATCCTTTTCTCTGCTACAAAACAGGTGTGCATCTTTTCCTCTGATTGCTAAATTCTCTCAGACTAAGGGATCTTTTTTCTCTCTTTTAATGTTCTATAGAGAAAACCTTATTAATGGTGATCTTTGGGGCTCAAGCCAAGAGGGGTACATGCCTGACTTCCCTAATTCTTCCACAGCTCTTAGGATTTTATCTCCAGCCCTATCCTAGCAGTAAGAAGGTAGAGAGGGGATTGATTTATCTGATTTTCACATCCCCGCTTTTCACACAGATTTGCAGGCACTGTCTCGTGACTCAGGTTTTGTGTCATCATTGGTCCTGTCTCCAGGGCTGTGTTAGACTTCCCTTTACACTGTTGATACGATGACTCAGGAAGGTGTGGCAAGACGAGCTTCTAGGCTCCACGGCATGGGACCTCGGGTGAGTCATTTTGTCCCAAGAGGTTTAAGTCCTTCACTTTACAAGGAGAGGGTGAGGTCAGGAGCCACGGAAGATTCTTTCCTCTGGCACTGAAAACAAAATTCCGTGAAATATGTTATTATTGTTTTTCTTTTGATAGGGAGCTATTCCAGAGAGCTCTCATCTGGTGTTTTGCTTAATTTGCACACAATGATTAATTTACACACAAGCTTAGCCTGTATCCCTTGGCAACACTTAGCAACTGCCTGCTTTCAGAAAGTAGTCAGTTGGATGGTTTAAAGAGATACTGTCCTAAATTGGACATGGTGATGCTTGCCTGTTACCTAGCACTCTGGAGGTAAAGAATGAGAACCAGGAATCTAGCTTAGAGTGACCCCATTGTTTGTAAAGTCGCAGTATTAGAAGTCTGTGAGGATCATTCCTGATTGCTCCTAGTTGGCATCTTGAACAAACTGATTCTAAGTCATAAAATCACAGGTTTTCCTCGCTCAGCTGTAAGTCAGACCTTGCGAGGCTGACCGGTTCCCTCCCCGACAGCATGTTGCTTAGTGGTGTGCTTCCCTTGCTTGAGCTTAGCCTTGCATGGGACTGTCTGGCTTCCTGTTGCAGGCCCAGGCTAGAGCCCAGCCATGGCAAGCTTCCCTCCCAGACACAGCAGCTGCAAGGGACACAGGCCAGGGAAGCAAGGGAAGCAGAAAGGATAGTGCTGAGAGTCCTGGAGAGCGCTCCAGTCCCTGCAGGGCCTCAGTTCAGCAAGTCACAGTTCCTCACTGCCAGCAGAGAACATTGTGTTCCTGATCACCAAGGCCTCGAGAAGCCAGCACCAGCTGAAGCCAGCACCAGCTGGCCTATACTCACGTTAACCTGTTAACCTTCCTGCCTCAGCCTGTCTGGGTCTTTTGGTGCTTTGTGTTTCCTACATTGGGAGTGTTTCCCTGCACGGCACTGTCAGCCTGGATACTTTGCACTGCCTATTTCTGTGATACTTACTGTCCTCTTGCTTCACCACCTGGTCCTGCTTGTCCTCTGAATCGCCATCTTTGTCAGGACCCCCATTGCTAGATGCCAGGAGCTGCTCCTCTGTCCCCGCCCCTCTGCCTGCTCTTCTTGCTCCTACTACTCAGCCATGGAGCCTTGGGTTGCTCCCTTCCTTGCAGCCTCCTCCATGTGGCAGCTCAGACTTCTTACTATGCTTAAGGTTTAGGGCCACAGCAGTTGCCCCAGAAGCACAGAAAACAGCCAAGTAAGGGAAAACCACCTTTTCCCAAAACATAAATCTCACTGTTTCATGTTTAATTTAGAAATAACATGGAGGCTACCAACTAGTAATGGAGTGGTTTTAATATCCTGTGACAAGTTAATGAGTCTCTTATGTGGTCTTTCTTAAAACAGTTTGGCACTATATTCCGCTTTTCCTCTGTGGTGCTGTAAAGTGATAGATACGGTGAATGGGAGACGAGATGAAGGGAGAGGATGCTGCAGGTACTCACCAGCTTCCCTATGGGGCAGGTGTTCAGCTCTGTTCAAATCTGTTATTGTTCATGATAAGGTGTCTTAGTTTCCATTGCAAGCCCTGCTTCTGATGTTCCCTTTCCTTTGATGTTAGCAAAGATGTTGAAGATGGGGCGACCTAACCCCCTATTAGCAGCGGCTGGACCTTTCACTCGTTGCTCTGGCTGCCTTGAGCAAAAAGACTATTACTGTGACAGATAGATGGACTAACCTTGGGTAAGCATCTGCCTTCCAGAACACTCCTGCAGATGCCCTGAGGCGTCTATGTGGAGGTCGTAGTTGATCGCCTTGGCGCTGATGGCACAGCCACACAAAGGACTGTATGAACCAGTTTGTTTGGGGGAGCAGTGGATGACTGCAACAGTCCCCACCTTGTCCAGAGGGGAAGCTTCCTAGCGAACCTACCAGAGAGACCATGAGGACCAGTGCTAAGAGACAAGGCTGTGATTGGTCCAAATTCATCGCTGTGATTGGTCTAGAATAAACAGCTGAAACACTCCCTTTCAGGCTATGGAAGGCTGCTCAGGCTCACTCAGTGAGTCAGCTGGGAGACACCCTCTCTTACTGCTCTTGCTAGCTTTGCTTGCAGCATCAAGTCCAATTAAAGCCCCTTCCTCCCCCCTGCTTTGCTCCTTTCCTGCCTGCTGTCAGTAGAGCAGGCAGAGCTGGTAACACCATGAAAGAAGTAGCAGAGACAGCACAGAGCGACAGCAGCAGTGCAGAAAATAGCCACATGACTGGACAGGCTGGCAAAGCCACACGAAAAGTATGCAGGCAGCCTTGGCAGCTGACGTAGTGGTGGCGATCTCAGGAGCAAATGTGGCGGTGGCTCGCTCAGGTGCTCGCCTGAGTGATTGTGGCTGTATCAGCAGCAGGTGCCGAATGCCTGGCTCCTGTGCCTCACCGGGCACCTGAAACCTTTTTGATGGAGGTGGAAGTGGGCACTCCAAGTAGTTGTGGGTAGTAACCAAGTTGTGGGAGGAGTTAGGCAACCAGCTGTATGACAGCTGAGTGATTTGAGGGTGACCAAAGCAGAAAGAAGAGGGGTCGTGACTCAAAGAGAGTGAGAGACAGGCTGAAGAAGGATGAAAAGCTGTCAGCAGAGGTCACCAGGAGAGTTCCATAGAGCGTCTCATCTTTCAGACCAAGAGCTGCGACACTGGCCATTGCAAAGGCTTCTTCCTAAGGGTCCCTATGCCTGAGGGCTTTCTGAGAACTGTAGCACTAGCGGGGGCTGCTGCAGGTTCCACCAGCTTCTGATTGGTGACAAGACTATTACAGAAAGAGTGCTTGAGCCAAAGCAATGCAATACATGACAGTCAATTTTGTGATCAAGATGGCTACAAAGGAACTAATGGGTGGGTACTGTAGACAGTGTGGACATGCTGGAGAAAGGATGGATGATCTTCTATAGTGAGATGCTCTGAGATTTCATCACACTCAGAATGATCCAGATTTAAAACTTATGAAGTATTTATTTTCCACTTACTTATTTTGGATGGTAGTTGATTATAGGCAACTGAAACTTTGCAACATGAATTCACAGATTGAGAGTAGGGGCTACTGTGTAGCCTCTGTATGATACCTCTGTTATAGGTGCTGTTCAACATTGAGAATCAGCTAAATTAAACCATAAGCCTAGGTGACTAGGTCTCTTTATGCAATCAGTGCGTCTTCTGCATTCTGTTAGTACTGGGCATTTGAGATGATTCCTTCCTTTCTTTGTGTAGCTTATTTTATAATAAAAGTGATTTTTCTCAAAAGAGGTGCCACGCTTTTAGGTAGTAGAATAATGTGAAGAAATCAATGGAAAGCAATTAATGTGGGGAAGTTTCAAGAATATTTTTTAGGTTTTCTTTTACATCTCTTTATTTGCAATCATATAAATATATGATAGTTTTGTTTTATTTTATAGTTGTATTTAGCCCATTAGGTATAATTTATTTAAATTATCTGAAGCTTAATTGATTTTAATTATTTGGAAGTTGTGGTTGCTAAGGAGATTAAAAAGCAAACTTGTTATGAGGCTAAAAGGGTTTGGAAAGCAAAACATATTTTTCCCCTTCATTCCAAAGCATCTTATATAAGGGAAAGAGAGAGCATCCCTTGAAACCTCCTGGCTTCAGGGGCTCATCTTCCTACAAAGCTTAATTTAGAAAGGGCACATCCAACCCAGAGGAAAAGCTTTTCAGCTAAGATATAAACAACAAAATGGTGTCAGCATAAATTTTAATTGGAAACCTAAAAATCAGTGGAGTAGAAGTTTGCCAACAGTGGCAAGAAGGTGGTGTGTGTGTGTGTGTGTATGTGCTTGTGTGTATGCATGCATATGGGTGCGTGTGTGCATGTATGTGTATGCATGTGTGTGCATGATGTGTGTGTTCATGCATGCGTGTGTGCATGTGCATGCAATTGTGTGCATATGTGTGCATGCATGCATACGCATGTGTGTTTATACAGTATCTTTAGTCATTGTGTTAGTCAGCTTTCCATAGCCACAACTAAACACCTGAGGTGATCTTGTAATGAGGAAAGGTCTGTCTTAGAGTGTTGTCTTGGAGGCTTTCATTGACTGATTGGCAATGCTGCTTTGGGCCTGTAGCAATGAACACATCATTACAGGGCATTTGTGGCAGAACAAACAGTGCACTTCGTGGCTTAGAATGAGGGGAAAAGAGGAGAAAGTTGTGGCCTCACCATTCTCCTTGAACGCTAGCCTTGATGACCTCCCCAGGACTTCTTAGAACTCTGTGTCCTCTTAGTTCTGCCAAACTGGAACCAGCACCCCAGAAGCTACTATAGTCCAAATCCAATTGTCCTATACCTGGGAGATCACAGCTTGTGTCCCACAAAGTTCAGCCACTGGTCCTCAGAAAGCCAATTAAAAGAGGCAAGTTGGTAATGAAAAACAGAACAAGGCGCTTAATTCAGTGTGGTGATACTGGGAAGAGGACAAAGAACTCCAGTGACTTCCCTTCCCTAGTCCATCTTTAGGGTCCTGAAATGAGGGTAAGGATTAAATGGAAGGCAAAGGATGCACAAATCTAAGCAGTCCGGCCAAGGTGTGGTCCTCCCCACCATTTCCTCTGTCATTATTTGGAATCCTATGATGTGGCCTGAGAAGTTGTAAATCCTTTCTGGAGATGAATACTTCCACTGGCTGGTGCCTTTGCCTTCTGCCAACATTAGATCCTGGGGAGAGTCCCCTTCCGTTGGCATCCATTGTTTTAATAATCTGATAGTCAGATTTAGAGCTGTATGTGTCTCTCAGAATATCTTCATTTCTGTCAAGTCATCGCATTGTCGTTGTTTTCTTCTTGGCTAAAATGTGTAAAACCATGGTTGGCATTTCTGTGGACTTCACTTTTGCAAACATCTGCCTATGTAAATTTAAGACAACTTGTGCTTTTGTTAATTAGCTTTTGGCTTAATTGGCTTCTGAGATCCAGCCAAAGACTGAAGATGAAGAGGGTGTTCCTCTCCCACTGTGCAGCGCTCCGAGAAGATACTCTGGTTTCTAGTCTACCTGAGGTTGGTTATTGTGCTTCACTGAGAACCCAGAACTCATTCTTTGCAGCTGGGTAGAGCAAGTGTTAGGGACATGCAAGGCCCTCAGTTCGGTCTCCCATATCGATATCCCCTCTTTGACCTCACAACTCCTTATTTTGGTTTCCCTAAGCCAGTTTCTCCATTTCTGTCTGTCTATGGTGGTATTGTAGAGACTAACAGCTGTGGAGACCTTTGAGGATGGATCCTTCCCTGTGTCCCCATTGGACCCCTCTTTCTCCTTTTCTGGTAATAACTAGAGAGGGGTTCCCTCTTTAGGATTAAATTACCAATGCAAGGGTAGAAGTAGCTGGGCCTTGTTGAGGCCCATTAGGAAAAATCTACTTCCTCCTGGAAAGGAAGGAAGAAAGAAAGAAAGAAAGAAAGAAAGAAAGGAAAGAAAAGAGAGGAAAAGGAAAATCTAAGTTCTATCTGTGGCTGTAGTTGGAGACTTGGCGTTCTGAGCTTCATAAGACATTACTCACTATAGTCACCTCTTGCAGTTAATCTAGCTGGGCCTGTCAATCACCTGACCAGGAGTCCATCCCCAGGGAAGCGAGTTCAGATGAAGACATGCTAAGGAGAAGGGAGGACTAATTATGCCCTTACGGACACAATGTATGTATCCTTCAGAAACTTTTCCCTTAGGGCAACTCTTGCAAGTGCTTCCAGGAGGCAGACTGCACAGAGCCCATTCTCTTTTCTTAAGTCAAAAAAGCATAGATTTTCCTTTTCCTTATCTTTGTTTCTTTTTTTTTTCAGACACTGACCAAAAGTTTGAGCCTGCTTTCTCTGACACTCTGGGCTCTCCCACTCACAGTCTGGAGCCCCACTCACTTGGTACTATGCAGCACCATAGTAGTAATGCCGCTTCCGTTGTGGAAGCCATGGTCCCTCTCTTTCTTGTCTTCATCTGGGCATCTGCCTGGATTCCTAGATTCATACTTGTCTGTTTTAGTGTTTATCTCTCAGTCACTAATAAAATTGCTCTTGAACTTCCTTCTAAATGTGTTTTTTAATTTCTTTTATCAATAATTAGGTACCCCCAAAGGAAACCTTGTTTTCCTCAGTAAAAATAGGTGAACAAGTAGGTTATTTTATTGTACATCTTCATTTCATAACAAATATTTAAGTAGTATCTTATAAAAGTCTATTTGTTCCTTTCATGCATATTATTTAAGTGTAACACCTAAAATTTTCACCATTATTAAAAGTCGTGTGTTTACGGGGTTTCCCTGGGAAATACTACGTTGCATAAAGGTGGAGCATATACTCTGTTTGTGTGTATATGTTTGTAGTTTTTCTAAAGAAGCTTTATAAAATGTCTTGAAGAAAATACATCTGCTTCCTCTCCCATCCCTGACAGTCTGTTTTCAGCATGATTGTTCTGTTGCTGAGGCTCTCTGCTGAGGTTTGTAACTGGCTTTTATTGAGTTTTTCAACTCCAGCTTCATTTCAGTGTGAGTTTTCTTTAAACATTTAAACTCTGTTTTCATATTGTCTTAGGATTTCAATTCCTGTGAATAAAACATCATGACCTTGGAGAGACAAGGGTTTATTTCCTCTTACAACTCTCGGGTCACATTCTATCATTGCAGGAAGCCAGGGCAGAAATGGAATCAGAAGTCATGAACAGCAGTGTTTACTGCCTTGCTCCCCACAACTTGCTCAGCACTGCTTTCTTATACTTCCCAGGATCACCTGCCTAAGGGGTGGCCTCACCCACAGTGGGCTGTGCCCTCCCACAGCCATCATGATCAAGATAATGCCCCACAGACTACGCTAAGTCTTATGGAGGCATTTCATCAGCCGAGGTTTCTTCTTCCTAGATGTGTAGGTTTGTGTCAAGCTGACAGAAACCAACCCATACTTAGATTGACTCCTTCATTTTGTCCATCTATTTATCTTTGAGTAGTTTGGCCATGTTTGTAATCCTTCTTTTGGTTTCTTTGGGAGTTCTTCCAGGTTATTTTCAATAGGGGTTATTACTGTGGGATTTGTATTTTTTTTTTTTTTGAGGAGCCGTGTTATCTTGTTTTTTTTTGTATTGTTTTTATTTCTGTATTGGGATTTACACATCTGGAGTTAGTTAGTTGGTTGAGTTTTTCTTTCTTTTTTTGTTTCCTATCTTCTTTCAGCAGGAGGGGGCTAACTCTTTGCAGGATTGGGATGTTGATTTCTCTGTTTGTCTGGCATTTGGAGGTACAGCCTCTATTCCAGGTCTTCTGCTTGTCAACTACAGACTGACAAGTGGCTTGGCTAAGGAGTTTGGAGGAAGTTTCCTCTGGCAGTGTAGACTGTTCCTGGGTCTCAGAACAGGAAAGAACTGGAAGATCCTGGTCAATCAGCTGTCAGGACTTCTCTGAGTCCTGAGTGGAGGTTTCCCAACCACATGTAGTAGCTGACAAGTCCCTTATGAGGAGGCTGGGAACTATCCAGGCCCTGCAAGGGACTGGGAGGAGGTGGTGGCACCTGACCAGTAGCTATGGGGCTTTGGGGTAACACAACCAGAAGGTGCTGGGAAAGGGAGTGTGGGTAACCTACCTGGGTCTCATTACTGTGTGGGATGGCCTGTGGGTCCCTGGTGGGGAGCAGGCTGGGATCTAATGAGTTTCCAAAGGTAGGGAAGAGGGCCAGGAGGTGGTGATTATCCCTGGAAAGCAGCTGTTGGGATTGCTCCCAAGGTTCAGGGATGGTTGATGAAGAGTGGGTAGACAGAGGGCAAGAGCCAGAGGCAATGGATGACTGCAATGAAACCGTGGGTTTTGGACACAACAAGGCAGCTGCACGTATGAACTCATAACATCTGTGACAGCATGTATAAGACCCGTGAAAGTTCAAGCCAGGCAGAACCCCAGCTTGGACACAAAGTTGGTGTGTAGGAAAAGTGGGGACAGATCCGGGAGGAGTTGGGGGAACGATGAATGTTATCAGAGCATTGCATGAAGGTGACAGAGAGTTCATTAAAAATGAGAAGAAGAAGAACATCTGAAAACTAAGAAAACCTTTTTAATATGCCACCCCCCCCCCCAGCGGTCAACTTTAAAACAATTATCACTTCCACAGCTTACTCCTGGGGCTTAATTGTGCCCCCTCTCAGGGCTCAGGTTGAAATATCTCAAAGTTGCATGCTACTGCTAATCAGGATTTGAGGAGGTGATGAAGGCACTTCCCACCCCCACCCCAGGGCAGAATTTGTGGCTGTGTAAAAAAACACCTTTGCTTTCTCCCTGCAGATACAGTAGGGAGCCCCAGATGCTGACAGTTGCTGGTCTGCTGCTCTTGGATTTCACAGCATCTAGATCCATGAATCAAACAAAACAAACAACAACAATAAAAAACCACCGCTTTGGTCACCAAAACAAAACAAAACAAAACAAAACAAAACCTTGCTTATAATTGATCTAGTCTGTAGAGAATAGACTCAGATGGCTCCCTAACTTTATGCTCCTAACCCTTGTTGGACTATGCACAGTGAGAACTTTACTTAGTGGAGTGACAGCTGAGAGGGTAGAGCCTGCAGGATGGTTCCTTCTAGGCCATTTGTCTAATCCCAGAGTGCATTCTTTCTCCCAGGGGTTTCCCTTTATGAAGCACTGGCCTTTCTGTCTCAGAGCTGAGGACTTGCAGGCTTCTTTGCCATGCATGCCTCCCATGTCCACTGCTCTTGCAAGTGGAGCATGCTTGAGCTGCTCTGCTTTCCTTTGGTGACCCCTGGGCTCCTCTTACCACTCCTGTGGGCTTCATTAGCAGCAGGAGACACAGACCCCCATCCCCCAGGCACCACAAATAACCCATTGTTAGCAAAATAAAGTGCAGTTGTTTTCTGCAGGCTTTTATTTACCTGGATAAGGCCTGTCTCAAATAACATGAGTGATTTCCATGTCTGAACTTGCTGGCAGGTGCCTTCATATTGTACTTTAGAGTTTTTCACTCTGCGTGAGTAGGAACCTGCAAAACACTAGTTGAAGTTTTTCCAACCATTGACAGACCCCAGATTTTGAGTGGTTTTATTGTTTTATATTTTCAATTTGTGTGGATGTTATTTTTTTTCACTTCCCTCTTGGCTCCTCTTCTTTCTTAAAAATATTCTTCATCTTCATGCAGGTTGAAGTGATTTCCAGTATGGTGAAAAGATTAACCCAGAAATGAAGCAGAGATGGTCACAGGTTGCTAATGTTCTGTGTATATGCCTGCAGGCCAGAAGAGGGCACCAGACCCCATTACAGTTGGTTGTGAGCCACCATGTGGTTGCTGGGAATTGAACTCAGGACCTTTCGAAGAGCAGGCAATGCTCTTAACCTCTGAGCCATCTCTCCAGCCCCTCATTTATAAAACCTTAGGCACTCCGATTCTTGCTGTCTTCCCCAGACACAACAGCTTCCTTGTGCATCTCACCTTCTTCACACTTAGCTGCCGGTGGATTAATGAAATCCCGTTTCTCAATCTTGTGTGGCTTAGCTATTAAGTATGAAGACTTTTTGTCATTCGAAAGTTTAGTGATTGACGGGGATTCATGAACAGTGGGGCTTCCTCCAAGACCCAGATTGGGGACAAACCCCACTGAAACACCTGTTTTCCCAGAAAGATCCTTTATTAAATAGGGAAGAAAAGTTAAAGTGGCTACTTTCTGACTCCAGCAGAAAACAGTGGCAAGTGACCTTGCATGTGGCAGTTTTTTTTTTAAGAAGAGAAAGAGGGGAGGTCTCTGTTAGAATGGGATAGGATGTGGTGGGAAAGGAGATAGGGGACAAGGGAGAAGGGGAAGGAACAAGGATATATGTCCCAGGGGACAAAGGACTGCTCTGGATAAAGAGGAGACAGACATGGTGCATAGGCAGTTAAAAAGGTAAAATGGGAAACCCTGTGTTGGGATGAGGTGTTTAATTTTAATTGGGCATGTTAATTAGGTGAGTGAAAGGGGGGTTTTGGTTGCTGGACTTCAATACTTCTGGACTTTGGTAGCCTCAGGAGGAAGTGATCGAATAAGGGGATAGCTTTAGGAATCTAATGTAACAGTTTTTAGTAAGGCAGAGGGAATGAGGAAAAGGACAAGGCCTGCCAGAGTCACATCTCGAGTGGGCTAGTGTCCCGTTTTCACATCCCTCTATCCTATTTGGATCTGTTTTGGTGACCAGTCTCCTTGTGCAGTGTGGTTCGGATGCCACTGACTGCCTCGGCTTTAGGGAACACATCTGGTTAAGCTAAGTTGACAGACTGCTATGGCCAGAGGGTCTTGAGCTCTGTTTTTAGCTTTGTAATGTTTCAACCATGTCTTGGATTTATTCTGATGTTAGGTTTTTGTTTTGTTTTTAACTTTAATTGTGTGTGTGTGTGTCAGGTGGTAGTGCTAGTGGTGCACTTGGATGCAGTGTATGCAGAGGCCTGAAGAACAGAAGGTGTCAGATTCCCTGGAGTCGGAATTACAGGCAGTTGCAAGCTGCTTGGTACCCAACATGGGTACCAAGAACCAAACTTAGGTCTTCTGCAAGAACAGCAAGTGCTCTTAACCACTGAGCCATCTCTCCAGTTCTCTGATCTCTGTTTTTAAAAGAAAGCTGAATTGTTTTTATAACCACGGCCCACTTCCTGGTTCTTCCATGAGGTTAGGAACATGCAGTGTCTGACCTGGAAGAGCCAGGTGGGCAGTGAAGGATACTAGGAGGTGGCATCATGCCTGAAGACAGCAAGTTAGGGGCCCTATCCTTAATCATTGTGGAGACATGTGGATTTTACTTTCTTAAACTAAGATGACGTGATTCACATCAAAGATACAATGAGTATAAATAAGAAAATATTGGGCTTCCTGGCAGAGTCATGGAATTCAGGAGAAATCCCTGTTCATACCAGGCCCTTTGGTACCTGTTGTATGGGCACAGCCTACCAGCCTAACTAGAAAGAATACTGAGATCTTGTCCAAGGCCTACAGGACCTTCACTGTGCCCTTGAGACAGACAGACAGACAGACTGTGTGTGTGTGTGTGTTCAGGTAGGTAAGTAGTATATGTGTTCTTTCACTCCTGAGGAATGTTCTAGCAGATTAGAACAGACTACAGCCAGGGCTGCTGCCCCCCAAGCTTGGAAGGATTGTCCTGTAGAATTAGCCACAAGTAGTGTTGCTAGGGGGAAGGAAGCCCTTCTCAGTTTGCAGAAAGGCATGTCCTGCCCTGACAGCAGTCTTGGAAATACAACACAGAGGAAATCCATCTCAGGAGTGAGGACAAGAGCTAGAAAATGGGGCCACCAGAGACTCAGCTTCTTTCCTTGGCCATTGTTTGGTTCTGAGACTTAGGGGTAACTGCAGAAGACTTAGTTGAGCAACTCCTGCCGTAGATTGCAGACTTACATCCATCTGGAAGGCTCAGAGCCTAGTGAAGAATTAGACCTTTCACTCTGATTGGGTGTTTTGGAACAAGAGACGTTTACACGGTCATGTTTTGATAAGAAGTGCAAGTGAGATAAGATATTTTCTCAGCGCTATATCTTTCGGGCTTTCCCTTGAAGAGGCAGCCACACGACACTCCGCTGTGCACATTCACCCACCCTCTTTTTGTAAATCATGAAAGTGTTTTGTGTATACTTACCCTTCTGCCCATCATCACATATATTAGTTAGCATAAGTAGATGCGTCATTGTTTATGACTGAACATTATTTCATTACAGTATAGTGTGTTTAATAAACCTCCTAACAAAAAGCACTTAATGTTGGAAATGTAATATTTCAGAGCATTAGCCACTGTCAAGGAATTACTAATGAAAGTTAGTTTTGTAGCATTGCTAATTATCTTGAAAATACAGAAGATCTCCTGAGGGCCTGGGACCTGTCATGACTCCTTTCACAGAGCGAGTGTATTAGGAAAAGGACAGGGTTGATGAGAACTCATTTGCTGTGTGCTAAGCTTCCCTGCCCGGGCAGTTGAGTCTCATTTCAAATACGTAGCCATAAAAAGGTGGTTCATACTACAGAGCAAGCTCAGAAGACATCTTCTGTACAAAGAAACTTCCATGATGCTGGGATAGAGCTAAAAGGGTATTTTTGTTTTTGTTTTTTTGTTTTTTTTTTTTTGCTTATTTTTAGATTTATTCATTTATTATGTAAGTAGTGTTCTGTTTGGATGTTTGCCTGCACTCCAGAAGAGTGCAGATATCACAGCAGATGGTTGTGGGTCACCCCATGGTTGCTGGGAATTGAACTCAGAATCTCTGGAAGATCAGTCAGTGCTCTTAACCTTTGAGCCTTCTCTCCAGCTCAGGTTGAGAGTTCTTTACCAAAGCATTTTTAGGCTGTCCAAGGTTAACACATGAAGCAGCATATTTTCTTACTGTATTCTGACCCCTTGTCAATTTTATGCCTCTTACCTGTCCTCAGTCCAGCATAACATGAGTTGGTTGGCAAATTTTCTTAGAATGGTAATTGAGGAAAACTGCATGGGCTGATTTGATGGGTATATTCACATGGCTAGGTATCCTCAGGGATTGGATTGACAGGTATATTCACATGGCTAGGTATGTCCCCAGGGAGTGGAGCTCCCGAGGTCTGGGGGAGCAAGCTGCTCTGTGTGCTGCTGCTCTCTTGGAGGTGCCTGGGAGCCCCGAGATGCCAGCCCACTTGATCTTGCTGTATTTTGCTCTTTTCTCCCCTACACTTTCCATGAAGCTACTATTGCTGTAAAAACAAACAAAAACTTTAAAGTCTCGGCTTATTTGAATTTTTCAAACAATTTCAGCTCAATCCGGCTTTTCGACTGAGCCATTATTGTTTCAAAAGTCATTATTGCCCCTGCAGAAGCTCTGGTGTCAATGCAGGGCAGGCTAGCTAAACTCAGCTGGTCTCTCATAGGAGCTATGGTATTTTCAGTGTGGACTCATGTAATGTGTAGTTTTTCAGGAAAGAGTACAAGGCACTGTGTCAGAAACATTCGTGTTCTGTAAATAATGCCAGAGTGATGAAGTAACCAAGAATGTCAGTTAGAACATATTCTTAGCCAGAGACAAACACCAGCCTGCTTCTTGTACCTTGCTGATTTCACTACAGATGGAAGGGAGCCTGCACTGTGATAAAGCATGCCATAGGGTCTCTGTGTTACATACAGCGATAGTGCTGACATCATCAGAGAGAGTGAACATGTCATCTCTCACATCCCCATCTCTGATGGGATCTTCTTGCCTGCCTCCCAGAGTGTAAATTTCCAGGTTTGAAGTGGCTCATTATTTCTGCATGGAAGTGCCACATGCCACTTCAACCATATTGTCAACATCTACCCATGCATTTCTCACCTTTTGTCAAATTTGTTCCCTGGTGTAGTAAAGTGAGAAACACACACACACACACACACACACACACACACATACATTGATATATCAGTTTATTGAGGGGTGCTGGGGAAAACAGAACAGACTCACGGGGTCAAGGGAGTTGGTTACCGGCCACACACTGCTTCATGCCCCCTGACTCTGATTTTCACAACCCAAAAGAGCGTGCTTCACTCTCTCTTCCTTTTATGAGATCAGGCAAGAAGCCATGGCTTAAGGCTGGTATCCCAAAGCTACTGGCAGAATGAATTTCTACAATACTTCCCCTTTTTGTCTAACCAAATAAGAAGGTTCTATACCTAATATAAAACTATGCATAATTAAGAATTACCAAGTATTGTCCAAGAGAAAGAAGGAGTAGTAACATATACAAAAATGGAACTACAAATACAAAAATGGAACTACAACCAACAAGATCAACATCAAGCAAGAAACACATACTAAATGTTTAGGCCATAGTAATTGGCAAATAACAGAGATTATTCCGATAGCTGTCCTATCCTCAAGAGTCTAAGTCTTGTGCCTAATATGCCTTAGCTAAGATACGAGAGGATTGTAACTGTGACCATCTGGTCTTCAGCCCCATCAAAGATCTGAGAAGGAAAATAATATTTCCTGAGTAAGCAGGAAGTGCAAGCAAGCAACTTCCAAAAGATGCAAGAAATGACAGAAGCAGCTGGCTACTTGAAAAGTCTCCCAAAGTCTTTCTGTAATGCTGGGGCAACCAACTTTGGCTATAGGCCTAGAATATCTGGCACACTGTTTTCAGAAACAGGAAAATTTGAAAGACTGCCCTACCCTGTCTTGATAAGGTTCAGCAGTCACTATTGGTGGAATGAATTCCCACAACAGTGTAGAGCAGGGATAGCTTTCAATCCCTGTGAATCTCCTTCTCCTGTACCTCATACCTGTGTCTGAATTTGTTAATATCTGAGGATACTTCTGTAGTTGGTTGTCAGAGTTTTTCTTGATGTTTGTGCAGAACTAGACAATGGTTAACTGTCTTATTTTCTTATTGGGCAGTGTCTGTGTTCAAAAAGGAACACAGAACTAATGTTTATTACAACAAATGTCTGGATTCCAACCTTTAGAGTTTTGCCTATAAAAGCTTTCAGAGTTCAAGAGCAGAGACTTTTTAAAATGCATCCATTCTGTCTCCAGTGAATCCCAGCTAGGGTTTGTATGCCAGCGTTCTTCTCCAAATGTCTATAGACTTTGCTAGTAAGTAGGAGGGCTTTTAAACAGGCCTTTTAGAGTCTGTTTAAAAGCAGCTAGCCCAGTATGTCAGCATTCACTGTCATGCCAGCTGAAGAAGGTTGATTGTTGTGAATAGAAGGCCAGCCTGGGCTAGATAGCCAGTCTTAAGAAAACAGACACAAGGGACCGATGAGATAGCTCAGTTGGTGAAGTGTTTGCCAGACAGCTTGAGTTCAATGTTTAGAGCTCACATGTAGGTGGAAGAAAAGAGCCACTCCACAGAACTGTCCTCTGACGTCTGGTTCTGTTGTGGCATAGCACACACTGCCCTCCACACATGGAACACACACAGTGATAATGCTTACGTTTTCTATAAAGGAAACAAAGAGCAAACAAGGTGCTAGGTGAAGCCGTGGTCGCCTCAGTGTACTCATTGTCCGTTCTCATGCTCTGCGCCACTCAGTGTCTGCCAGCGGCAACCGGCTTGCATGTCCGCCCTGATGCTTTCAGTGACTCTACAGATGCTCATGACCTTGGCTGGTCTTGCTCACCCAGGCCTGACTTTCTGCTTCCCTGGAACTGGATCTTCTTGCTGCTGACGTTATTCAAGTGACCACGGCTTTTCTTCTCTCTGGCCTTTTGTCGCTGCTGTTGTTCAGCTGTAGTGTTTCTGTCTGTGTCGGACCCCGATGCATCCTGCTCGTTTTGCTACTCAGTGAGACTGGCACAAACACAGCCTGACAGATGCTGATAATGAGACTTCGAAGGGCTCATGAATTTACTGACTCTGAATTATTGATTCCTTTTGGATGTGCCATGTGGTGACACGACTTGTAAAGACATCAAACATTTCCTTCTTACGGTTTTCCACTGACTGTGAAGACTGAGAAAGGAGATGGCTACCTGGGGTCTCAGTTAGGGTTTCTATTGCTGCAACAAAACACTGTGCCCAAAAGAGCAAATTGGGGGATGAAAGGGTTTATTTGGTTTACACTTCCACGCCACTGTTCATTACTGAAGGAAGTCAGAACAGGAACTCAAGCAGAGCAAGATCCTGCAGGCAGAAGCTGATGCAAAGACCATGGAGGGGTGCTGTTTACTGGCTTGCTCATCATGGCTTGTTCAGCCTGCTTTCTTATAGAATCCAGAACCACCAGCCCAGGAATGGCCCCTCCAACAGTGAGTTGGGCCCTCGCCCATCAATCGCTAGTTTAGAACTTGCCCTATAGCTGCGTCATATGGAAGCATTTTATCAATTGAGGTTCCCTCCTTTCAGATGACTATAGTTTGTGTCGAAGTGACATAAAACTAGCCAGTGCATCTAGGAAGCATCAATGGGACTGGTTGTGAGGATTTAGCTGGCTATCCACAATAGTATTCCTTTTATTCAAAATGCAAATAGTATCCCAGAAAAGAGAGTTCAGATTTTCCTCCTACTTCAGTTCAGGTGCACCAGATTTGTTCCTGGTTGTGAGAGACATTGGTAAGCCTTGCCATGGCTGAATGCTTATGATGTAGAAAGACTTGCTCAACATAATCTAAGAATATATTTTTTAACAGTGTATTTAAATTAAGAGCTCTAAACCTTAGACAGAGTGTATCCTTCACCTAGCTCTGTGTTTAAAGACAGTATGCAAGGTGTAGACACATGAAGGGACCCTCCCAAGATCCAGCCCTGGACCGAGTCTGAGTCAGGCTTTCATAGTTACACACAGTGTAGCAGTTGCTTTCCCCTGCTTTTGTGTAAAAACTAAAGGACCTCACATCAAAGTCAACAGAATGACAAGGAGAGAGTGCATGGTTGAGAAGTGAATTGCCTACTCAGTGTCAAAGGACGGTGACCTCTGCTTTCTGGTGTGCAGTAGAGTGAGCCAGGAGTCCCTGAGCCCCATGAGCAGAGGTCAGGGGAATGGCAGAGGCTGCCCTGTACCCTGGAAAAGTTCACCAGTCCTCTGGCCTCCACATCTGTGGGTAGCAGGGTGGCCCCCAGGAACTCCATAAAGGGTCTCGCCCTGCCCCTTGCTTCACCCTAAGTGATATTAGCCTTGTATCCTCTGTGTGCCAATGTCTGCTCAGAGGTGGTGGGAGTGATTCCTTCACCCTTGGGTCCCCAGACCTTGGCATGGGCTCTTTCTTGGCATGAAGCATGTGTGTCGTAAGCATAGGCAAGTTCTGTGTAGGATGTTTGGCAAATGTCAGACCACGTTCATGAGGCTGCACAGATTATCATGGTGTTGAAACATTCCACGGTCCGGTGGTCATCGCATCATGACATCATGGTGAAAGGCATGGCATGTGTGCTTGTGGTACTGTCATGAACAGACCTGAGTGGCTGGTCATATAAAGGCAGAATTGTGTACAGTGCATGATGCTTGGTGCTGATGAGTGACTGCTACCTGTTGATGTGTTTGCTATGCTTCTGTTGTTACTTTAGAGTACTCTTAGTCGTAGAAAAATGTTTACTATAAACCTGTTGCTGGGGGATGCATGTCAGCCTCAAGGTCTCATGCTTCCTTTGCAAGACTCTTCACTCAGCCTTTCTCTTGTGTGTGACTTTATCTCCTTTTGTTTTGCTTATGGCCAGACAAACTACTCAGCTGTCATAAGCAAGCACATACACACACTCACACCCTTGCATGCACATGTACACACACAGACATGCATGCATATACACACTCCACATGAACACATGTAGGTGACACGTGTACATACATGTACACAAATGCACATATACTTATTCGCAAGTGCACAATATAACCTAGATGTGTACACATAGCACACAAAGATGCATAGTCACATATGCACGGGTACACACAAAGACACTGCACACATGCACATGTATACATACATACATACACAATAAATACACATGCATAGGTGTACACGAGTGTGTACACACAGTACACATATATGCACTAGTCATGCACACACATACTATCTAGGCTTTTGTGCCCATGATCTGTGATATGGGGGCAATGAGGAAATGTCTCAGCACTACACTTCTCAGAGTGTGTGCCTTCATCAGTCCTTGCTTGACTGTAAGTTGAGTAGAAAGTATGAACCTGTCCTCACTACCATTTCAACCTGGCGAGTTATTTTGCTTTACCTTAAGAAGAGTGATATTATATAGTAGATTTTATATTCTGGCTTAATTACTTCACCTCTAAATCATCATTTTTAAAGGCTTTTTATTTTTTCTTAAATAATATATTTATTTTTATTTTATGTGCATTGGTGTTGGACTGCAGGTATGTCTGTACGAGATTGTCAGATCCCCTGGAACTGGAGTTATAGACAGTTGTGAGCTGCCGTGTGTGTGCTGGGAGCTGACCCGCGTCCTCTGCAGGAGCAGCCAGTGCTCCTAATGGCTGAGCCATCTCTCCAGCCCCCACTTTTGAAGATTCTTATAGTCAGTCAGAGTAGTTTACACTTCTGGAAATTTCAGTACAAACTCTACTGCAGGTAGCGTTCCCCCTGATATCTGTGCTTGTGTGCTCTTGGTGTGTATTTGTGGCCACTCCACCTGGCTTCTAAAGAACTTCATTAGACTTGGTTGATTACCTCTGTGCTTGTGCTTATCTTTATTCTTCCATATTTATAAAGAAATGCTTTTTAAAAAAATATTTGAGGCTATTGAGTTTTCATAGTCTGTATTTTATTTTCTTTTTTCTTTTAAAAGAGAAATGAGCATTGGCCTTGTATTACAAACAGAGAGATTTCTATGTTTAATTAGTGTACCCCTTTCAAAATATTTGGAAGCATTTGCCTATGCTCCTAGCACCGTGGTAGCTCAACGAGCCCACACCATGTGAGATTCCTGGCCCTGGCTTGTGAGGGGAGGGGAGGGTTAAACAGAGACATCTGGAGCAGAAGAATGAACCTTCTATAGAGCTGGAACGCTGACAACATGGATGTGCGGGGACAGTGGGTAGAGCTGTCAATGAGACGAGTTAGACGGGACCCAGCAGGGCAGGAGAAAGTGTCATGTCAGGCAGTCCTCCTGTCCATGACCTTCATCCTTTTTGTGGTCAGCGATACTCAGTTCCATTGTGCATAAATGCCCTGAGAGAGGCCCGTCTGGCTCCCTGTTATCAGAGTGACCTTTATGTGGGCCACAAGCCTCGCCTGCACACCTATTTACCACACTTATTCCTGCATCTTTGTGGTTCCTGCCTTGGCTGCCTGAGCATCCTACAACCTACTGTTGTTTTAGTGGCTCTCTTCTCCTGCCCTGCCTGGCTCCTAGTCTCCCCCTGTTCCCATGCTCTGTTTCCCTGCATCTGGGCCACCTAGTCCCATCCCCACTGACTGGCTCCTATCAAAGCAGCCTTCGTGGTCTCCTTGCACCTCCCAGCAGCCTGCAATGACAGCTGTTGGGGGGAGGAGGAAAAGGGACCAGAATGGGTAGCATGACTTAGGACTTGGTGCTGAAGGATCTTGGTGATGGTAAGCAGGCTGGTAGAAGCTCTTCCCAGGTGGCTGTAGTGCAGAAAGGAGGGCGGAGGACAGGCAGAGTTCTCAACTGCAGACACAGCATCCATGAAGGTGGAGCAATGTTAGCCACCTGGGAGTAGACCTGGGAGGAAAGCAAGCCTGTGCACATAGTGGTGGGTATCGAGGGAACAAGGACGTGAGAGGTAGAGCCTTGGAGGTCTGTGAGGCGTGCTTGGCAGTAGGGAGTCCTACTTGGTGGAACCCACTGTGGGATGCCACAGAAGGACACTTACTGAGCTCGACTTCTCAGGACTCAAAAATCCTAGTCTTCTCATCCAGATGGAGGCCCACAGGAAGCTGCAGTCCCAAGCTTCCCAGCCTCTGTCGCCTCAGTGGCGTGACACCTCCAGCACAGCCCTTCACAAGCTGTCCACAAGCCACATCACCCCCGTCACCCTCCATATGCTCGTACCACTTCTCAGCACACAGCAAGCACTATGCTTTAAGTAATGATTAGACATCGTTACATACCCGCAGCCACATGGCAGCAGCTGCTGGCCCAGTCTGTAAGCAAAGCCTGGGAGGGACTGAGGAAGCTAGACACTGGCAGAGGAGTGAGGGGTCATCATGGGAGTTACCCGACTGGAGGTAAAGGATCAGTGTTAGAAGGCGAAATGATAAACCAGATATGCCAACATAAGAAGCATGCAGCCACCAACATGCTGCCCCATCCACTTCATTGTGCCCAGACGATAACACTGAAGGCCGCCACAATCTTGTCGTGGAGACAGGGTATCACACTGTAGTCTAGGCCAACTTGGACCTCCCAGCAGCCCTTCTGTCTCATCCCATAAGGACTGGGATTACAGGCATGTGCCACCACAACTGGTGACCACCACAACCTTAGCCTATCAGGGCTGCTTCCTGCTCTTCTCATTTTCCTCGGGGACCAGGGAAGGCTGCTTCCTCTGGGATGGATTTCAGGATGCTAATAACTAAGTGTCACTGGCTTAGCGCTCTGCTTCTGTCCTGGTCCTCCATTGTCCTTCAGCCCAGACAATTGAGTGCCTTGTGACCACAACAGCTTCATCTCCGGGCTCTAGCTTCCCTCGGCTTTGACTCCTGTGGTAATGGAATCACTACTACGGGGTTGCCCATCAAGCCACATAAAGAGGCTGCAGGATGCTGCTTGCGCCAGTAGCTCCCACTTTCAGTAGCTTCACTGCTCTAGATCCCTGCTGAGGAATCAGCACCTGAGGAAGAGGAGGGGTCAGTCATCAAACTCCTGCCACCGCCTGAGGGGAGCCACTCTGTTTTGAAGCACTTTTGGGTGACATGACGGCTATGGAGTCCACCATGATCCCGTTACTGCCCCTCACCTGTGCTTCTGTAAGGGAGCCGAATGGACTCATTGGTTCTCCAAGGTGAACTTTTGTAGAATCAGCACTTTGGTAGGCCACTGGTCCCCTACTGGAATGAAGAATTAGTTCATGTCTCCCTAGTGAAGGATTTAACTCATCATAAAATTCACATCTCCCCCTGAGGATTAATTATCATGTTCACTCTGGAAACACTGGGAAAACTTAGATGAATCAGAAGAAAACATCCAGAATGTTCTTAAGGTTGCTTTTTCCTCTGTGTGTGTGTGTGTGTGCATACATTTAATTGTGTTTTAAAAACTAGTTAGGGTAGTTTGTGTTAGGATTCAGGCATTATGCTGGCCTGCCATGTCATCTGGCAGGATTACTCAGGCTATATCCTGGCCAGCCCAGGGTCCTAGTCTGTATGCAGATACAAAGGTCTCTTTAAGAGCTGGAGAGATGGCTCAGTGGTTAAGAGCACTGACTGCTCTTCCAGAGGTCCTGAGTTCAATTCCCAGCAACCACATGGTGGCTCACAACCACCTATAATGAGATCTGGTGCCCTCTTCTGGCCTACAGGCAGGATACTGTATAAATAAATAAATAAATCTTTAAAAAAAATTAAAAAAAGAGATAAGCTCTGCCCACCCACCTCTCGCTTCCTTTCTGCCATTCTCTTTGAGAAGGCAGCTTTCTGTCTCTCTTCCTCTTCTCTCTCTCTCTCTCTCTCTCTCTCTCTCTCTCTCTCTCTCTCTCTTCTCTTTTCCCCACTCTCTTTCCTTTCCCCAACAAAACTCCTCACTTACACTCTGCCTGCATGGTGTATTCCGTCACCCATGTGGTCCTCACCTGCCATGGTCCCTGCCAGGGTCCTGCTCACTCTGATTTACACCAGTTTGTATGGGAAGGCTTTGTAACTTCATTGTCAATATTGACACAGACCCAACAAGACAAATAGGATATTGATGGACAGATGACTCACAATTCTGGAACTCTAGGAGGTACTTACCTGTCTGCTGTGTGTCCGCCAGAGGATCACCTGTCAGGCTTGGTTACCAACCTTGGGTGCTGCTGTTGTGATGGGGCGAGTCCTCTAGTAGTGGAGTGAGGTGAGAAGACGCTTGGTCACTGGGACAGGACAATGCTGTTGGGACTCCAATCCTTTCTTTTCTGTTGGCTTCTTGGCAGCCATCTTCCCCCACCACGTGTTAGTGTCATGGCATTCTGCTTTGTCACAGTTACAAAAGCAATGGCTAGGGCTGGCCTAATGTGGACTCAGACTCCTGAACCTATTCCGAAGGACTCTTCTTTGCTTTTCGAGTCACTTTATCTCGGCTGTAACAGTGGGAAGCTAGGACTCACAAAGTCTGAATTGGAGAGTGCATGCTGGGTGTTGATACACCACTGACTTTACTTTGGTAACTGGTAAAGTGAGGCAGATCTACAGAAAAATCTGTGAAGCTCATCATGGGGAGAAGGCCACATTGCAAAGTATAATGATTTTGGAGAAAAGAGAAGGCACATGTATGACCACATGCATGAGCATGTAATGTATAGACATCACAAAGAACAGAATGATGGACTAGAAGGGCTATTCCAGGGGACAGTTTGCTGCCAACTCCGCCCTGCCTGACACATTCCACCTGCATTAATGAGCCCCACCAGAATCTTTGTGAAGATTATCAAGTATTCTCTCCCAGTCTGTCATTTGTTCATTATTATTGTGTCCTTCCCGCTTGGTGGCAGCTTGAGAAGTTTATGTCAGAAAGTTTTTTCTTTAATTGTGATTTCTGAATGGGGAGTCCTCTCTGGGAAGGCTTTTCTCTCCATCCCTTTATACATTAGTTCTGTTTCCCTTGATTTCTTTTCCCTTTTGTGTCTTGTTATCTTGCAACTAATTATCACACCCACGTTGATATTTGTTTTTCTGTGTGCTCTGAAGAATGGAATGTGCTCAAGTAGATATCCAGTTTGCCCAGCTCCATCTATCCAGCGATCCGTGGGTCCAGTGTTGTGCATTCTAAAGTCCCACACATCCTTGGAGTGCTTATAAAAAGATTTGCCTAGCTTTGGGAGGGGGTGTCTCCTTATGGATAGTAGCCCAATTAAGTGATCTATTGAGGTTGGGCCTTTGAAAAACCACTGCATGATGGAGTATCTGGAGGGATCCTGGCACCAAATGTAAGCTGCTATTGTCCCACGGAAGTATAAAGAACAAACTGTGGACATAATGCCTGGGGCAAGCAGGGTGTGTACCTTAAAAATGCCCTATTTGTTGTAGAGCTCTGGCGAGGCCTTGGAGTGAAAAAGGCAAAACAAGACACAAACCCTAAGGTGTTTTAAGAAAAGGTGAGGGGGCTGGAGAGATGCTCAAAGGTTAAGAGCACTGGCTGCTCTTCTAGAGGTCCTGAGTTCAATTTCCAGCAACCACAGGTGGCTCACAACCAACTATAATACAATCTGATGCCCTCTTCTGGCGTGTAGGTATACATGCAGTGCACTCATACATAAAATATAAATAAATAAAATTAAATTAAAAGCTGGCTTAAGGGACCAGAGAGATGGCTCAGCATTAAAGAAAAGAAAAGAAAAGAAAAGAAGAGAAGAGAAGAGAAGAGAAGAGAAGAGAAGAGAAGAGAAGAG
>JABTXL010007457.1:5428014-5443764 GCA_025134845.1 Neodon shergylaensis
AGAAGAGAAGAGAAGAGAAGAGAAGAGAAGAGAAGAGAAGAGAAGAGAAAAGAAGAGATAAGCTCCTTGTAGAGACTGGACAAGGCACTAGGCATGCTTAACAACAGCCAGTAAGTAGTCCCTGCAGGGGAGGAGCCTCAAGGTGGAGGGGTCATGTGATTTATCTACCTGGAGTTTTGTGTCCTTGCCACCTTTTGTTGCAGTTTCCTCTATACATGGTTCATTGAAGCCCCTGGTCTTAGAGGCTACCACTTCGCAACTGTCTTCTCTTGTTTAAAATCCCGAGCCAGTGTAGTGACCCACACATGGTTCTCTGTCCAGGGATGGGAGTTGCCCACTGTGTGCAGGGGAACTGCCCCTGGAGGCTTGGAGGCAGATGGAACTGTCTGCAAGGCTTGGCTGGTCAGTGCTCTTCCCATTGCTTCCCTACCTTAAGCCTAGAGCTATCCATCTTCTTTTGTAAGCAGTGGGATGCCTCTAGAAGACACCGAAAGCTGGCCCGAGGCCATTATGGAGTAGTGAGTTGATTTTTGCATTCCCGTCCTTCACTGTCTTCTGTACTAGAAGGTTCCTCTGAGAAGGCACTTTAGAGAGCCACCCGCGCCTGACTTTAGCAAAGCCATCATCGTACACAAGCATTCTTGAACTTTCTTCATTTAACCCCTTCTCAACTGAGAAACTTCTACTCAACTCTTGGGATATAGCTGCCTCTCACATATATAAACAAATTAAACTCTGATAAGAAGTCATAAACTTAATTTTAGTCATTTCTTTAGTATGTATATAATTCTACCATTTACTAAAGAGGAAATCAAATCTGCATGCTAATGAAGTGGGTGTTGATGTTTGTCTAAAGGAATGTTATTCAAAAACAAACCAATTTGATACTTATACACAGAGGAATGTTGGTATGAAAATATTAAAATTCTTTGTTTTCTGTAACTCAGCTGTTATGTTCTCTAACAGAAGAAACTTTGTATATACACTCAGTTCATACCATGCAGTGGTCTCCAGCCAGAGCCAAAGTGTTTCAGGCTGTGATCCTTAGCGCCTTGTGTCATGATGGTGCACAGTGTAAATTGTTCATGCTCTGTGTTCTGAACCAAGAATGTAATGAAGTCACATGATGTAGCCCTGCCAGATGCTGCCAGAAATCAGTTTAGATCCATTGCGTGTTTGATTTTGAATTGATTATTCATTGTACGTTCAAAACTCTTTTCCTATTGCCATATTTTGGAGGCACCCCAACAACCTCCATATAGCGTCCTGACACCCAGTTGAAGAAGCTTGGGTATAGAAGTTATGGATGTAGCCTGTCGGGTCAGGTTTTTCTTTTTATTTGTTTAGTTGGTCAGGTTTTTTGTTTGTTTTGTTTTTGTTTTTTTCTTAACAGAGGTGTGTGTGTGTGTGTAGCCCTGGCTGTCCTCGAACTTGCTTTGTAGTAGACCAGGCTGACCTAGAACCCAGAGCTCCACCTGCCTTTGTCTCTGGAGTGCTGGGTTAAAAGCATGCACTCGAACTTCCCAGCTAAGTCAGATGGTTCTTCATGACTTCTCCATTCTTGGTCAAGCTAAGAGAGCTTGCTAAAGCCTCAGTTTCCCTCTCAAATTGCAATTTTAATTCCCTCAGCCTCAGGAGTGTTTTTTACTGAGAAGCACATGGCCTATGGTAATGTTTCCTGAGAACTTCATAGCCCTGTCCTTACCCCAGAGGCTGCTCTGCTTTCTGCTAATTGCATTCCCCAAACAATGCATCCTTTTGTTTTTCAAGCAAAATCTTTCCTTCACTTTTTTTGCTACATTTGATTAAAACATATTTGTCTTGTTTCTTTGAACTTTGATGCCATATATATTATTAATTCCCTGTTCTAAAACAGACCTTGCTGGGGCTCCCTTGGCAAGCTTGGTTATTTGGTATAAGGTATCCTGATCAGGCCTCACTGCATGATAAACTCTTATGGACAATGGAGTCTTAGGTTGCTAAAGAAAAGCATGTTGAATTGTGATACTTTTGGGGGGTCAAGGAACAAACACATGAAATAACCAAATGCATTTCAGTAGGATGCAGGAGCTTAATGACATAAGAATCCAGCTTCCCAAGGAAAGGAAGAAGTAAGTAGCCTTTGCTGTGTTCTACACCCATTAGATTTTACATAGACTCCTTGGGTTCATTAACTGTTTATTTGAGAAGATTTGAGATCCTACAACTCAACCTAGATCAAAATACTTGTGGCTACAATTGGCCCTCCTTATCGATGGGCACAGCATCCATATATTCAACCATGTATCAGCAATGTTTGAGAAAAAAAAAAACACCAGCCCTAAGTGTGTGCTGATTTGATCTTTTCCCATCCCCCATTCCTACTCAGAATCAAAAACAGGTCCTTGTGCATGACAGGCCAGCATTCTACCACTGAGCCATGTCGTCAACCCAGACTTTTCTTTGTTGGCAACATTCCCTAGACTATACAGGGTAGTAACATTTGCCAGTGTTTACATTGTGTTAGGTGCTGCATGCAGTCTAGGGAGAATGGAGTCTACTGGATGGGCATGGCTCACAGGCAAGAACTATCTTAGGGGCTTGCCTATCCTGGGATTGGTATCTGTGGAGGTCCTGGAACTTATCCCAGAGGTAGTTAGTTAGGGGTAATTCTATTTAGATTAGAAAATATTGAAATAATATTTTTCAAAAAAGCCAGATATATACAATGAATTGGTTGCCCCAGCCTGTGATATTCCTTGCAGCCAGTGCTCAAGACTGTGTATATCTCAACCAGTCCAGATGATGCCTGATCCATAGGCTTGTATGAGTACTAAAGATCAGGTACTGTTGGCATTGGCCATGACCCAAAAAGGGTACCATGGATTCTCACCATAGTACTGTCTCTCTTGGTAGTCACGGACATCTGCTGTTGAATATATCCTCTCTGGGTGCTTTGTTTTTTTAGATTTATATTCCTAGGGAGAAAAAGAGGCTTTCCAGTATAGCCTTTCTGAGAAGAACATTCTGTAATAGCTTGAAGCTAGCAGACTTCTCAAGGAAATGATTCGTGACCGTGTTTCCTACAACAGGATGCCCTGGCTGCCAGCATATGGATTGTTTTAACTGCTTGTGTTATTTATTCCTTTGGATCTTGCCCTCATCTAGGGAGGGACTTGTAGATTTAGCCAGCAGATATCACCAGCTGTTACTAAAGATTGCGTCTGACTTGAGGCATATCTGCTTTTAGTGGGGGTGTGTCTACTAATAAGCAAGGTGCATGCAGCCACTCTCCATGGCTTGGCTGCCATTAATGGTGCTCTCTTGTTTCTACTGAGATTCCTTGGGTGAGGACTGGGTCAGTTCTCCCTTAGGTATATTTTAAGATGCCAGAATGTACTCAAGCTTGGAAGGAAGGAAGGAAAGGAGCCTTATGCCAAGTTATAGTAAGCCTTTGGCTATGTAATAGTCCATGGTGTGTGGGCATACAAATCCCAGGATTGGAAAGTATCAACCATATTTGTTCTTCTACTTACATCCAGGTCAGCCGTATGTGAGAATCTTGTGTACACTGGCTTCATATCCTTGCCTTCCTTCACCTGTTCTGCCCTCTGTAAATTGTGAACAAACTGGAATCCCCCTGAGACAGCCCCTCCCTTCCCTGACTCCAGGTCCCCAGGAGGAAAGAGTAGGCGTGCAGTGTGATTCCCTCCGACCCACAGCCATCCAGACCCTCTCCTCCCATAGGTTCCTGGTGGCAAAGAGTATGGCAATGGATGAAAGAAGACCAGCGAAGGACAGACAGCCACCTTGGGTTGGGCTGAGGGATGTCCCCTCAGCTGCTGCCATCTAATCCCAATGCATGCACATTTGACCTGAGTTTGAAGTAGGGTTTCTGCAGATGGCGGGGTTCAGGTGAAGTCCTTAGGCTGAGCCTTCACCTCACATGACAGACCCATACAAACTGAAGTAGAGGTAAATGACACTAAGGTCTACAAGCCAAGATGTCCCTGGGCTATCACAGGCTGGAAGTGCAGACCTGGACAGCTTCTGTCTCGGAGGCCTCAGAGGAACGAGGCTTGATCTCAGAGCAGGAGGAAACAATCCTCCTAATCTGTGCACCGTTGTGCACAATACAGGAGTTCTTCATCAGTCCCAAAGTCAGTCTTACTTCCTCTTTCTGGGATGAGGCCGTCATCCCATCAGATCAAGCCAAAGCTACCATACTGTCATCACACATGTCTTCAAATTGCTGTGAGGTTCATGCTTAGGCTGGCACTAGGGCCTGTAGTGACTACCATCTCTTCTTTCTTTCTATGTGCTTTTCATTTTTTTTTTTGAGTCATAACAGCTATCTTCTCCTGCTGTAAATTGCACCTGGGGTTTGTTTGGAGAGGACTCGGTGCACAGATATGAAGATGATCACCGCTAAGGAAGAAGGTGTTCTATCATATTCAGACTCACTGGAGACAATACACCACCCGCAGGGCACATCCCACTGCAGGGTCGCGTGGAAGAGAGATGAGCTGGCAGAAAGAGGTTGGGAGCTGAGGGTGTGTCTTTCTTGCTGTGCACACTGGAAGGAGTGGGAGAAGCCAGGAAGACTTAACAGCTGCAATTTGGACAGCTTCGTCAGCTTTTGAATGGAAGGCTTGGTCCCCAGAGGTCTGGCACCTGGGCAGAGCAGTCTACAGGGAGTATGGTGGAAGATATGGATATGAATTAGTTGATTTGCATATCCAAGCTGTGCTGGGAGGTGGTTGTTTTTGCCTCTGAGAATTAACAGTTTTGGGAGAAACCTTTCTAGGTCTGCAAGGCCCAAATTTTGAGCATCAAGATGACAGAAAATAATGAATGAGTATATATGTCATCCTGTGATATACATTTACGTGTCTCTCTGCACCTCTTCTTCCCTGGTTTAGACTCTGTAGAATTCCCAGCCACACCTTCACAGCTCCTGACTGCTGTGATCTCTAGGTGGCCCCCTCCTCCACACACGGACTCCTTTCAGAAGACTGTCTAGAAAGTCAGTCTTGTTTGCTACGCCGTGTGTCCATGTCCGCCCTTTTCCATGTCTCTCTTCTTCATCTTTCATTAGGAAAACAATTGAAATGCTGTGTACAGGCCTATACTTGTGTTTTTGTTGTTGGCTTTATTTGCTTTTAGCTTCTGGTATTCTAGCAATACAGTCAGGGTTTCTTCTGGACATTTCATTTCTCCTCAGAGAACCTGAACATTTTATATTTGTCTGTTTTCCATCTTCTGGTCTCCAGACAGCCTCCCACCTCTCTTCAGTAAGCTACATCATCCCGCCCTTGCTTTGCTTAGAGCAAGTGAAATCTGCCCCACCCTAGCTTTAGGCATGGCTATTGCTGCAGTCTGGCTGTCTAATGTCCTCCTGGTTTCAAGGCTTGGACCTTAGACTTGTGTTGTCTGGAGGTAGAACCAGGAGGAAGTAGGGTCTAGTGGGAGACCCTGTGGTCACAGAGATCAAGGCCTTGAAGGAGGTGGTAGGGACCTCGTCCTGTCTTTTTCTCTCTTTGCTTCCTGGTCATGAGGTGGGCAGTTTGGCTCCTACCCGTTTCCACTCTGGTGCTCTACCACAGGCCCAAGCCACAGTAACAGAGCTAGCCAGTTAACAGCTGCCGTGGTCACCATCTCTTCCTTCCAAGGTTGGTGATGTAGTGGATGGGACACTAATGACTCCCTTTCCTTGCTCTTTGGAGCTCAGGGAATGGCTGGGTTTGGAAAACAGCTGCGTGGGGAGTGGTTTATGGCGGCATGTTTTTCCAGGCATGGAAATGCTGCTGCTTCTCCATGGGGCCTGACCTCTCCCTGTCTGCTGACCTCACAGGCCCTCATCACTTTCCTCTGTGAAGGCTGAGTTTGGTGCCCAGTGCGTGCTCGGTTTCCACACATGAATATTCATTAAGCTGGAAGGATCCTTTAAATGTCCTTGTGCCCAGTTTCCTTACTCAGCATACGTGGGAACTGGGCCTCTGAGCAGCTAAGCACTTCCACTTGGAAACAGCCCAGGAGAAGCAAGGACTCCTAACTGCTAATCCCGCTGCGCAGCTCTACAGTTCTGAAAATTCCTTGACCTAGTTCACTCGCTCTGCATAAGGGTGTTCCCCGAAATTTGCAGACTCTAGTGTCGTTCCCTGAGATAGCTCGAGATAGTTTGCATTTGTGCATGAGACGTGACATAATGTTTAGCCTGTCTTCTTCCGCTAAACGTATCTTATGAAATGAAATTACCATATTCTGTCAGTCTCTATCCTTTTTTTTTTAAACCTCTTGACAGTCATTTTAATGCCAAGGAAGTAGTTAGTGCCAAAATCCTCTCAGAGACCCTCACCAAGACACTAGGACAGATCTGGGGCTAAAACTGATACTTGAGAAACAACACAATACTGCGCCGAAGTATGATACAATCAAATCCTGGAAGATTTCTGGGGAGCAGCTGACGTGAGCGACGCTCTTGGCTTCTTCCCTGGAGCTGCCGTAAGCTCGTGCATGGTAACTGTTTTCTTCTGTAGCTCTGTCATGGGGTTTCTTCCTGGATCTGTTTGGCCAGCACTTGGAGCAGCACCACCTTGCCATAGCCACCTGGGGCTGTTAAGTTTGCATGCTGAGGCTTTCATGTGAACGAAGGCTTGCTCATGCCCTGTCTGTTCATCGGCATTGGCTTTCCATGGAGGACTTAGAAGGTGTTGGTTGGACACCTTCACGTGGTCACTCTATTCAGGATTGACATTGACGTTCTTTTTTTTTTTATATTTATTTATTTATTGTGTATACAACGTTCTGTCCGTGTGTATGCCTGAAGGCCAGAAGAGGGCACCAGACCTCTTTTACAGATGGTTGTGAGCCACCATGTGGTTGCTGGGAATTGAACTCAGGACCTTTGGAAGAGCAGGCAATGCTCCCAACCACTGAGCCATCTCTCCAGCTCCCTGACATTGACGTTCTTACACCCTGATGCTGTTTGATGAGGGAATCTGAGCCTTCCCAAGGCTCAAGGGGATGAAAGCCAGCTCTCCCTGCTGGAGACTAAAGTTCCACCAGGGTGGGGAGTCTGAGATGAGGATTTTTTTTTTTTCAGAACATTGGGAAATGAGGGCAGGCTTTGGTTTTTCTCTTGGGTTTGAAATTATCTTGTAAGCTCCCGTGGCCCCGTGGCAAGAATGGTACCTTCCTGAAGACTCAAGGGAAGTACTGTGTGTAGTTAGGGTGGCCAGAGGTGAGTTCTGGGTTTGTCTTTGTGGGTAGGGAAGGGCACAGGATCCTCTCAGTGCCTCACCTGATGACTTTAACCCTATTTTCTTTGACTCATTTCACTTCGCACCACTGGCAAAGTCTGAATAGGGGCTGAGGTGCACCAGGCTGTGAGTCCAGAGGAGTCTAGGGCTCACTGAGGGGCTTAGCACCATGGAGGAAGAAATGCAAACTCTGTCCTAGGAAGCACAGTCATAAAAGAGGACCTTACAGACAGAATGAAAGAAATCGTAAGTCCAGGTGGAAAAAAAAGGCTTCCCTGAGGTGATTGCTACTTTCACATTACAAAGCGTTCTTGGATATGGCAAAGGTAGGGCTACTGCTGAGAGCAGTTACTTTTCAGGAAAGTCGAGGGCACAAATTCTCACAGAGAAAAGACATTCCAAGGAAATATAAGAAATTTGAAGGACAGCTTCGAGAAGTTTGGCATGAGTCAGGCGTGGAGGCTCGTGGACCAGCCAGTGTAGCTGAATTGGCGAGCTCCAGGTTCTGTGGAAGACCTTGTCTCAAAAATTAGATTGGCCAGATGGTTGGTGGTGCACGCCTCTAAACCCAGAACTCAGGAGGCAGAGGCGGGTGGATCTCTGTGAGTTCGAGGCCAGTCTGGTGTACAAGAGCTAGTTTCCAGGACAGGCTACAGAGAAACCCTGTCTTTTTTTTTTTTGTGGTTGTAGTATTATTTTTTTTCCTTTTTTTATTATTATTATTAAAGATTTCTGTCTCTTCCCCACCTCCGCCTCCCCTTTCCCTCCCCCTCCCCCAATCAAGTCCCTCGTAAGCCCAAAGAGCAGTCAGGGTTGCCTGCCCTGTGGTATGTCCAAGGACCACCCACCTCCATCCATGTCTAGTAAGGTGATCATCCAAACTGCCTAGGCTCCCGCAAAGCCAATAGGTGCAGTAGGATCAAAAACCCATTGCCATTGTTCTTGAGGTCTCAGTAGTCCTCATTGTCCACTATGTTCAGCGAGACTGGTTTTATCCCAGGCTTTTTCAGACCCAGGCCAGTTGGCCTTGGTGAGTTCCCGATAGAACATCCCCATTGTCTCAGTGTGTGGGTGCACCCCTCGCGGTCCTGAGTTCCTTGCTCATGCTCTCTCTCCTTCTGCTCCTGATTTGGACCTTGAGATTTCAGTCCGGTGCTCCAATGAGGGTCTCTGTCTCTGTCTCCTTTCATCGCCTGCTGAAGGTTAATATTCAGGAGGATGCCTATATGTTTTTCTTTGGGTTCTCCTTCTTATTTAGCTTCTCTTAGAACCTGAGTTATAAGAGAAACCCTGTCTTAAAAAAAAAAATTAGACTGATGGGGCTGAGTATGTGGCTCACTGGGTAGTGCTGGCTGTGTAAGTAGGAGTAGCTGGACTTGGTTACGTATGAAGCCCATAGACCAGCATTGGAAACAGAGGCAGGTAGAGACCAGGAGCTCCCTGGCCAATAAGGCTAGCCCAGAAGGTGAGCGTCATGTTCAGAGAGAGACCCTGTCACAACAGGGTGGGGAACAATAGAACACAACACCCAGTGGCCTACTCTGGTCTCTGTATGTACCTTCACATTCATGTGTGCGTGTGTGTGTGTATCAGACACACACACACAGATACTCATTTTGGTTTAACAATAAGGTGGAGTGGAGAGTGATAGAGGAAGACCCTTGTTAACAAATTCTGTCTTCCACATGCACACTTGCACTTGTGCATACACCGCCACACACACACACACACACGCACAAACACACACACGCACAAACACACACACACGCACACACACACACGCACAAACACACACACGCACACACACACACGCACAAACACACACACTCACAAACACACACACAGAGGGGGTTGGAAATAGGAGAGCAACATTAGGAGGTTAAACGTGTTCAAATATTTCTTCTCCTGGATCAGCCAGGATTTATTAGTATTGCTAGTCAGGATAATTAGTAATTACAATTATCTAGTAATTAGCTAAATGTAGCCAATATTAGAACTGGCTTCAGTATAGATTTCAGGGTAGAGAAATTACTTTTGGAATAGGGAATCTGCCCAGCACAGGGACAGTGGGAGCTTTCAGGGCTGCATCTCTTCCGCCAGAGTGCTTTTGACCTCACACACTTGAGGGCTTGACAAGTTACCCCGGGGAAAGTTTATCCCTTCGACTCCAACCTCAGAAGAACCATCATAGCCCTTGCCCCCCACAGCTGCAGCCTTAGCCTCCATGTGACCCACAGATCTCAGCCGGCCCTGGCTTCTGGTACATGAAGACTGCAGAGTCTGGGGTAAACAGAGCCCAATAAACCTTTTCCTTTATTGTCTTAGTTTCTCCCAGTGGAGCATTGGAAATCAGACTGCTAGGAGGAAAGCAAGATTCATGAACATGAGCAATGAACATGTGTAGACCAGGTTGGTCTCAAGTGCATGGCAATTCTCCTGCCTCAGCCTCCCAAGTACCAGGATTATAGGCGTGAGCCTCTCTGTCTGGATTTTATAGAGGATCTTAACAAAGAATAATTAGTGAGGATATGGGGTGTAAGAAGTAGAAGGGCAGGGAGCTGGAGAGATGGCTCAGAGGTTAAGAGCACTGACTGCTCTTCCAGAGGTCCTGAGTTCAATTCCCAGCAACCACATGAGATCTATAATGAGATCTGGTGCCCTCTTCTGGCATACAAGCATACATGGAAGGAATGTCGTATACATAATAAATAAATAAATCTTTAAAAAAAAAAAAAGAAGTGGAAGGGCATGGTCATCTACACCTTTAATCTCAGCATTCCGGAGACAGAGGCAGGCATGTCTCTGAGTTAGCAGCCAGCCTGGCCTACTCATAAAATTCTGGTATAGCAAGGGCTACTCAGAGAGACCCTGTCTCAGAACTCTGCCCAGTTCTGTAAAAAAAAAAAAAAAAGGACAAAGGGAAAGGATTTGGGCTCCTTTGTCAGAGAGCTGTGGGAACGCCCCTATGCTGTCAGCCAGGTCAGTCTGTATAGGTCCCTCTTGTCACCCATTGTCTGTCTTCTTCATGATGGCAAGCATCCGTGTTATGTGAATTCATTCAGCCAATAGCCTTTTAGATACCAGCGCATTAGGACTAGGACGTGGTCTGAGGTACCATAAGCACAGACAGGAAGAGTGTTTGGCCCTTTTTCCTGTTGTAATTAAAATAGTTTTGTGTAATTATTTGGGTCTGAGTAGCCAGGAAACAAAAGCACAGTCTCCGTTTCCACTTCCTTGCAGAAGAATCTATGGAAGTTTTAGATTTCAGGAGTCTCTGCTTTTGGTCAGAAAGGTCCAGCTTGAGGAAGGCTGCTTCCTGCACCTGTCACTTCGTCTTTGCTTTGTCCAAAGTAATCCATGTGTCATACTGGCAGATTTGGGGGTAGCATCCTTACTTTGGTGTGGCACGTCTTTATCCCTACAGCAGCACGGTTTGTAAATTGATTCACACCTGAGAAAGAAGATAGATTTACTGATAATGGGGGCGAGGGATCATGAGTGTTCACTGTTCATCCATAAGACAATGTGACAGGTCACAATAAGACACCACAGGCTATGAGGGGGTCTGGCAGAGAAGAGAGGACAGCCAAAGAAAAGCTGTGGAGTGCCAGCATCCTGTTCTGTCTGGACATGGACCCTTCTCCTGTCTCATGTAGCTAACGAGGAACTGCATCCTCCCAGCAACTGGCAACCCAGCCCACCCTCTGCATCAGCAGAGTCCACCGGTGCTGGTAAGAACCTTGAAAAGTATCCCATCTCACCTGAATATGTTCAGCGTGGTGATGGCTTTCCTTTTGGTTGTTTCATAACCAATAGCATAGCAGTTGTGTGGTAGGTCCTACGTGGTCCAGCAAGGATGATACACGCAAGGCCATGTGTAGGTTCTGTTCAGACACTACACTATTTCCCATGAGGACCATGTGTGCCTGCAGGATGTGGAGAGCCTCCCTGCATCCAGCCCCCATGGGTCTTGAGGAATGACCGATGAGATGTTGGTCTCTGATCAAAGTGTCAAGGGCACAGGAAAGGGAAGATCACATCTAGACAGTGGCACTCTTCTACTTTGATTCAATTAGTCCCACATTCCTGTTTGCAGGATCCCAGGGCAGGGTTTCCCAGGGAAAAATCTGCAAGTCATACAAATATGCACCGGGCATTTGTCATCTTCTGTGCCATAGGGTTGCATCTGAAGACCTGGATTTACAAGCCTCTTCCCATTGACCTTAACCATAAGTTTATTTTTACAGCTGTGCCCAGAGTCATGGGCCAGAAAGAGACCTTGGCAAGTCATTGAGTCTGTCCTCACACAGGAAGGAGGGACCTCAGCCCCACCCGGGGCACTGTTCTTCAGGAATCTCAGAACATGCTGATCCGCCCTGTCACTCACTAACTTCGAGGACACTGCGGCTCTCGCAAGGAAATGAGAGCTTGAGCAGAGGAATAGCATGGCCAGGGATGGAGCCCTTTGAACTCCATTCTGTGACTCTGTGCTGGTGATTATCTATGTTCAGATAACTGAGGTAGCGGTTGTAAGAAAGAGCGCAGAGATGCCTCTGTGTGGCCTTGGTCACACAGCTGGTCCTTGGTCCTCCAATGAGTCCCTGGTTCGATCGTCACAGTTGTAGAATGACACAGGATTTTTCTCTCATTTTTTAGGCTGGAAACCCAAGCTCAAGATGCCAGCAGGGTTGTTGTCTCTTTGGCCCCTCTCCCAGCTTGTGGGTGGAGTCTTCTCAGGCTCAGTGTCCTCTTTCTCTGTGCCCATCCGTCCGTCTCCTCTTCTGGTAGGGACTCCAGTGTCAGTGGATCAAGCTGCCCCCTAGCCCTGCTCTTAATCGCACCTTTAAAGATGTTGCCTCGTAATACAGTCATTCAGAGGTACAGTTAAGTTGTGGGATATGACTTAACCCCTGGTGACAGCACTTAGGTAACACCAGCAGTATATACACACCGTTGGGGAGAAAGAACATTCTTCCCCACCCTCTCCAACTAGCATAAATGGAGAGCACATAAACAGTCTGAGAGGAATCTTAGATGCCCAGAAGGGCTGGGAGAGGACTTGGTTGGTAAAGTTCTAGTGAACACGTGACCATGATAGCCTGAGTTTGCGTTCTTAGCCCCCACATGGAAAAAGAAAAGCAACACATGCCTATAATCCCAGTGCTGGACAGAAGAGGCTGGAGGATCTCTGGGGCTTGCTGGCCATCTAGTGCTGCAGAATTGGTGAGAGACACTATCTCAAAAAGTACAGGGTGAGCAATAGAGAAGCACATCCAGTGTTGACCTTTGCCTTCTACGCATGTACACACACACACACCCATATACACATATGCAAACACACAAATGCACAAACCTGTGCACATGCCTATGCTACACACAAAATATATGCATACATAAGAAAAAATACAAGAGCTTACAAGGAAGGTTAGTGGTAAAGTGGGTGCTTGTTGTGTATAAACAAGGCCCTGGGTTCAACCTCAGTTCCACATTAAATAAACAAACAAAAGGAACGTAATTATTTGGAGAATGGAAGAATTTAGTATAATAAATTTCAGGGTATTTGAGGCTTAGACATCTTCCCTCTGAGAAAACACTCCCAAGAAAGGCTCCTGCTGTCCGGCGCTCACAGAACAATGAAGAGCTTGTAGGATTTAGATCAGAGATTTAAGGTAATGTTCAGGTATTTTAGACACTGAGTGAAAATTCCCATTTTACAACTAGGTTTTTGGGAAATGATCCAGTACTTTAAGGTTTCAGGACTTTGCTTATTAGTTTCAGTTTACAAATTTAGTCCTTTGTTTAATACTAGTGACATGAAGGTGTGTTATTTGTAAGTTGGTTTGTTTATTAACTTATCACACCTGTTGTGTAAACTGTTCTTTTGGTATTATTTTTCTGCATGCCTATTTTTTTAACTGTGACCCCACCCCCAACCCGCACACACACACACACCAGTTTGGCAGCCACCACCTTTGCTGTTCCTCCTGTGTACGGGTACTGTGGGTACATGCTCGTCCTTGCACTCCTGTTCCTCCTCCTGTCAGGCCACTGTTTGCTTTACCTTGCCATTGACACTCTGTAACCGTGGGACCTGTCCCTGTTCCTGGCTCCTGGCTGCCTTTGTCATTCACGGCACAATACACACACTGTTCATCTAGAGGAATTAGGGCTTGAAAGCAGCGGAAGTCTGGCGGTTACCATGGCACGTACCTTACTCTGCCTTTTCTGCATATGCATGTGTGGACCTTTTTTTTAAAAAATGAGATCTATTTATTTTTATTTTCTGTATTTGAATGTCTGGCCTACTTGTATGTATGTGGGCTGCTAGCATGTCTGGTACCTGCAGAGACCATGAGGTATCCGCTCCCTTGGAACTGAAGTTACAGATGGTTGTGAGCCACCATGTGCATGCTGGGAAGTCTGTCTTAGTTAGGGTTACTATCACTGTGATGAAACACAATTACCAAAGCAACTTGGGGGAGGAAAGGACCTTTGCTTCCACTTCACGGTTCATCATCAAGGGGAGTCTGGACAGAAACTCAAGTAAGGCAGGAACCAGGGGGCAGGAGTAGGCGCAGAGGCCATGGAAGGATGCTGCTTACTGGCTTGCTCCCCACAGCTTGCTCAGGTTGCTAATTCAAGACCACCAGCCCAGGGATGGCCTCACCTACAATGGGATGGGGTTGGGTGGGATGGGGTGGGGTGGGGTGGAGTGGGATGCGATGGGCTGGGCCCTCCCTATTGATCACTGATTTAGAAAATGCCCTACAGCTGGATCTTACAAAGACATTTTCTTAATTGAGGGTCCTTCTTCTCAGATGACTTTAGCTTGTGTCAGGTTGACATAAAACTAGCCAGCATAGAACCAAACCTTGATCATCTGAGAGAACAGCAAGTTATCTCAACTGCTAAGCCATATCTCCAGCCCCTCTACCTTTTCCTGTATATAGTGGTGTGCCACCTTCCATATTAAAATGTTTTCCACAGCTTTACATGTGAAAGAAATGACATTAAAATTTACCACTTAACTAGAATAGACATTCATGCATTTAAGCTGTCCGTTTTAGGGTCTTTAAGTGAACAGACCTTTGTCCCCAGGCCTTCCCATTGGGTTTAGTTCCTCTCCATACCTCAAATGACATGCTTATCCTGCTGCTGGCTTGCACATACTCATCATACATACACGCACATAAGCAGGCACACACACACACATGGACATGAACACACATGCATGTGCACACACATTCACACACACACATATACACTTAGCATCATTTACTTCTTGCCAGCAATTCTCTTACACCACCCATAGACTTTTCACGCTTATTGCTTAAATAATGTGTGATTTTTTTTTTTCACTCCTATTTAAACCTACCGAGGATGACCTAGTTTCTCTCGACAGGATTTAGTGAGCCGTGATAATTGGGAGTCCTTCCATTCACCCCAACCCTCACTACACCTTTCTTTGTTCAGCTATTTCTCCCCTGCTCTTCCTCTTCCCTTCCTCTTTCTTTCCTTTTTTTAAAAAATATTTTTATACATTTTAAAAACAGATAGTTGCTTTTCATTCTATCCTGGGATAATCATGATTACGTCTTCAGTACATCTTCTATATGTTCCTTCTTGAAGCCTTGAGTCAGTTAGAACTGGGTGTGGTGGAATGTGCCTAGAATCCCAGCACTTGGGAGGCTGAGGCTGGCGGATCTGAAGTTCTAGGTCAGCTTGTTTACACAGCATGATGCTGTTCAAAAGAACAAGCCAATGAAGCCATGTAAATGTTACCCACTGTCTACATGTCTAACAGGATCCCACCTCATTCTGTTAGGCAGGGTAGCTGGGATTAGACCATGGTTTGTATTGCAGGACTTCTCGGTACCTTTGATATTTCAGTACAACTCTGTTAAATGAGGAACTCACATCCAGTCTTTCCTTAACTCATTTCTTTTTTTTTTCCACAGCATCTTGAGGAGCTGTTCTTTCCTGGAAACTTTGAGGGTTATTGTTGTGACCAACCACTTCCAAATATGTGTGACACTGTGACAATCAAGGTTTCCGTGGGTGGCATCGCTTGTTCTTCTGAGCTTCTGAATAGATCAGAGCACCCGTTTTGGATCAGTTTGCCTGGTCCCTGCTTTGATTTTAGTCTGTTGAGCATGAAATTAAAAGAAAATCAAAAAGTCATGACTTGTACCCAATGTCACTTATACAGTGCCTGTCACCATGGTGATTCATCTGTTGAACATGGTCGGAGGGCTTGGGCTGGGTATCAAGTGATGTTTGTCTTTCATGTAGGAAGTTGAGGCTGAGACCCAGCATTACACAATCTAGTGCTGGCCTCTTTGGAGCCTGGGGTGCAGCAGCACTCCCCTTGGCTACCTGGCCCTCATCTCTTCCAATTCCCATGGGCCTTTTCCTCAAGCAATCAAGCATGCTCCACAATTCTTAAAACCCCATCTGACCTTCACATTAGTTTCTCAGCCCCAGCTTCTAGGAACAGACTCGAGCAGAG
>JABTXL010007457.1:5445516-5470257 GCA_025134845.1 Neodon shergylaensis
TCTCTCTCTCTCTCTCTCTCTCTCTCTCTCTCTCTCTCTCTCTCTCTCTCTCTCTCTCTCTCGTCCCTAACTATAGAGGGGGGACCTGGAGGGCTGCTGCAGGAATGGGTGGAATGTGTAGTCTAAGTCCTCATGTGAAGGGATGTGGAGGTTGGACTGCAGGGCTGTGGAATTGACCTTCTGTGTTTAGGGTCTTTACCTGAAGTCAGGATGGAGTATAAACAGTGGGATAGGTAGAGTTGGGCACCTGGGGTCTTCATCTGGAAATGAGATCCTGGATGATGGTTTGCACTGATGGGTGGAGTTGGCCGTGTAAATCTAGGATCCTTACTGGGATGTGGGCAGAGGTATGTTGTGAGGCTGAGTGGAGTTGGCAGCATATGTATAGTCCCTACCTAGAGGGACTTGAGAGTGTGGGCACAGGACACTCAGTTCTTAGGCATCCTCATTGGGGTGTGTGGAATTGATGATGAGAATCTGAGGTACCTGCTGGAGACAGGGACCACCAGGTAGATCATGGAGATCTGTGAAATTATTTTTAGAAATCCTTATTAATATTTTAAAAGATGTTTTGTGTGTGTATGTATGCGTGTGGTGTGTTCACACACATGTCTCCTGTGCAGTGGTGGGTGTGGGGTTTCCTGATCTATCTATCATGAGCTACTATTTCTTTGAGACAAAGTCACTGGACCCATAGCTGGTACCCTGTAAGAAGAGTGGTCCCCTACGTCAGGTCCTCCCAGCACTAGGGTTACATGAGCACGCAGCCATGCCCAGCTTCTTGTTGCAGCTGCTGGAATCTGAACTCAGGTCTTCATGCTTGTATAGTAAGTGTTCTTATCCACAGAGCCAGCTCCTTGGATCTCTCATGAAGAGTTTTAGCTTATTTTTAAAATTAAAAAATATTCTTTGAAAGTTTCCTATGTATTTACAATGCATTTTGATTATATTAAGCCTCCATTCACCTTTTTTATCTTCCTACATACTCTGGAACCTTTCCCACCCCCAGCTGTCCCTTTAGTCCTTATGACATAGTGAGTTTGGTTAAGGTAGCTTTTACGTGCCTGGTTGTGGTGCAATTTATTGGATGTAGGCAATGTACCCATGGCTATACCCCTGAAGAAAAGGACTCCCGTGTACCAGAAACCATTAACTGCCTGCAGCTCCTCACCTAGGTTTTGGTGGTTGTATAGGGCCCTCCCTGAATCACATGGGGATGTTGATGTACACTCTTCTGCAGGTAACTATGGTTACGTTGAATTCCTGAATGTAGTGGCCATGTCATATCCAGAAGATGCATAAGTGGGTGGGGATTCAGATCTTTCTCTTTGGGTCTGGCAGCTAACAGCCACTTATGCTCAGCCCTTTGCACAGCAGTGATTCTCTACGTTAATCATTTCCCACTGAAAAAAGGCGCTGGTCTGGCCGAGGCTGAGAGTAGCACTAAACTATGGGTATAAACACAAATATTTAGAAGGCAGTTTGATAGCGTGGTCATGTAGTGAAACAACAGTAGAAGGTTTACCCTACCCCTGGGATCAGTTACCAACCCTGCCATGGGCTTTCAATCAGGTTTACAGTACCAGGCATGCGTTCTCTTCTGTGCAGTGGGCCTTAAATCTAACCAAGCAGAGGTATTACCGCCTGTATTAGTAAGGACTCGCTGAAGGAACAGAGCTGATAGAATGAATATATAGATTGGCTTACAAGATGTGGTCTGGGAAGTCCAACAACGGCTATCTCTTACTGGAGAGGCCAAGAATCTGGTTCATTCCGTGAGGCCAGATGTGTCAACAGTCCCAGTCTAGTGCAGAAGACCTGGGAAATTCCTGGCGAGCTGCTGGTCTTCGGTCTCCATCAGAAGCCCAAAGAAGCCAGTTCTACAAACATCAAAGGAATAATACAGCATCAGGATCATGATGTTGTGAGTGAGAGTGAGGGCAAGAAGGCAAAGAGCAAATTTCCTTCTTTCATGTCCTTTTATCTAACCTCCCCTTAGCAGGTCCTATCCATGTTCAGGGTGGGTCTTCCCACTTTAAGTAACATGAAAAGCAAAGTTCTTACAAGAGTATCCGGTAATCTGTGCATTAGTTAATTCCAGATCCTGTTAAACCGGCAATCTGGATTAGCTCTTACACCTCCAATAACATTCATGCCACTGTCACCCCAGTGGGTGCATTACGCCTGCTAGGTCATTATTGCACTGTGCAAGGTCCACTGCAGGGTAGGGTCATTGGTGACTTTTATCCTACAATAGCCCACATAGTATATTTTAGCCATGAAAGCTAGTGACCAGGGAGAAAATTTCCAGGTCAGTTCCAGTTTGGCTTTTCTATGTCTCGCAATCAAGGAGTTTAGAAACAAGGTCTTAGCATCTCCTTATGTCAGTCAATCAAGAAAAACAGTAATGGCCTGCATTGTTTAGGAGGCTTCTGGAGCCTTGATCTTAGTTACTGTTTGTTCTCTTTCTGTGAAGTGGCGCCTTGATCAAGGCAACTCCTAGAAAAGAAAGCATTTAGCTGAAGTTTGCTTCCAGTTTGGAGTGTTTCTCCAAGATGATCCTGTCAGGAAGCAGACAGGCATGATACTGAGCAGTAGGTAAGAGCTTTATGTTCTGATCTGCATGCAATAGACAGAGGCTGAGCCTGCTGTAAGCTGACCCCCAGTGCCACACCTTCTCTACCAAGACCAGAACACACTTCCTTATCCTTCCCAAGCAGTTCCACTAACTGGGGAGCCAAATATTTAAACATGTGAACCTGAGGCCCTCTAAGAGAGACATACATGGATCTAAACGACATGGAATGTAGAAACGACAAAATCCCCTGAGTAAATTGGGAGCATGGCGACCATGGGAGAGGGTAGAAGGGGAGGGGAGAGGTACTGAGGGGAGCAGAGAAAATATATAGCTCGATAAAAACAATAAAAAATACAAAAAACAAAGTAGTGGGTTTTCATATAGTTTTTCAGAAACCCTTAATTTTGGTTGCCCCCATTTCCTTCAATCTTTCCTATCCCCAGTCTCCTCCTCCTTTCTCTCTCCCATCTCCTTCACATCCCCCTTAAACCTTTCTATCCCCAACAATCACATCTGTTCTACTATTATCTTTGCTCTCATTAAGTTTTTTGATATCTTTGCCTCATTCTAATGTTTTTCCATGAGTGTATTGGTGATCTTTTAGGTTTAATTTCTTTGCTACATTAAATGAATTTTGAAATTGGTTTTTTTGAGCATTTCCCAATTGCATTAGTTTCATTGTATTGATTTTATATCTAACCTACTTTTCCAGATAGATTATATAATCATTTCTTTATGCTGTTTAAGTTTACTTTAAACCAATTTAACTTCAAATATGTCTATTTAGGTATTTCCATTTTAGTTTTTAAAATCTATTTTAAGAGACATGCCTATACTCTCCTAGTAGTAAAACAGGAACATCAGAACTCAAGGTCATCCTCAGCTACATTGGAGGTGTGTCTCAAGAGCAAGTAAATAAATAAACATATAAATCTTTGGTTTCCATTGTGCACCATTGGATAAAAGAATCTGTCTGCTTCTCAATTACATAAGAATACTTTAACATTCTGCCAGGAATAAGGTGTATAACTACTTTTTAAAAGCCAAGGATTTTCCTTTTCATATTTTTCATGAATATGCATTAGATTGTGTTAAATATTTCTCATTTATGAGATAGTCTTGGTTTTGACATTTAATTAAGCAGTGTGATTAATTACACTGAGAGATTGCTGAGGTTAGACTCTGTGTGCCTTCTGACAGCTAATCTAACTTGTTTGCAGTGTGCCTGTTTATGTTACAGTGTCATTACCTAGATAAAATGCGTATTTTTCCTTGTAATGCCCTTTTCCAGTTTGGGAATTGTAATTTAAATGAGAAATGTCCACCCCCCCACTCCCGCCCCAACCACCAGCTCCTGAGTTTGAACACTTGTTCCCCAACTTGGTGTTGTTATTTGGGGAAGGTGTGGAACCTTCAGGAGGTGGGACTGACTAAAAGAGATGGTTCCCTAGGGACAGGCCTTCAGGTTTTAATGTCAGGCTCTCCATTTCTGTCTGTGTTGTTTCCTGACTGCAGATCCTGTGAGCAGCTGCCTCACACTCCCAGTTCCCTGCCTTCCTTGTCATGCAGTTGGGATATAATAGCAGTAACTAATACGAAAATGAACTGATACTTGTTTTTATTCTTTTCCTATTATTATTGAAATAGTTTGTGAACTTTAGGAGAGCCATTTTAAAGATGGCTTGACCTTCTGTTTTCCTTTGGGAAAGATGTTTAATGGCTGTCTGAATGGCTTCCTGTGTTGGTAGGACTGTTCATGCTTTCTATTGACTCTTGAGTCAGTTTTAATTTACTTTTGTTTTTCTAAGCCTTTGGTCCAGTTTGTCTGAATTTGTGAGTTTTTTCATTCTACAGTCTCATTTATCTTTTAACATTTGTGACATCCATGTGTGTTCTATCTTCTGTCCTTTTTCTCATTTTTCTTTACCAAGTGAATCTTGTAAAGATTTGCTTTTTTGTTAGTCCCTTCAAAGAGTTAGTTCACGTGGGTTTTTCCAATCTAATTTCTTCTTCTTTGCCGTTGTTTATTCTGTTTATTCTGTTGAGTATTGTTGCGTCTCATAAAATATGCAGCTGAGAGTGTGTACTTTAAGTGCCACTTTGCTGATATGATTAATGTATTTTGTTTCTTAATTTTAAATTAAGAAATTTAATTTTAATTTAATTTTTTAAAACACAAATTGTTTTAGACCTATGTGCTATTTAGAAGTGTTTTCAAATTTGCAGTTCAGGGGAAGCAGGATGGACAGGGCTCGTATCACAGGCTGGCTTCTAACTTCCTTGGGTAGCTGAGGATAACCTTGAATTTATCATCTTCCTCCTACTACCCACTCACTGCAGGGATTACAGGTGTGCACCACCACTCCCAGTGTCAAGGATGGAACCCAGGGCTTTGCACATGCGAGCCAAACACTCTAGCAACTGAGCTGTAGCCCAAGCAAATGTATTTCCTTTCTCTTTCACCTTGCTCTTTATCGCAATATAAAGTATTGGGGTAGAGAACATTGCCTGGCCTTTTACATCTGTTGAGAAGTGTTTCACGGGTTCATCAGCTGGGGTATCTGGAAACAAATTCTTGCGCTCATGAGCAGAGCTCCTCCTCTTTACCATCAGAGATTATGTATGCCTGTCAGATACATCCTGTTGCTTTATGGTTTCAAGCCCCCTGTATCTTCACTGTTTCTCTGTAATAGAACGGTGATGCCTGTTGTTATCCCAACATGTTTATACCTTCCCAAAGTTTTATCAGGTCTGGCTTGTTTATTTTCTGACCCTTAGAAGTGAATTATAATTTTTTTATCATTGCATTGCAGTCTTCTCTCCTAAAGTCAATATGATTAATTAAAAAATAGCTGGAGATTCAGCTCAGAAAGAATATGCTTGTCTAGCATGGCTGAAACCTCGACTCCCATCAGCAGCTCTGCAGATAAACAGCAAAGGGGAATTTGCTTGCTATTTCCTTCCTAAGTCTGGTGTTTTAGAAGTGACTTTGTGTGTGTGTGTGTGTGTGTGTGGTTGTTGGTGGTGGTGGTGCTGTTATTGTTGTTGTTTTCCTTTTTCTTCTCAAGTTTCTTCTTCCTGTTAGATCTTTTCTGAGTAGCACTGAGCTATCTTTGAGCTAGATTTTTTAAAATCTAGGCTGTATATCTTTGGATTCTTCCCCTAACCCCACTTGCTACCTGTGGCAGGTGAATGAGCTGGCCCTACCCTATACCAGCTACAGCACACAGGAGAACAGGATCTGCACCCCACACTAGAACTGACCCTGTTATTGGAGTCACAGATGAGCCAACCCTGGGGGCAGGAGAGCTGGCCTTCCAACACCTCTTATGCCCCTTATATCACTCAGGAGAGAGGGCACTGCACTTTGCCTAGGCAAAACTCATATTGCCCTTGGCCCTGGCAATGTGAGTGAGGGGGACCTAGATCTGAGGGCCTCAGAGCAGAAGAACTGGCCTTCTCCTTGCTGCAGACTACTTTGGGTGGGCTAGCTGAGGCCCTGTGGGAGAGCTTATCTGGGTAGTGATGATGAGGGAAAGCTAATGGGCTGATCAACTCAGTTACCACTAAGGCCCAGAACCAGCATCCCACCCCAGTATCCACTGAATCTATGAACTGTTGGAGCATGTGAAGGGGACAAGGCTACAGATCCAAAACAACAGAATCTCCATGACACAGGACAACAGGATGAAAACAAATTGCTACCTTTGAGTTTTTAACTGGAATGTTTCATCCGAGTGTGTTTTCCGATATATTCAATAGCACGTGACATATATAACTTTTGCTTTATTTTTCTATTTTCCTTCACAGGTATTGTTTTCCTTTGTTTCGATGTTAAGCTTTACTCTAGTCATTTTTCAATTACGTAGCCTCTGGTAGATCCATATCCTACTTCTTCCCTACCAGGATGCTCTTGAATGTTCATTGTGTCTCAGCTTAATTAAGAGAGTCAAGGTGATTGATCACTTCAGCCTTGCTGAAGAATGATGCCAGGAACTTAGAAATTTGCCCAGTTCCTTATCCTCCTGGACTTCTGGGATATTGTCTGATATCACTTTCATGTCTAAAGAGATTTTTTCTTTGCTTTGAAAACTTTATTTAAGTATGCTGCCTTGGTAGTATGTGAGTCTTAACACATATGCTGATCTGTGCAGCCATTACTGCCTACAAAATTCCATTCTTCTCTCATAGCTGGGCAGAGAGACAGAGGCAGGTGTATCTTGGTGAGTTCAAGGCCAGCCTGATCTCCTAGCAAGATTCAGGCCAGTCAGAGGTACAAAGGGACTCTGTCTCAAACAAAACAAACAGACAAACCCCCAAAACTTTCCCATGCTGCGCGGTCACAGGCAAACCTGCCCTAGTCCCATCCTAGGAGTTATCATCAAAGGTGTTGTTTCTAGCCTTGTAATTGAATTTTTCCCAGAATGCTCTCTGTAAGTAGAGTCATTGTCTGTGTAACCCTTTATGATTGGTTTTTGTGCATAGAGGGTATGCTTTGACCTTGAACCGAGTGTTGGCAGGTGTCAGCATTCCACCCCTGTGGCTGGGTAGCATTCTTCAGTAGAAATGTTCTAGAACCTCTTCACCTGCTGGAAGACAGAAAGATTGTTCCAGATTTGGAGCATTCATAGGTGTGTTTATATGTGTTGGATGTGGGAAGCTCATTTCTCTAACGCACCACTGCCAGGTCATATGGCAAGTGTATATTCAATTTTATAAGGAACTGCCATTGATTCTTCTCTGGCTTGAGCTGTTCTATCACGCCCATTCCCGTAGCAACTCGTGGGCTTTTCATGGTCAGATTCTTTAGAGCTTGAAGTGGGGGGGGGGGGGAGAGACTGCTATCTGCTATCTTTCTTGGTGATATTTTATTTATTATTTATGTCTCTTTTTTTCAGTAGCAGGGATAGAAACCCAGGCTACATGCCTGTCAGGCCAATGCTGTACCCCTGAACTATCACCCCAACTCTGTGCTTATTTTATTCAAATTTTTTTCTTATTACTAACTTGGACAGTTCTATATATAATTTTCATATCATTCCTTTATCATGCAATGTGCAAAATATTTCTCTCTATGGGTTTCCTTTTATCTCTTAACAGGTTTTTTCATAGAGCAAAAACTTTTCATTTTGCTAGAAGTCTAATGTACCAATTCTTTTTCTTTTATGCAGAATGCTTTTAATGTTATCCCTAAGAACCCACAGCTCTAATGAAGGTCACAGATATTCTTTCCTGTACTTGAAAGGTCCATATTTTTATGTTCTATTGAAACCTGTGATCTATTGTGATTAATTTGTATAGATTGCACAGAGCCAGGATCCGCACCTTTGCATATTGTGTTCCATGACAGTTTGTTAGATTTTTTCTTCTCCTTGAATAGTCTTTGTTCCTTTTTCAAGATTACTTGGTCATGAGTCTGGATCTATTTCTGGCTGGTACATTCTCTCCTTTTGCCAACGCCATCCTCCTGATTATTTAATTTTCAAATTGATCATGTGAGTGCTATAACTTAATTTTCTTTCTAGGGATGCAGTAGTCATTTCCCCTTTTATGTGTGTCACTGTCATGTTGGAGTTGGTTTCTCTATGTCTAACGCCAGTCCTGATGTAGCTCCAGGGTTGCATCCCATCTGAGGTCAGTTTACGGAGGAATTGGTACCTTCACTCCGTTGCGTTCTCTAGTTCACAGACATTCTATGTCTCTCCACCTGACTTAGATATTCTGTGAATTTCTTCATAAGCACTCTGTAGTTTGCTGGTGTGTTGGTTACATTTCTGTTGCTGTGATAAAACACCACGACCAAAGTAACTTATAGAAAATTGTATTTGTGCTTATGGTTCCAGAGGGTTAGAGTCCACGATGGCAGAGTGAAGACGTGGTGGTAGGAGAAGGAAGCTGAGGGCTCACATGTTGATCTGCGAGTATGAAGCAGAGAGAGCAAAGTCACAAGTCTTTAAGCTCTCCAAGCCTACCTCCAGGGACATATTTCCTGTGGCAAGAGCGTACCTCCCAAACATACCCAACAGTACCACCAGTGAGAATTAACAAAACATCTGAGCTTATGCAGGCTCTTTATAAGTTTTGATAGACTGACACCAAAGAATTTAATCTCTTGAAACCGTTACTAAGAGTATTTTCAAGGGTCTGTTACTAGTATGTGGAGAGAGTTTATGTTTGTATATCCCTCTTATTTAATACAGTCTTGGTTATGTTATGGGTTTTTGTTTTTGGACAGGGTCTCACTATGTAGTCTTGGCTGACCTACAACTCTGTGTAGATAAGACTGACCTCAAACTCAGAGATACACTTGCCTCGGCCTCCTGAGTGCAAGATTAAAGGCATGTGCCACCATGCCTGACTTGCTGATTTTTTTTGACGGGGAGGCATCTCATTTTCTTGTCTTTTTTTTTTTTTCTGCATTGATCATGCCAGCTGCAACTAGGGACCTAACACCTGAAAGTCCAGCCATGGCCAGAGCCTCTACATTCATTGCTAGGATTCAGTACCGGTTTTGTGTTTGCTGTTTATGAATTGCACCATTGGATCCTACTATTTTGTTTGCTCTTAGGGGCAAGCCTGAATGCATGGGTGTGACAGTCTTCGTAAGAAAAAATAGCAGAAGTCTATTTGTTGTCCTCGATATAGGTCCAAGTCTGTGGCGGGGCACTCCAGAGAACCTTGAGCTTTATGCTTTGTTGCCATGCCACTTAGTGTTTCTGGAAGATTCTAGAGTTGTCTTTATCTTCTCCTATTAAGAGTTTCTGGTACTCTTGTCTGTTTCTCTGGAGTTGCTGGAGAAACAGTGGGATTTGTCCTTCGACTGTGTTCTTACCTAAGTCTGTATATAGGTATGTGTGTATGCACTAATGTTTACATAGGAATGTGTATGTATTAGCATTTGCTGACCATTTTCTCCATCTTCCCTCTAGGGCAGAAAAGACTGAAGTTCTGAGCGAAGACCTTCTCCAGGTGGGTTCACGTACCTTGCCTGCCAGACCCTGAAGATGTTTTCCTCTGAAATGGCACCATTTCTCTGTTTAGTTTCCATGCCTCTGCTGCATCCCTACAAACTATTAGGAATTGAAACTCTGTTGTTTCTAACAGTGCTTTCCATTTTGGCTCCTCAGAGGTGCAAGCCCACATCCATGGTTTTAATCAGCTGCATATTAAAAATACTTGGGTAAACTGCTTCTGTACTGAGCATGTGCAGACTTGCCTTCCTGCCATTCCCTAAATAAGGCAGTGTTGTAGCTGTTGTCAAGGGGTTTACATTGTATAAAGCACAATGAGTAACCCAGAGTCAATTTCAGATACACCAGGGGAGATCTGTGGCTTGTATGCAGATATGTTTATTTAAGCCTGTGTGGGGCTTGGTGTTTGAGGGTAACCTGGTGCTAGTCTCCCTAAGGTACTGACTTAGATAAGATTCTTGGAGGAAAGATTCACAGAGTACCAGGGGAGCACCCAGGCTGTGGTCACCCCACCCTCGCTTCAGCTCTCCAACACAGGGCATTTTCTGCCCAGAAATCCTTGCCTTTCTGGTAACAGGTCACTATTGTCCACTCCTGCCTTCTGTCTCATTGTGCCTTCCACTGTCTGTGCAGGTAGAGAAGCGCCTAGAACTGGTGAAACAAGTGTCCCACAGCACACACAAGAAGCTCACCGCGTGTCTACAGGGCCAGCAGGGAGCAGAGGCCGACAAGCGCTCGGTAAGTACCCTCTACTGAGCCCAGGCAGCTTAGATCCTGTTTCCCGGCACCCAGCATCCCACCCCCAGGGCAGTTGCTTGCTGAGGCTACTCTTGTGTCTGAAGCTCAACCAAGCAAGTCTCGGTGCTTGTTTCTGCTGTGAGGGAGTTTTTGCTCTTTAACCCTGCCTGAAGTATCACCCTCACCAACCAAGCTGAGGCCCCCTTCATAGTGCAGATACCCTCAGGATGTCAGGACCATGCTTAAGTGGTTGAGAGCCTACCTCTGAGGGAGAGTTCCCCTGCATGGACACCTTTCCTTGGTTCAGCTCCATCATGGATTATATTTACCTTAGTCATATGGATGGTCCACGGAAGACAGTCTGCCTTGACTTCCGAGGTTTCCAGGGACCTAGAAAAACCCTTGGAAGTTGTTTCCACTGTAATGAGGTGACAGAATGCCTGCTGGGTAAAGCTACTTCGATACCTTTCTTTTGAACTGATTTCAGTAACAGTAAGCATTGTGAATGCCCTGGTACTTAGCAGTGAGTGGTATAAATATCTTTTTCTTGTCTTTCCTTTTCATCCCTTCCTCCTTCAGTTCCACAAAAGAGCAAAAGATACTTTTACATGTGTGTGTGTACACACATGCATGCACGCATGTGTGCATGTGTGTATATGTGCATGCATGTTTGGGGGAGTTCACATTGGGGGTGGTGCATGTGCACTTTAGGTATTGTTCCTTAGAACCCACTCAACCATTCTCTCTTTTTTGTCTTTGTTTGTTGGTTTGTTTGTTTGAGACAAGAGACTTTCACTGGTTTGAAATTACCAAGTAGGCCAGGCTTACTAGCCACCAAACCCCAAGGGTTTGCCTATCTCTGCCTTCCTAGCACTGGGATTATAAGCATGCACCACCACACCTGGCTTTTATTTGAAAAAAAAAAAAGGTTCTGGGAATTGAACTCAGGACCTTGTGTTTGCAAGGCAAACACTTACTGGAGCTATGTTGTTTTATTGTGGGTATTTTGTATTCTAGGATGGTATTAATTAGTATTAATTTGTCAGCTTGACAACATCTAGAATGATCTGGGAGATGGTGGGTATGCTTGTGGGGGTTATCTTAATACCACAGAGGAGGGAAGACCTACCCACCATGGGAGGCACCATCCCCTAGGTGAGCTCATGGGCTATAAATGCAGCAGCAGCATGCATTGCTGCCTATTCCTGACTGTGGTGACCCTGATGCCCAGCTACTTCAAGCTTCTGATGTGGACTTTCCTGCAGTGATGGACTATAAATGCCCCGGAACTGAGAGCCAAATAAGCCCTTTCTCTCTTAAGCTGTGTTTGTCAGAGTGGTTCTCAGTGCTATAGGAGTGGCGTCTAAGACAGATGGCCTCTCTCCCATTCCTCCTCCTTAAATTTCCACCTGTGTTTGGTGTCTGTTGGATTAGTTGTGCTGGCTTTTGTTTGCTGGGGTGTCCTGGGGCCCCTGCTTATGTTAGCTATGGCTGTTGAGAGTCACAGAATGAGTGCCCTGGACTGAATGAATGCGCCCTATGTTTCCTTCAGTCTCTGCACAAATGCCAACACCAGCCACGATTGCTCAGCCCTCACTCTTCTTTCTTTCTTGTCCCAAATACTTAGTGTTTTGGATTTCAAATATTTGGAATTTTGGAATATCTGTGAGCCCACAGTGAGGCACCCTGGGGCTCAGATATAAGTCTAGCATGAATTCATTTGTTTCAGGTCATCTACTGCACATAGCCTGAAGATGATGCTATTTAATATTTTGGTGCATCTCTGTTTTCACTGCAAGCTGTCACATGTGGCTGGGTGTGGAATTTTCACTGGTGGCTTCTGGTCAGTGCTCAGAATGTTTCAGATTTTGGAGCACTTTTGTGTTTCAGGAATTGCAGATTGGCGATACTCAAACTCTATTTTCAATAGGAATCCCTTGTGTGTGATATAAATAAAATCTCAGCTCTGGAAAATATCTTTAGACATAATCAAGTGTGTGTCAGGAATTCCAGTAGGGTGGCCCCAAGCAGTCCTAAAGAGGAGCTTGCAAAATGCCTTTGGATGTGAACTCCCTTGACCCGTGGTGGTCTAATATGTTACTTGGGTTGCTGTTCCAGATAGGGACCTGGAGCTCAGGCAACCTTTGACCAACATCCTTTCTTTTGCTGCAGTATAACTGATTCCAAGTGTAGTATATTTTTCTGTCAAGAGTCTCATTTGAGGGTCAAGTGGGATGACACTCACCTGTAACCCCCACACTCTGGAGGTAGAAGAAGAATCATGAGCTCCAGGCTAGCCTTGGCTACATAGTCAGTTTGGGGTCCAACTGACTATGGGAGACCCTGTTGACAAACAAAAGGGAAGAGTTTAATTTTAATGTTACCGCGGGAGGCTTGAAACCAGGCTTTGGAGGTTGACAGCAAAATAATACCAACATAATTTCCTGGGCGAAGACAGAATTACCTAATGTGTGGAGTTTCAGCTGGGTTGGGAGTTCTGCCAATTGCGTCCAGTTAGCAGACATTGACTTATTCCTAGAGCCTTTGAGGTATGTCCTAGCCAACAGATCTGAAGGCAGGGGCATGGGGAGAAGTGTTGTCACTCAGCCCCTGGGAGCAGGGGCCGTGCCGGGCTTCCTGGAGATGTACAGGAGCAGCACTGGTGACTAGGAAGTGGAAGTGAGGGTGTGAACGGGAACCTTCATCACAGTTGCTGAGGGGAAGGAGGGAGGCAGGTGGAGTACTTCTGGTTAGCTTGAGTAATTTCTGCAGGATGTGAGGGGCAAGGCTATGCCTAGGTGACTGGCCCCTGCCTCCTAGTGGCATGACTGGATAGGTGGATCGTGGCCAGAAGAGTGCCTGGTGGAGCATGGCCTCAGGATTGGTTGGTTTGCATGTGGAAAGCATATTCTGACTGCATTCTATGTTATGTCTAAGAATCAGTTAGGCCTTTCATGTTGTTTCTCATCTCCTTTAGCAATCGGTTCTGAAAACTATGGCTTCTCAACCATAGGGCTGGGTAGTTTCCACTGCCTTGGTGGTGAGAAGAGCATCCTCATCTCGTGGTGGCTGAACTCATCTGGATTCCCAGTGCAGGATGCAGAGGGGCCAGGATGTGTATCACATTCCCAGCTTGTATTTGTTAGTCCAGACCAGTAGCTGGTTAGTCAGTAATTGATAGGGGTCTGAGCTCTGCCTATCTGATGAGAAGGTCACATACAACATGGAAATGATGTCTCTCCCCTTTAACAAATATTAGGGAAAAAAAAGAATAAATGTTTGAGAGCCCATGTCTGTCATATAGGCTAGTGTATGTGTCAAGAAGCACATCCAGCTGGACCTCTGTCCTGGAAGGTCCAGGTTAGAGACGAGCAGATGCTATGATGGGCATCAAGTGCATGGCTTGTCTCTTAGCGCTACAGAGCAGATTACTAGGAATTCCATGGGAGGAAGTGGGCTTGAGATGGACACACACAGGAACATCAGACCAGAAGGATGCAGGGCCAGGGAAAAGTGAGACATCCTTCAGAAACAAAAGTGTGTTGAAAGCAAGTAAACCCCAGAGAAAGAGGAGGGAGGTGGCATAAGTGGGGGCTTGCAGGGGTTTGGGTTACACCTGACAAACTTGGACCTCATGCTTTAAAGGTATCCTGGCATCCCAGTTGCTCACCACAGTGGGCTTGGTAGAAGGGAGGCCCCGATTAGACACATATAGCCATGACCTAGGTGAGATCCCAGGGAAGACGGGAACTGGAAAGGCCAGCAGGCCTAAAGGATGCTGCTGTCAGAGCACTCTGACTCGACTTTGCATGAATAAGGAGTGCCTGAAAAGAGGGGCCTGGTTGACCCCTGACTCTTACAGCTGAGATTGTCACCCAGAGGGAAATAGGAGCCGAGAAGACTTGTGGACTCTGAGTCAGGAACCCAGAACCTGCAGTTTTGGAAGCCCTCCTGGGAGAGTCCAGCAAAGATCTACCCACTGGCTCAGCCTCTGTCCCAGATGGCATTCTTTATTCTTCCCTTTCTAGAACCCTCAGTCAGGCTTGCCGGAAGCCCTCCTGGCTCTTTCTCTGTGAATTTCTGCTTCGCTGTGGCGTGCGCCACTCTGGTCCCTGAGGTCATCATTCAGTGGTGGTTCCCAGCACTCTCCTCCCTCTTTATATTCCATCTCCTGCTACCTCCCAGGCAGGTATTGAACATGGCCCTCAGATGAGGCCACTGTCCCTGCTGAGTCCCAACAAAGGGCTCTCCCATCCACTGTGGAGCAGAGTTTGGACTCCATCACGAGTCTTCTGTCCATGTTTCTGAGCTCAGCTCTTGCTCCATCTTCCTCTCATCCTTCTCCAGCCGCCCTGATGTATTTCTGAGAGCTGCATCCCCGCCAGAGCCCTTGAGTTTGCTTTGGCCTCTGCATACCGTTCTTTCCAAGCATTTCGGGCCAGTGACTTTTAGTCACTGCTCTTCCCAATCTCCACCTTTATCATCAGAGACTCCAGCCACCCAAGGCACGGGCTTCCTCGTCTCCCACAGCCCATCATTCTGCCTCATTTTCTTCATTGTGTATATTAGTGCCCGAAGCGCCATGATCACTGATCTCTGTCACTGATAACCAAGTTCCATGGGAACAGGGGTCTGGTCTCCACCAGCTGTGTTCTCAGTGCCTAAAACAGGCCCTGCCACATGGTAGGCGGTGATAAAAATAGACCGATGTCAGGAACAGATAGTCCATGAGTATTTGAGGCACAGGATCTGCCTGACACACTAGCCCACCAATTTAAAATAACAGGCACTTTAGTGAGAGGGCTTTGAGGTCAAGCCTGGAGTCTCCCATGAAGTGAAGCTGCTGCTTCATTTCGCCTGACCTTGGGCGAGTGAGTGACTTCCTAAGCCTTAGCTCCTCCGTTTGGGAAGTGGCGATAGCAGTGATTTCTGACCCTGTGGGGTTATTTGTGAGTGTAATGAGGTAGTACTTATAAATGATTGTAGTGTACTTAATGATACTATGGTCTGAGCAAGACGCCTTGGCTTTTCGGGGATTAAACCACACAAGCTGCTTTGTAGGACAGAGAACTGGAGGACAGTGAGAAACAGTTTTCCTGGGTCACATGAGAGGATGCGAATACAGATATGTGTGGGGGTAGAGTATATAAGAGGGAGATTGTATACCTGAGCCATCTTACAAACCATGCCTCTTAAGCCCAGGGTAATTTTAGAAAGAACAGTCATTTCAGACATGACAGATTGATGCATTGAAACCTGGGACATTCTGTCTTTCCTCGTCTTATTCTGAAGTAGCAGGGGACAAGTTCACTTTAATAGCTCATCTTTGTCCCTGAAAACCACTGCCTGGCTTGAGGCCTGCTACAGAATCCATCCATTCAGCAAGGATCAGGACCAACGTGGGGGTGGGCAGAGAGTGGGAGAAAGCAGCTAAGGCCTGGGTGATGGACGGTTGGTAGGCATGAGTGACTACAGAAGCTGTTTTTGTGGAGTGCCTACCCTTGCCTTGAAATTTCCTTAGAAGCAGAAGTGAACCCTGTTGGGGTTACAGTCCACCAGAATCCATCCCACCTGCTGCCTTGAGGAAGGACTCCCCCATCCCCCTCGACGTGAAGGTACTACCTATGTACTCCTTTCCTTGCCCCTGATGTTTTCCTTCTGATTTCATGATTCCCAAATGAGTAAAAATAACTGATTTTTTTTTACCCACCCCTCCCCGCTTCTTCCTGACCCTCAGATTCACCTCTGTCTCTCTCCTGGAGGGACAGTTAAACCATTAGTAAAGGAGTTATGTAAATACATTGCCATTCACTCAGTGATTCCCCTGGTTATTAAAAGCCAAGGAGTCAGCTCTAGATGGGATGATAGGAAGCAATATGAAAGACACCTCGACGTAAGCAGGAGTGCAGAGTGATGTGTTGCTGACCAGCCTTGACACTGTGACAAACCGTGTAACAGAAGCTACCCAAGGGAGGATGATTGTTTGGCTCATGGTTTCAGGGGATATTGGTCTATCGTGGGGAGAGAGTGGGACTGACAGCAAGGCTTGTACTCTGATTTTCTCAGACGTCAGAGGATCAGGATGCAGAGAGCTGGGGCTGGAACTGGGGCTGACCTGTAACTATCAAATGTGTATCTCTGGTGGACTGTCACCACCGTTACATCCACCATCCCGTGACCAAAAGGTTCCACAGTCTCCCAGAACAGCACCACCAGCTGGGACCAACTGTTCACACACAGGGACCTGTGGGGAACATTTTGCAGTCAGCCATAGCATATGCTAACGTTTGTGAGGAATATGGTAAAAAGAAACATAGTGGTGCAAGAGCAAGATAAGATGTGCTTAGAATTTGAGTAGATGGGTGTGCAAGAAACTGGGCACCATCATGGCATCTGGTGAAGGCTGAGGGATGTCTCTTCATGTGGATGGACAACATTCTTTCAGCCCATGGACGTTTGAACTGTTTCTACTCTCTGGTTGTTATACGGAGGCTGCTAGTCACACTGATGAGTATGCGTTTGTTCAGATACTTGCTTGCACTTTAAAGATTCATGTATCCTGAGTGGTTAGTCTTTGGTTTGTCTTTAAGCTATTACGAAATTTTGCCACAGTGAAGGACCGTTTTAAATTTCCAATAGGAATGCCCTTCTAGGGCTGGAGAAATGGCTCCGCAGTTAGAGGCGAGGCCCACAACCAAAGATACGAGAATGCCTTTCTTCACGTGCTAAACTAGTGTTTATTTTCTACTTAGATAAACGTTAAATAGAGCCACCCATGTGGGTGGGTGTGAGTGGCGGCTTGTTGTTTGGATGATGATTGGGTTTCCTCCGTCTCGAATGAGCTGGGTTGCCTTTTCATGAGCTCGCTGGCTTTGCTGTGCACTGCAATCGCATGCGAACCCTTTTCTCTGTTCAGTATGCGCTGTCTTGTTTAAAAAATAGGGTGGGTAGACTTCAAGAAAATGGTGTTTGGGGGAAAGGAATGCATTGCTCAAACCTTTGTGAACATGATTATGAAACAGTCCGTGTTTTTCCTTCCTGTTATCCCACTGTACCTTTGAAATGCAGATGTTAGGCTGTTTCCAGAGTAGCACATTGATACTTTAACTGCCCACGTTTTTTCTGTTCACCTGTTAAGTCTGACATGTATGAGCTCTTTGGGCTTAAACATGTTTTGAAGTCAGATGTTTCATGGCTGTTTTCATATAGTAGCTTTTCAGGCCTTTGACTTTGTCCTTTCAGAGGACACGGATAGAAGTTCTCAGTGCCGCGTTTGCTTCCTTTCCAGAAAAAGTTGCCGTTGACGACACTGGCTCAATGCTTGATGGAGGGCTCTGCCATCCTGGGAGACGACACGCTTCTCGGGTAAGGGGATAGATACCGTGTGTGTGTGTGTGTGTGTGTGTGTGTGTGTGTGTGTGTGTGAAATCTAGGTATGTATGTCTCCATCTGTAATGCGAGGACTAAGACTCCTCATGGAGCACCAGCATCATCTGAATTCTGGGTGTGAAAGGAGATAATGTTATGATGAAAATCAGAACCCCCAGGCAAAGTGCTGTTGTCTGTGACATCAGGCAAGTCCCCGTGGGAAAGGGAACTTAAGCCTGGCAAAGGTCAGCGAGATCCCCAGGCTCAAGTGGAGCAAACAGGTGACTTCCATCAGGTGTTAGAACTTATGGGGTTCCCAGCAGGAGAAGCCGAGCTAATTTGGAGCTGAAATCATCAGAGTGACTTCCACTCAGCAGCCAGTTCAGCACTCTAAGAAGAAAGAATAGCATGGCACAGAAACGTACAAAATAGTAACTAGAGTGGGATTGTGTAATGAACCAAAGACAAAGTCCTTGACAAAGAAACTAAATCATATGGGCAGATTTGAATAAAACAAACCAGCGAAACCCAGAAAGAACTCTTTAAGACTGAAAGTAGAGTGCTGGTAAACACTTACTGAGTTGAGTGGAGATTGTACACCAATGCAAAGTTGATGAACTTGGAAACAACACAACGACACCCTAGCCAAAGCTGTGAGCCGTTACACTGCGAGGCAACAGGGACTGTGCAGCCACTGGCTCTGCCTAGAAGGGGTTCCAAAGAAGGAAACGGGACGTTTGCAGTGGGAGATTCTCAGCTCTAGCTGGGAAGACGAACATGTCTCTAAAGTGGAGGAGATCTGTAGAAGGGAATCCATGATTCAAAGCCAGCCAGAGGAAAAAAACATGATCACCTATTGCAGGGCGTTAAACTGGTAACAGACCACTCACGAGCCACATAAATGCCAGGGGTGGTAGAGGATGTGTTCAAGTACCAAGTGACAATTGAAGAACACTGGACTTTCATGCTAAATGAAGTCATTATCTAAGACTAAGGGGGAAATAAAGGGATTTTCAGGCAGAGGGTTAGTGCTTGCAGAGTCGCCATGAAGGGACAGTTTGCATATTGAACAGACTGAAGTTTCCTGAAATGGACTGTGTCCAGTGGGTAGCTGTGACATGTGCACAGCATGGAAGAATGTGAGATTACTGCTGCAAGGGAGGAAAAAGTTTGTTGTCTCTCTAGCCTTTCTATAAGATTAACAGCTGATAGCTCACCAGGTGAGCAACCATGTCTTCTCAGCACGTGTAGGGCACGCACATGAGGCACTTCAGCAATGAGTAACCAGTGGTAGGACGTGGGTTTGCACCGCGTCTTGACAAGAGACTAACAGTTTGAGAAGCAATGACAAGACAAAGGGAGAGGAGTTTCTGGGGTTGCAGATTGTGGGAGGGGAAAGACATGGGGAGCTAACAGAAGGCAGGACCTGTTGGCAAAGATTGCAACTTGGGTTCCTGTGGCTCTGTCTTGGGGTCTGGAGGTGCCTGGTGATTAATTTCTGCTCTTCCAGGTAGAAGGGAGGAGGAGCATGTTTGTAAATCCATTTCTTGCATTTTGGTGAGCAGTGGGGAGAAAGATCCTACTTTTGATATTTTTTTTCTTATTTGCCTTCACCTCAGAATAATTCTTATGCCAAAGTGGCATGATTTGGGTGGCTTATTTACTATCTTTCACTATAAACAAAATACAAGTATTAAATTAAAAAAAACCAACAGAATGATTAATTTGGTGGGTAATAGCCTGGTAAAACTCCATCATTATATAGTAACAACAGGAGACACTGGGGAGGGAGCACTGTCTTCAGATCTTGTATGATTTGAAAGGAAAATAAGATATATTACCTTGGGGCTGGAGAGATGACTCAGAGGTTAAGAGCATTGCCTGCTCTTCCAAAGGTCCTGAGTTCAATTCCCAGCAACCACATGGTGGCTCACAACCATCTGTAGAGGGGTCTGGTGCCCTCTTCTGGCCTGCAGGCATACACACAGACAGAATATTGTATACAAAATAAATAAATAAGATATATTACCTTCAAATTTATGTGTGTTAGACAAGCAAAGAGAATAGGAAGCTTGGTGTGGTGCCTTACACCTGTGTTCTCAATGCTCAGGAGGCTGGGGCAGGAGGATTGATAAAAGTTGGAGGACAGTCTAAGCTAGCTAGTGAGTTCCAGACCTGCCTAGGCCACAGTGTGAGACCCTATATATACGTGTAGAAGAGGTCCTGTGACGTCTTCTGGGAGACAACCTTGGAAAGAACTACCAGCACACAGGGACAGAAGTAGAACGTGTAATGTCTATCTTCCGAAGTAACAGAAAGAGAAGAAACGAATAGAAGGAAACAAACAGGACTGGAAGAGAAAACTGTCCACAGAGGAGACAGCGTGGCTAGGAGATAGTGGGTGAAGGCGCTGCGGTTTGAGTGGAAAACGAATCATGTGGGTTCATATGTGTGCACATTTGGTCCTCAGCTGGCGACTACAGGTTCGTGAACCTCCAGGAGTCAGGATCTAACTAAAAGATGAGGTGCTTTCCTGGGAGGGCCTTGAGGTCTATAGCCTGCACTGCTCTCGTCTGGTCTCTCTCCTGGTTGTGCTGAGATAAGAGCAAGTAGTTACGTGTGCTGTTTCTGCCAGAGAGCTGTCAGCTGCCTTCCTTCCCCACCACGATAGACTGCATCTCTTGCAACCCTAAGTCAGAAGAAATCCTTTTTCCATTAAGTTGCTTCATGTCAGGTATTTGATCGAAGCAACGAGAAAAGTAAGTAATAGAGAAAGTGATGGCCTCTTCTGTATCTCCAGTTATCACAGGTGGAAGTGGAATAAGGCAAACTTTTAAAACATAGAACACTGTAGGCACGTGAACACACTCTGTACATAGGAGAGATACAGTGACACCGCAGGGAGTCTCGATCTGGCTCCCTTCTAGAATCCACTGAAGTTAGAACACAGGCATTTTTGTTTTCCTTAAAGACATAAATCCAGGGGCTGGAGAGATGGCTCAGTGGTTAAGAGCATTGCCTGCTCTTCCAAAGGTCCTGAGTTCGGTTCCCAGCAACCACATGGTGGCTCACAACCATCTGTAATAAGGTCTGGTGCTCTCTTCTGGCCTTCCGCATACACACAGATAGACTATTGTATACATAATAAATAATAAATAAATAAAAAATTTTAAAAAAAGACATAAATCCACAGTGCTGGCAAAAACAAGGAGAAGCCACCAGTGCCATGACTGTGAGTTTCCAGGTATAGGAATCACCAAGAACAGGCTGGGTGAGGCTCACTGTGGCACTAGGAAGTCTCTGGTTTGAGACTGCAGCACTCTAAAGACAGAAGTAACGAGCCAGGAACTTCTTAGGCACATCCCAGTACAATAACCCCTCACCAGCAGTTGGAACACCAAGGTCTGGCAAAAAGTACAGCAAGGAATTCTCTTAATGCTCGGGAATGATGGCACCAGGGTTTCACATTCATGGGTCTTTGAGGTGGAATAGGTTATTAAAATAATGAATGGGATTGTAAGTTTTTCAGGTACCCATGAAATGCAAAGCTTTCACAGTCCACACCTGCAGGAGATTTCCCTTCTCGTCCATCCCCAGCACAGCTTTCCCCGGGACATAAACAGAAACACTTTTTAAAGTACTGAACTCTACGCACAGCAGGTATAGCAATACCAGGCACTAGAGAGGAGGGCTGGGGGTTCCTGAACATAACAGCATAACAGCCCTCCTGGGAAGGAAGTAGAAAGAAGCATCTTCCTGGAGCGCCAAGGAAGGGCCTAAGCCTGTGAGGATGTTAGGGTGGGAGAGTGCCATGGCTCATTCTTCATCCTGCTCTCAGCTGCCTTGCCACCCTCTCAGGCTCCAAGCTTGCCATCCCCGCCCTTAAACAGAAGCAGGCACTAGATGTCCCCAAGCGTCCAAGGGAAGTCTAACTTCCATCAATCCATGAGAGAAATACAACTGGAAAGAACTGGAGAGGGGGCGGGGAGGAAAGATTGTAGATGAAGAGTTGGGAATGTTTTCAACAGTTGGAGAAGGCAGTGGAATCGGAAGGATGTTGGTTACCAGGCAGGAACATTCAGAAATCAAAAGCAAATTTGATTTTTGAGGACGTGAAAACAAATGACTGTAGATGCAAAATTCTCGGTCAAAGATGATTTGGGGGAAATCATCTGGAAAATCAGGCATGGAGACAAAGACATGGCAGATAGACAAACTTGGAAAGCCATTAGAGGGATGGTTCCAGAAGTCACGCTTAAGTAGCAGGAGTTTTCAGAAAGAGAGGAAAGAATTATAATGACAATAAAGAAATCATCTGAGAGCGGTTTCCAGATAGAAGGGCCTGAGTTCCGAACTGCAAGGGCCTGCTGAGCTCCTAGAGAAGTGGAAAAACCATTAATATGAGCCTGAGGTTTGGGACCCGGAACAGCGGTGCCAGAAGACTGCACGAGCTCCTGGAAATAAGCCTTGTGCTATCACGAAGAACCAGAAGTGTGACTCCCCCAGAGCCATCAAAAACAACGGAGGAAGCTGGCAAGTTAAAACAGCCTTCTAAACAGGAAAGAGAGAACGTGGAGAGGGATGTGAGGACCGTGGCTTTAAACCATGACTTTGCTTCCCCAGAAGGGTAAAATAAATAGATAGAGGTGGATGTAGGGTGAAGGATGCAGGGCGGAGCCATGGCCAGCCCCAGAAATAGTGGAGGAAGATCCCAGGAAGACAGTTGTGTCCTGCGGATGGAAAGAGGCTGCTCCACTCTGCCGTGTGTTCAGGGGAGATGAGTTCAAGAAGGCGAAGCTCATACACATCCAGTGTTTAGTGCCCTGAGCCAAACTGGAAAAGTGGCTGGTGTTTGGGGCTCAGTCAGACAGACACACAGGAAGCAAGCAAACTGAACTGTGGTTCACTTTAGGGAAGCTAAGTGAGTGTGAGCTCGGTGCTCACTACACACTAGCTGTACAGCTTACCTCCAGCCCCTCTTCCAAATGCTTGAGACCAGTTTGTACAGTTTGGAATTTTCGTGGTTTTAAAATACTTACATAGCCATCACCAGGTAAGTGTCTTTAACACAAAAATCTTAAATCTGAAATGTTTCAAAAACTCAAACTTTTACATGTTTAAATTTGTTGGGGTTGTAGAGATGGCTCAGTGGTTAAGAGTCTTACCTGTTCTCCAGAGGATCTGGGCTTAATTCCCAGTATCTATATGGCAGCTCACAACTGTCTGTAATTATAGTTCCTGGGAATCTGGTGCCCTCCTCTGGCCTCCACAGGCACTGCACATATGTCAGGAACAGAGCAGGAAAAAGCTCAAGACGTAACAAAAAATTGAAAGTTTGGAATTTTTGGGGGGGTAGGAATGTACAGGAATGCCTATAATATATAGTCAGAATATAAATACTGAACACCTATTAAATGAAATAAACATGAGGAAATGTGAGCACAAATTAAATGATCATTTCCATAGCTGTGGGTTAACAGTTGATGGCTAATGTTTTAAAAATCAAGAAGTAGCATAAGGAATATGAAGGAAAGTACCAGAAAGTTTTGTTAAAAGTACCATTAAAAAAAGTGCAAAGATAAAACCATAAGCTGGGACTTGGCATGTACTGTAGCAAATTAGATCCCCTGTTCCATTTCCCTACAGATGTGTGACTATATAAAGAATTGCAAATAAATTCAAATAACTAAATCCCAGTTCAGATGTAGCCAAGCATGTGAGGGAAACTTCATGGACCAGGGTTTTTGGAGGGCCTGAGAGAGATGCCGTGCAGGGTCACCAGTTTGACAAGAATCAAGACTTTCATGCTGAGAATTGTTAGGGTCATTGAGCAGTGAAAACTCTCAAACATGAAAAAAAAAAAGGCTGCACATGCATGTGTATGTATGAGGATACATTATATGTGTACATACCACAGCAGTACATATGTGGTCCCTAAAAAGTTTGATCATGGGAAAGCTTCATACATGGAGGTAGACATACTCATTAAAAAGAATTATACATATGAATTTTTTGTGATGAATTTTTCATAAGTAAACATGGATAAGCCCTAAAACTAGCTACATGTGAAAAGCAGGTAGAGCCGAGGAAGCTCAGTACTAGAGTTCTTGCTGGTCATGTCTAAGTCCCTGGGTTCGATCCCTTTGCTGGAGGAGAAAGCAATTTATGCAAAATAAACTTGCACAAAACCAATGCTGAAGATATTTTTAACTAAGTGGTAGCATCATGTTATATGTGAGCATATTAGAATAGAGAGAGCATTATTCTATCAGCTGAGAATAAATTGTGTCTGCTTATGCTTTCATTGATATTGAAAACTTACCTGCGTTTCAATTAACATGGAGCTGTGTAAAGAAGACAACCATTTAGGGAAAACTAACATCTTTGAAACAATTTATTTTTCTCAGAAAACAGATTAACTTTCTCTTGATTATGTCATCTGCTGTTGAAGTATTGAGCAACTCGTGGGGTGACTTTCTGGCTCTTTCCATGGCATAATGACTTAAGTACTGGTCATGTACTAAGTAACTTTCCATGGCTTAGGAGTAAGTGTTTCCTCCTGGTGAGGTCCCACCAGAATTGGGATTTGGGTATTCACGTGAAGGCGTGGTGTGTTCATGGATTGGTCTCAGCTAGTCTTCCCCAGCGATCCCAGAGGAGAGAGAGAAGCAATTGAATTCCTATGCTGGTGGATTTGGCTTGTGTGAGCCTAGTTTCTCCATCCACATTTCTCATAGTTCCTGTGTATCCCTGTTGCCCCTGGCACCCAGCACTGTTTGGAATATGTGATAACATCAGGCATAGAAACAATGGGAATAGCTTGGTCCCTGGTAGCCATAGAAACCAACCCACATGTTGACCTGGGGACATTTATCAAGCCAGGAATGATGGAGTCTGACTCGGCACAGTGTGGTGGTCCAGGATATTCAGGATGCCATTCTCCCTTGCCTGCAGGAAGATGCTGAAGCTCTGTGGAGAGACAGAGGACAAGCTAGCTCAGGAGCTGATCCACTTTGAGCTGCAAGTGGAGAGGGATGTGATTGAACCCCTGTTCCTGCTGGCAGAGGTGAGATGCTGAGTGTGGTT
>JABTXL010007457.1:5472709-5576483 GCA_025134845.1 Neodon shergylaensis
CTTCCTTCCTTCCTTCTTTCCTTCCTTTCTTTTTTTCTTTCTTTCATTTTTGGTTTTTCAAGACAGGGTTTCCCAGTGTAGCCCTGACTATCCTGGAACACACTCTGCAGACCAGGCTGGCCTCAAACTCAGAGCTCTGCCTGCCTCTGCCTCCTGAGTGCAGTGATTAAAGATGTGTGCCACTACCTCCCAGCCTTCATTAAGTTTTTTAAATACCCTGCGTAGCAGGCACTGGAGGTAACAGCAATGACCAGAAACGGGTTCCCTGCCTTGACCTTGAAGGCAGACCCTGGGCAAGAGGACAGTTTTAGGCAGTCACATATTTTAGAAAAATCACACTGGGTAATTTTAGAAAAGAACGATGGCGGAAGAGGCATCAACATTAGATGGGAAAACGGAAGAGTTGCTTTTTTGCGTAGGTGTTACTTTGTCTGAGCTCAAACAACAAGGCAAAGATGTAGGACAAACTGTCTACGTAGAGAGAGACAGTGTTTCGGCCCTTCTGTGCTGTATTCGAGGTACAGGAAGAATGAGCATGACTTGGAGGAGGGTGGGCATGCAAACCAAGAGGCAAGACAGAGCTCTGTCATGTGTGCAACACGGAGAGCATGTCTAACTCCGGACATGACGTGTCAGCTCCTAAAATGGTTGATGTAGAAGCTTCCTGTTGTAGCCCTTCTGCAAAGGTCCTACCAACCTGATCCCTGCCTGCCACTCTGAGACTACAAACTTCCTGTTTCAACAGGCCAATGTCAGAAGCCCTGATGTGGACTGCGGCCATTATATGTGGACGTGGTACATATTTGCCTTTGATCCTTATAGTGCTCCGTGTTTGTGCATACATGTGTGTATGTGTGCACACACAGTTGTAAGTTAAAAGAATAAGAGTTCACCCACACCGATGTGGAAAGAACTGTTTCTACCTTAAGTCCTTTGTAATTCAGTCCTAATCACCTCATCTCATTTTCCTTTCATGAAATAAACAAAACCAGGAAGCTCTAGGGCAGAGAGATTGAGGATTAGGAGTCAGGAAACAAGATCCAGCTCTGTTCTTTTGTAGACCTTTTAGTGGCCTTGATTGAACCACTTTCTAGAATGTATCTCCTCACCTGTGCACGGGGAGTAAGCGCTATTGTCATATGTAGAGGTATTATGAGCATCAAGTAAGGTACCGTGTGCCCCTATACTTCCCCAGTGCTTTCATCTGTCAACCTATGCTATAATATGTGATTACACTGGGAGCTCACCAGTCAGAACTCTAAAAGGTGTGGGTACGAAGATAGCACAGGTTAAATCAGTGAAGTTTCTTTAGTTGGTGTATCCCAAGCCTCAGTCCCACCCCCTTAAATAACCTTTTCACAATATATTTTAGAAAGAAATTTTACATCATGGCTCTAAGTTGGAAGCCAATGCCCTTTGCTACAAATAATCAGGTGAACTGAAAATTAAATGCCTGGAAGCAAATTCAGTGTCTTCTAGGGAGGCCGTGGTGGTTTGTGTAAGCTATCTCCCAGAGTCGGGTATCTTAATACTCAGTCTTCAGTTGGTGGCACTGTGTAGGGGGGCAATGGAACCTTGGGGAGATTGAGCCTTGCTGGAGGGCGAATATCACTGAGGGTGGGCTTAGGGTTTACAGCCTCTCCCCAATTGAAGTCTGCTTTCTCTGCTTCCCGCATCAGGCTGCAGATGTAGTCTCTCAGCTTCCTGCCCAGTGCCTCCCCTGCCATGATGGCATCTCCCTCAGGAGCTGTAAGCCAGAATAAATGCTTTCTTCCGCACGTCACTTTTGATAATGACATTTTATCACAAAAGGAATTAATACAAGGGGGCATTGATAGAATCCAGGTCGAACCCTCCAGCCAGCTCCATATTGTGCCCTCAGGAAAGAGAGCCATTGTCACAGTGCCTCTGTACTACATAAAATGGCATCCCATGGCCCCGGTATTCAGGTGTCCCTTTAGGATCATGGAAGCTGATTGGAGTAGTGCTGACTGCTCTTTGTTGTGATGAGTTGGACACTGTGCCTCTAGGCCTGGGTCTTCACCATGAGGTCTTTTCTGCTTCTCTAAGGAAATGGCAGATTTCCTGCAGGGTTTCTAGCGGGTGGAAGGGAAGGTTAGCATGGAAGCATATCTCTGTCATCTCGCATATTTTTGTTTGGTCCTTTTATGAGAGGGGGAGTAACCACTGAGCGGCGGCTATGGCTGGCTTTGTTGAGTGATAGTAAGCATTGTGTACATTCTGAAAGCCCAAGGGAGTGTATGCAGGGCCTGTCAGCTGTGATTAGCACACTTTTCGCACCTCACCCTATCTGGTCTTTATTTGGATCTGCTAGGGAAAGCTGTAACTCCCCCTTTCCGGTTTCTGTGCTTTCATAGTTCAGCTTGGACCCTGTGTTAGCCGTTTGCTTGTGCGCTGAAAGGGGACACTTGGCAGAAAGATGCTAAGTGGGGGAAAGATCTGTTTGGGCTCACAGTTTAGGGAATACAGTCCTTCATGGTGGGGATGGTGGGGTTGGGATAGTTGGCCGCTCAGGGATTAACAGTTAGAGGTGACTGGGCACGTCACGTGCTATTCAGGAAGCAGAGCTTGGCTAGAAGGAAGGCCAGACTGTAAGTTTTTATCCCTGTCTTGGCAGTCACATTTCTGCCAGCCTGGCCCCATGTCCAGAGGGTTCCACCACCTCCCCCAGACAGTGCCATGTGCTGGGGACCAACTGTACAAACACACGAGCCTGTGTGTTTGTGGTTTCTCCTTCAAACCACAGCAAACAAACCCTTGCAACCTTTGTATGTTAGACAGAAACAAAGCAAAGCAACACAAAAAAGACCCTTTTGGATCACCCTTATGTAAGTACAGTCCTCACCACCTTGGTGGTTTTCTGTCACCTACTTTGTGTTGCAAGAGAGGGTTGCTTGGCAGCTATTAGAGGCAGCTCAGGTCCCTCACCATCTCAGCTGGCTTCCCTTTGTGACTCTGCTTTAGTAACTTAGAGAGGACTGACCCAAACCCTCAAGTTATTGACTTTCTCGTCAATTCAGGTGATGGTCTTTAGGGTGGAAGTAACATCCACAGCGACGGTTCTTGCTCTTGAGCCCCTGATTCTGAATGGTTACATCCAGGCACATCAAGCAGCCAGTCAACCCGTGCTTCCTGCCATTTCCCTTAAAGCTGCACACTTAGTCAGCGAGGAGCAGCTGTTGGGATATAGCCGTGAAGTTCACACTGAATTCCAAAGTGATGTTGAATAGCGGGGATCGCAAGCTACTCTCCTGAGGCAGCTGGTTCTCCGTGTTCCTACCACCCCCACGCTGTTTCTTCCTTCAGCTGCACTTGTGAGGTCCTTATGCTGGCGATGACCTGCGTCCAGCTGCCCAGGCTTTCTTCAGTCCTGTCTGCTTCCTGTGAATTGTACTGGTCCACAGTGCTGCCATAGCAGCCTCCTCCAAAGTCACTCTGCTCTGTCCTCACTCAACGTGTCCTGATCAATACTTCCATGACAGGATCTCTGAATCTTAGCACAATTTCTAGTGAATCTGTCAGAGCTGTCTTATTTAGTCAGTGTTTAATGAGGGTTGAATCGAGCGCATGCATTTTTCACCATTTAAGTAATTCTGCCCTGTCTGCTTCAAGTCAATGAGATAGATCTAAATATGTTGAGAGTGATGTGAGCACTGAGCCCTGACCTGCAGCCCTCTGCTAGAGCAGGAAAGCCTGCTGGGCTGCAGAGCCATCTCCCCAGCCTCCTCCACCCCCCCACTTTCAAGCATCTATTACTTGCTAATCTAGGTGGCCTGGACAGATTGGTCGCTGTATCTTCATCTTTATAATCAGCATGGAAGTGTACTTGCTGTCTCATCTAAATTACAGCCACGATGGGGAATAATTTGTATGTCCCAAATCCCTCGTTGCTTTAATGTTTTACTTAAATAGCTGACTCTGGACAGTTCCAATCGATTCAGGAATAGATCATTTGTGTAAAGCATGTCTCTAAAGGAAAAGGCACTCAGGGGTTCCTGCTCAAGCCTCTTTACTGTTCTGGCTTAGAAAAATTGCTAAAATGACCACTTTTCAAATTTCTAAGTTCTTATCTTAGAATCAGAATGGTTCCCAGGGCATGTGTCTTCCTGGTAGCTTCTAACCCGCACAGGTCTGAGAACCTTTGTAGATTAGTTTCATATGTTGCAATCTAAAAGACTGGGAACCCTTCCCTTTGCTACTCTCTGTGATTAAATGCCCACTTGGATCCCATACCCCATGTTTTTCCTTATGTTTTTTCCCTGCAGATAACAAGAGAAAGAAAAACCCAGCAGAACTACCAGCTTGCTAGATGCTGATTAGATTCTTTCTCAGGACCTGGGAAGATGTTATACCCCCAGTTGGCCAGCTGCAGACATGGTCTAGGCGTTAGGGAAAGGCTCCTGTTTAGTTTGTATTTACATTGTTTTCAAAAGAAACTGTTTGTCTTGTCACACAAGTCATCAGGGGAGCTCCCAGGAAGAGTTCTCAATTCTCTTGTCAGTTGAAACACCTGGCAACCCCTGACTACATTCCTACCTGAGCTCTGTCAGTCCATCTTAGCAAGGCGGCCCCCACTCATTTCCCCAATCCTTCGTCTTCCTGATTTCCCCAGACTGAAGTCAGGCTTGGCTGCCATTTGTCATCCCGACTGCCCTGCTGTGCTGCTCACAGGCTAGAAATAGCTCCGTCTCTGGAAGATAAAAGATCCAGTGGACAAGTTAAAATAATGGACTGCTCTGGCTCTTTCTCCTACCTGCTGGTCCCTATGAGCCAGCGAGGTCTCAGACATAGCAGCAGAGAAACCCTGCTGAGCCCTTTCTTCTTGTAGGCCATTCTGATCCTTCTAGAAGGAAGTGTTCACACTTCTCTCTCCATGTCATCTGAGTGTTTTCCTCAAGAGTTTTCTTCCACAAAAGAGTTTTTATGGAAGTACAGATGAGGTAACTAAAGGTCAGTAGGATGCTATTCCATACTTAGCAGTGCAGATTCTTGCTTTCAGATTGGCTTTTGATCCTGTCAGTGTTTCCTTTTCACCTCATGTCCATTACTGGCTTCAGCCGAGTAGGCATGTTTCCAAGCCCAGAAGCCCATGAGCAACTTCACTGAATGACGGGGCCATACCGAAAGGCACTATTGGTAATTTCAGAATATGGAATGCATTGCTATTAACAATCATGAGCCTGATTAAGAGTCAGAAATCTCTTAGCAAAAAAAAAAAAAATGATGATGGGTATGTAAATTAGTTTGATTTAAAACACATTACACCATGTATGTCTAATAACAGGTCAAACTGCACTCCGTAAATGTCAACCACTGTAATTTGTCTGTGAAGAGGGGACAGCAGTGGTGACTGTCATTTGACTTTAGTGTGTCGAAGGTCATAGAGAACACAGTGGCAAACTGTAGGAGGTTGGTCCTGTGGGTACGGTCACCTGACCCTCAGTTTCACTCATCAGTTCTGCTGTGGAAAGGTGAGTCCCTCACCTGGTGTAGCACCAGTATCTCCTGGTCACACCTCCTTCCTTGCAACAGTGTAGTTCTCTGGCTAACAACTTGAAGCCAGGTATTTCCTCGGCACTCTGCCATATCCCCAGGGCTCTGCCTGTCTCACACACACCCTCTTTCTCTCTTGTTTTCCATCAGGTGGCAGCAGACTTCCAAGTCTTCAGGGCTTTCCAGCAGCCTTCAGCCCGCGGGTGCCAAAGCCGATGCCCTCAGGGAGGAGATGGAGGAGGCTGCCAACAGAGTGGAGATTTGCCGGGTATCTGTTCCCCTGTTCTTCTCTTCAGGGACAGGCTGTGGAGTCCTGGGGGATTGTCAGTGTTATTCAGTGGAGTTTTCTTAAAGCCTGCTGGTGATGTTCCAGTTAATCAGAATGTTCCTGGGTTGCCTACTTACATCTCTAGAGTCCATGATGAGTTCACAGACTCGGGACTGTGAGGGTGACCAGGACAGTGAGTCACTGGGGACCTGGCACTGTAAGCAAAGAGGACATGGCCTTCATATTTGTGGGGAGCTTCAGGGCAATTGCATTCCAAAGAATACATTGTGGGTCCCTAGGATAGCTAGGAATTTAGACTGAGCCACAACTTCTGTGATAGTAAAATGTTTGTCCTTGTTTGCTTTTCAATACTACCTGAGTCACTGTGTTGGGAGACGCTTTAAATGTTAGCTGTGGAGACCATCAGAGAAAATAGATTTCCCTTTTTAAAAGAAAGAGAAGTCCCGAGTTCTAAGATCTGGGATCCTATATTTGTGGGATGGTGTCACTCATTGCTCATACTATCATTCTTATCTATTATCCCCCACACACATACTGTGTAAGACATAATGAGTCATACACCATTCATAGTGCTGAGATATATATTTACATCTCTTTACATGCCTTTGTGTCAGTTTGGGTCCCTAAGAAAGCTAAACCTATGAAAACTATCTTTTGACCCAAATATTAGAAACCTCGCATCTTCTACATAAGGTGTGTGCGTGTGTGTGTGTGTGTGTGTGTGTGTGTGTACACTGGGTATTGGACTCAGGGCTTCATCATACTAGGCAAACAGTCTGCTTCTGAGCTGCATCCTCAACCCATCCCATGGGTTTTTAAAAGCCCCAGTTTTTAAAACGTGATGCTTCACTTATAGGTTTTCTGTTCTTTGCAGCTTTTGTGACTTGTGCATTGACTTTTATAGCCCGCACTGTGCAGGTGGCTTTGAGCTTGCGTCCACATGACATTCAGAATTTTCCTCTGGGGTAGGAAACAATGAAGGACTTTTAAAGAATCCTCTGGCTCCCAGGCTGCCATCCTGTGTAACCAAGCAGAGAATACAAATGCTTCAGATCCCAGTTTCATTGTGATGGAGGCAGACTGGCCCTTTGTGCTTCTGGGTCTATGACAGATCCCTAGCTAGTGTGGTTGGTGTGCCACCTCTGAGGTGTCATTCTCTCTCCTGCTGATTTGGTCATGATCTACACATGTCTATTATACATCCATTTAGTCAGTTCAGAATCTTTGGGGGGTTATATTATCTAGGACTTTTAGCGAATGCTACAAAGACAGGTTAAAAAATTTAGAAACTCCCTCCCATAAGTCAATGTCATACACATAATTAATCTAAGTTTAGTGTATATTAATTATATATTTTCAATTCATGATAATGGTTCATTTTTCTAATATTTTTATTTTGAGACTATAATTATATATAATTATTCTCTTTTCTTCCTCCAATCCCTCCCATATACACCTCCTTGCTCTCTTTCAAATTCATGGCTACTTTTTTTTATTAGTTGTTACCAGTGTGGCCAGGAAAGCACAGGGACAAGATATTCATCATTTTAAGCTTTTTTTTAAAGTTTAAATAGATTGGTTTTCTGTATCAGAAAACATGAGAGATTTCCTCCTGTCTCCCAAAGACACCAGACTCCACAGATCAGGCCCTTTATAGGAAACATTGAGGTATTTTCCCATGTACCGCATCTCACCCCATTTCTTGCTATACCTGATGCAGTGTGCATGCTGTACTTATAGTTGGGATGCTACACTGTCAGGCACTACTAGAAGTGAAAGGCCTGAAGCGTGCCCAGTAGGGTACAGTTTTTCCCTAATACTTGAGATTGATGTTTGTCTGAATCTGAGGGTGCAGGATCCATGGTGGGGAGGGCCAGCTGGATCGAAGGTTAGAGCACTTGGAAAGATTTACTGGCAATTACAATGAAGTGAATATGACATATCTTGGTGCCTCGAATAAAATTCAGCAAATAAGGATGTCATGTTCCAGTAGATAAAAGAGGAGGGAATGGGCAGCGGAGAGAGCTCAGTTGGTGAGGTACCTGCTGTGCCGTCACAGGAGCAGAATTTAGATATGCAGGATGCAAACGGTAGGTTAGGCCTCGCACTGTATGCTCGTCTTCAGGGTGGAACACAGAGGAAGACCCCTGAAGCTCGCTGGCCAGCCAGCCTAGCCAAATCATTTCCGTAAGAAATCACGGTCTCAACAGAAAATAAGGCAGCTGTCGAGAAAAACCCTAACTGTGGGCCTACATATTTATGTGCACACGTATGCATTCTGCGCATCACAGGTACACACACACAGAGCGGTAAAATTCCCTCATAAGATGAAAAGGATGCAGGGTGAGACTACAGAAGTTTGAAGAAACAACTTCAGCGTGGGAATGTTCTTAGTCAAGAACAGAATCTGCCTTGCGAGAAACTGAGTCATTGCTACAACTTAAAATTTCCTTACAGAATGTTAGAGAAATACCCCAAGAGGAATAAGTATGGAGAAATTCTGATACGTGTTGAAGATGAACAGTGGAAAAGCTGTGTTTAAATAGTGGAAGAGTCTGGAAAACAACAGTCAGGATGCTAAGAAAGAGAAAATTGGCCCATTCCAAATAAATATCTCTGTCACAAATCTGTTGAAAATTAAAAGCTTTGTCTTTTTTAAGCCTTTGAAATGAGTTTTTAAAGCAGTAAACACTTTAATTCTAGCTTGAGAGGACCTGTAATGTCACAGCAAAATGAAACGGAATATGAAAATAATTCTCACGCCCCTGCATATAACCATCCCCACTGTCAGCCAGCTGCAAGACAGCGGTGGGATCTGCTCACTCCGCCTGCACCAGTTTATGACGGGGCTTACTCCTGGGCAGCACTTGGAGTGGGTTTGGACAAATACTTGTTTTCTGACTAATCTATTCAAATCCGTTACCCATTTTACATTCCTAATTAAAAAAACCTAACCTCGGCACTTGATTTAAGAGGGAAATATCTAATTTTAAGTAATTTATCTATAGTTAATGATAATTTTGCCTACATTTAATAGCTGTGTACAAATGGTTATAAAGCTATCCTTGTTTTTATAATGATAATGGGAAACATTAGAATCCTGCGATTGAACACGGATTTTGATGTGGCTGTTTTGTTGAAGTAGTGTGGGTAAAATAACTTGAGGAATATAAATGTGAGCCAAAGAAAGCACGTGTTTTCATAGGACTGGTATTTCTCCATCTGTCCTCATCTGATATTAATCAAAACATAGTGCTGGCCGTTTCATTTTTTTAGGAGGCGGAGATTATGACTGTGCACATTCAGCGCTCACTCTATAGGCAGTAAAGGGTGAAAGTAAAGAGAAGACTCTTCTGTGAGGCCAGGGTGTGGTGGGGCAGTCAGCGCTTTGGGATGGAAACTATATCCCTGCTCTGTGGGTGCTGTGCTCCAAGCTCAGGTGGCTGGCTGTTTCTGGTAGGCACACGGTCTTCTGCTAGAGGAGACCAGTTGCACCTCCCTCCTGTTTCCGCCTGTGTGGTGTCTGGTTCCTTGTTTGGCTGCCTGACAAATGGGGATATAACCTGCTTCACTGCTAAGTCCTGTGCATCACAGAGACTCTCTTAAGACACCTCACACTCGATTCTTCTCAGCTGCCACTTCCCAAAAGAGGCGAAAAGCCTACAGGCAGCACAGAACCAGCTCAAAAGGCCTCAGGGTTTGATTGGCTTATTAATTATAAATGTGTTCTTCAATCCACCCCCCTCCCCGAGCATTTGGGCCTGGATTCTGCCTGATACCAGTTTCTCATTTAATTCCACTGTGGTCTTCTCATTTTTGCCAAGTATGTCTGATGCCCAGAAAGTGGTCCCTCTGGGTCTAGACTGCATAGTATCTGAAAGTGGAGTGCATTTGCTGGAGTTGAGGGTGTGGCCCATCTGTGCCACCTGCTGCTGTAGTTTCTACTGTGACGGTGTTTCCCTTTGGAGCTCTGTAAGCTATTGAGGAGCATATTTTGATATTCTGTATTTATACTGAAGATTATTATATCTTATGGAGTGTTGACTCCTCCCTAGTAAAGTTCCTGCCTACCCTTCTCACCATCCCCAATAGCTTCTGTTACTATAAAGTCTTGCTTTATCTGAAGGTTAGGGTTAGCAACCCTCACTTTCTTTTGATTAGTCTTGGCACGGCGTGCCTTTTTACATCCGTTTTCTTCCGTGGGGGAGGAGAGTGAGACAAGATCTCATCTCGTATTCCACAGTAGCCTCAACATCTTTCCTTTCTTCAACTACCCAAGCGCTAGAATTATAAGCAAGTGGCCCCATGATTGGCTCTTCCATTTATGGTCAATCTATATGTGCTTTTCTAAAGAGGGTTTCTTCTGGGTTTGGAAACCAGTAGGCTCAGTGACTCAGAGTATTTATCACTCTTGCAGGTAAACCAGGTTTGACTCCTAGCACCCCATGGCAGCTCACAACCATCTGTAGCTTCAGTTCCAGGGGTCAAATGCCCTCTTCTCAGCTCCTGAGGCACCACACATGCACGTGCATGCATGGCAGCCCAAACACTCTTACATAGAAAATAAAAATAAATCTATATAAAAAGTAAAAGAGGCTTTTCATAGCCAAGACGCAGTTGATCAGGCTTTGTTTTTTTGATACTGTTCTGACAGTTTCTGTCCTTCAGCTGACAGATTTAGAGCATTGCTGTTCAGAGTGATTATTGATAGCACACTTCATGCATACCGCATGTTTCTGATTTCTGTCTGTTGCTCTTGTTCCTGTGTTTCTCTCCCATCATTCTTTCATTTGAAGTTTTTGTTTGTTGGTTGGTTTGTTTTTGGAGACAAGGTTTTGCTGTAGTTTTGGAACCTATCCTGGAACTAACTCTTGTAGACTAGGCTGATGTCAAACTCATAGAGAGCCTCCTGCCTCTGCCTCCCGAGTACTGGGATTAAAGACATACGCCACCACTGCCTGGCTTCATTTTTAGTTTTAATTGAATATTTTATCTGATTTTGATTCTCTGCTTTAAAATCACAATACCTTCCCATTTTTACTTTTTGTTTTTTTTTTTTTTAGTGGCTTCTCTGGAATTTAAAAATTTTTAACCCTCTTATTTCATGTATGTGTGGATTTATTTTTTTACGTGTAAATCTTAGTGTGCGTGCATACCATGGCACACAGGTGGAGGTCAGAGGACAGGTCTAGAGAATGGGTTTCAGGGACAGATCACAAGTCTTCATGTTTGTATCCAAAGTGCCTTTAGTAATAGACACTCTGAACCGTGAATACATTGTTGCTAATAGTAGTTTCTGTGAACTGTCACCCATGAGAACACTTAATAAGCAAAAAGTTTATATTTTACTTTGAATATCAGTTAATTTTCTCACTGCTGTGATAGCATTCATGACAGAAGCAACTTTAGGAAAGGAGAGTTTCCTTTGAGGAGGGTGCAGTGGTTCCTGGTGGGCCAGGCACTGTGGCAGGAGCATGAGGCAACCAGCCACACTGCAGATCTGATACAGAGAGATATGAAATTCTCTTAGCTTTTCCCCTTTTTATTTAGTTAAGAGCACTGGCCCATGGGATGGTGTCACCCACATTCAGAGTCCATCTTCCCTGCTCAGTTAAGCCTCCCTGGACATGCCCTTGTAGAGATGTGTCTCCCAGGCATTCAAAATCACATGAGGCTGACATTCTAAATTGAATGCAGGTACACCGACATTCAGTTATTTGTTCTGCAGGGATTCCTGCTGGGGGCTTTGGGTGTCTGGCCTTTTTCACATTCTATTTCTGTAGAATCGTCTCTAACATTCATTTCTTCCCCGGCGTGTCTGGGGCAGCACAGTTCTTCAGTCTTTGAGTCTGGCCAAGTCTTTGTTTCTCCTTTACCTTTGAAGGATAACTTTTTAGAGTAGCGTTTTCTGAGTTGGCGTTTTAATGTTTTTCTCTTAATATTTTAAATAGTCTATGTTCATGTATTAGTTTGCATGTGTTCTTAGTTAAATTTAGCTGTAATTCTTTTCCCCTTTCTCACTTTTCCCCAAGGTTTTGTCTTTATGTTTTATCTGCTGAAGTTTAAACATTATGTGTCTGTGTATGATTTTCATGTGTATTTATTTGTTCAGCATAGTGTTCTCTGCCTTTCCTGGATCTATGGATTAGCATTTGATAATTTGGGGAAAATTGGTAGTTTGGGGAAATCTCAGCAATTGTTTTAAATCTTACTTTTATACTGTTCTTTCATTTTCTCTTAGTATTTATGGAGTGAGTATTCTGAATAGAAATGCTTAGGACTCAATGGTTTGGTTGGTTGGTTGGTTGGTTTGGTTTGGTTTGTTTTGTTTTTTTCAAGACAGGGTTTCTCTGAATATCTTCTGCTGTCCTGGAACTCAGTTTGTAGATCAGGCTGGGAGTGAACTCACAGAGATTCACCTGCCTCTGCCTCCTGAGTGCTGGGATTAAAGACATGCACCACCATGCCTGGCTACTACTCAGTGGCTTTTTTTTCAGATTCTGAAATATTTCTGTATACCTAAGTCTAAAATACACTTGTTTTATATGCACCTTGTACAAAAAACATGAAGGGAATTAAAATTTTTAACCTATTGATAATTTCATACATGTAGGTAATATATTTTACCTCTCATTAAGTTCTCTTATACACACTCACACTTGCTGAACCCTGAAGGGAAAATTTAAAAATAATCTGTTTATTTTTTCTTGTGTATATGTAGGGTGTGTGTGTGTGTGTGTGTGCGTGCATGTATGAGTGTACAGTGTACATATTTCTGTATGCATGTATGTGGAAGCCAGAGGCTGGAGTCAGGTGTCTCCCTTGATCACTCTCCACCTTAGATACTGAGGCAACATCTATCATTTGAGCCCAGAGCTCACAAACTCATCTTGTATAGCTAGCAGGCTTGTTCTAGGGATCCTTTGTCTCCTCCTCATCCAGAACACTGGGGTTACAGTCAGGCCTCGACCCACCTGGCATTTACATGCGCACTAATGATCTGACATCCAGAACTCTTCCTGAAACATGGGGCTCTCCGCTTCTGTTTGTTTGAGATCCATGTTGACTTTGCGGGTTACTGCTCTGTCTGACCCACTCCAGTGTGCAGGCTCTTCTCAGGAAGTGCCTCCTCCAGGGGCCATGGCCTCCGGATACAACATGGCTTCCACACACAAGGACAAAGTGACAGCTTCAAGATGCTGTTAGCAGCAGCGTATGCTGCTTAAAAAACATTTGCTGTGCATGCTGTGGCAGTCTCTCTGGAACTGAAACCCATTCTTCTCAGAATAAAATGCTCCAGATTCCAGGGCAGCATTAGGTCATTGCCACTGCAGCCCATGGAGATTCCAGGGCAGCATTCGGCCATTGCCACTGCAGCCCATGGAAAGCCTAATGCTTAAGTATTTTTTTTTTTTTTTGGTTTTTTCGAGACAGGGTTTCTCTGTTGCTTAAGTATTTTTAACTCTTTTAAAGTTGTGTGCAACTTTAATAGATGAGGTCAGAATTTTCCAGGTTTTAAACCAGCAATCCTTTCCCGCTGTGCACCTTGTCTATACAGGCTTTCTGAAAACCACTGCATTTCTGTCGCTTTCCCATGGTCATGGTCATCCAGTTAGTTTGAGGGTGAAGGTGAATGGGTACGTGAAGTGACCCAAGGGAAGAAACGGCAAAGGGAGGCAAGCCAGTGTGTGCTTAGGACTACTTCAGGTGGAGGGGTGAGCTGTGGAGGGGCGAGCTGTGGAGGGATGCACTGTGGAGGGGCGAGCTGTGGTGTAGAGAACCCATTTTCACATCACTGTAGCACCAGCTTGGATTTGACTCTGGGTAAACTACCATCACGGTAGACTTTCAAAGTCACTCATTTCTAGAGCCAGGGTTGGAAGGCTGGGAAGCCCCATAGGATGAGTGTGTGATATCACGTTATTGAATGATCAGGTACAGCAGAGTTTAAGCCCTTTCTTCCCATGCTGTCTGTGACCAGTGTTAGCCACCCTCTCCCATTCTTCTTTTTCTATTTTTAACCTTGCTTGTATATTTTACCTTGCACAGGACCAGCTCTCTGCTGACATGTACAGTTTTGTGGCCAAAGAAATTGACTATGCAAACTACTTCCAAACGGTAAGGGTCTGCAAAGGCAGACAGTAATTTTCCACAAAGGCAAGATCACAGAAAGTCTGTACATGTCCTGGGGTGGACAGCTAAGGAAGGTGGGCATAAAAACCAGGGCCTTCTGATTGCATGACAGTATTGTGGGAAGAGGTGGGGGGTGGGGGACAGCGCTTTGCTGCTTTAGTCTCTAGGGGATTCTACCCTCCACGTGGGGATTCATTTCAAAACCTAAGCTTAAAACAGAACCTCGTCTCTGAGGATTATCACAGTTTAGTTAGCCCATAGCAGGGCTTCTCAGCCAAGAGTGGCTTTCCCTCTTTCCTGGAGGACCCTGGAAGTCTGCAGATGCCTCTGGTTGTCCCAGCTCAGGAAGGCTGTGGCACTGTTTCTGTGTTAGAGACAGGAAAATGCTCTAACCCTCTTCAGGTGCACAGGCTGTTCCCCAAAGCAGAGTGGCCCACCCCAGGAAGTCAGAGGACCCATGCTGGGAAACCGAGATTAGTGACAACAAAAGATTTGAGAAGAATAGGAAACTACCCAATGCCTTACAAAGGCATATTTGTTTCTGTTGAAGATTTTTGCCAAGTTCAAGGCAGGTAGGTAGAAAAGCAGTGGTTAGTGACCTGGTGGCTGCCTCTTCTCAGTGAAGGCAGATTTAGAGTCCAGAGACAGGATCCCAGTTAACTAACTTCAATCAGCCAATCCAGATAAGTTTGGATGCTGGCTCCTTGCCAGAGTAAACATAAGGCAAAATAAAGACATCACAGAAAATCATCGACAGGTAAATCATACAACATGAAAACCAGTTGAGTGTACCTGTTCCAAATGTTGAAAATAAGGCTAAAACCTATGAACTTTTATATCATGGCCAAGGCAATGATGGGATAAAAATCGAAATGAGTCAGAGGGAAGAGCAGGCAAGCAGACAGATCTGAGAAGTTTAAACTGCTCAGTGGTGTACAGTGGGGGAGCAGCTGTGGGCTGTGGCACTTTCCCCATGTTATTAGGGGTACAGACTTTTGCAGCCCCCACCACAACACACGTACCTACGAAAGAGCTGGTGGTATCACTTCCAATATAGAACATCCGGTTCAAAGCATAGTTGAGAAGTTGTATTGATGAATTTTCTGTTGCTGCGGCCAAACACCATGCCCCAAAATAGCTCTTAGAAGGGTTTGTTTGTGACATACGGTATCAGACAGACCAGGCAGGCAGGCAAGCATGGAGGCCCAAGAAGGAAGCTGCGAGTTCACAGCCTCAGACACAAACAGGAAGCAGAGACAGCAAGCTGGAAGTAGACAAGGCTTTTTACTCTCCAAACCTTCCCCCCAGTGACATATTTTCTCCAGAAAGGCCCGCCACCTGAACCCCACTCCCTGAAAGAGCACCACCATCCAGGGACCAGGTAGGTGCTCAAGTCCCAGAGACTATGGGGATCATTTCTCATTCGAGCCACCACAGTGGTTTATTTTCAAATGCGTTCCATTGGTTTGACTTAGGAAATTCTTAATCTGGAGCCACCGAAGCCAATGAAATCACCGGCACCCAGGCTTTGTCAGGCTGTGTCCCCGGCCGTCACGTGCTGTTTTCTCAGGCCATGGGTTCCCACACTAGTGCTGTCATTGTTCACACTCCATGCCAGACTTTTACTTAGTTTTAGAAAGATGGAAAGCCGGAAAACAAATGAAGTCACCGTTGGCTCGTGAGCTTCCCTTGGCCTGAAGCAACGTTGCAGTCATCTCTTTAATGGCTAGGATGGCAAGGGGCACACCTTGATGGAGTTTGTTCCTGAGGTCCCGGGATGATAACCAAAGGCATTTCACTTCCCAGTGTGTCTGAAGGAGTAGAGTCACATGCTTTCTGACCACAGCGGACTCACAGAAATCAGTACACACACAGGATACACTAACTTGTTTGTATCCTGGGCAGATGAACCTTAGCATGGGTTTTCCCGTTACATTCACGATCGTTGCGTCTTTCATTGCTACCTTGAGCTTTCAGGATGGGCTGCCGGGTGACGTCAGGCTCCAGCTCAGGTAGATTCCTCCATTCCTTCCTAATGTTCCTACCCTCCAAATTTCCACCTGGAGTGACCCCCTTCCCCTACTGGCTGAAGCACATTGTCAGTGGAGGAGCTGAGGGCAGTCCTTACCTGTTCCCTCCACAAGCGAGTGCCTTCATAGAGAAAGGATGCCACTGTAGAAGACTGCTTGCCTTTGGCAGAGGGTAATGTTTGTTCTTGTGTTTTCTCAGCTGATAGAAGTGCAAGCTGAGTACCACAGGAAGTCCTTGACACTGCTACAGGCTGTGTTGCCTCAGATCAAGGCACAGCAGGGTAAGTGCAAGCTTCCCTAAGAGCTGAGAGGGTGGGGAGCCTGCCTGCCTTGTGGATGAAACCAGGTCCTCACCTGGGCTCTCCTGGGAACACTCATGTTTAGAAGAGCCAGTAGATCTCCCTGAGCTGGTGTTCACCAGTGACCTAAAGCTGAGTTCATCCCTCCATATCGCCCTCCAGTGGAGATGAGCTGGGTATGTGTAGTACGGACGCCAGTGGTGCCAGGTACAGCTCTCTCCATACCTCTCCACTAAGCTGCAAAAAAAACGAACGCTCATCTGGGCCCTCTCTTTCTTTGGTACTCCGTGTAGAATCTGGGCAAGGGGCATGCGTGGCCTTGGGAAGCTGCTGACTGACTCCTTTCTTGCTCACCTCTCCCCAGAGGCCTGGGTGGAGAAGCCTTCCTTTGGGAAGCCCCTGGAGGAGCACCTCATGATCAGTGGCCGTGAGATTGCCTTCCCAATAGAGGCGTGTGTAACGATGCTGCTGGAGTGTGGGATGCAGGAAGAGGTAGGCACACAGCAGCCATGCCCAGCCCCCAGCTGGCCTGTTCTTTCAAGAGGCAGGGTCCTCAAGAGCTTCTCTCCTGTAGCATCCCCCACCCTTGATCCCCAAATCAAGGCATTCAGTGATACAGGCAATACCGTCTCTTCTGCAGAGACTAATACACACCACGTTCTCATGGGAACCCTCACTTTCACAGAGAGAACAGAGGACTATGGGGGGCTGACGTCTGCCCACAAGGACTGTATGACATAGTCTAGACATCCCTTCTTCATATTTAATGTAGTTTGATGATTTGAACAATCTGCTGCTGCTTTTGCTAGTATTAACCTTACTGTCTCCTTTCCTTCCTCCTCCTCGTCTTCCTCCTCCTTTCCCACTTCTTCCTTTCCCTCTTTCCTTCTCTCCCTCCTCCTCTTCCATCTAATTCTCTTTCTCCTTCGCCTCCCCTCTCCTTTCTCCTCTCCCTCCTCCTGCTCCTCCTCCTTTTTCTTGCTAAGTTTCTGATTTTCAGAATAGCCATCTTACCCATTTGCATCTGGTCCTTCTGAACGGATCCTCACAATTCGACTGATTGTGTCATTAGGAGTTTTTTAGAAGCCTCATATAAGGAAGGCTGTGAGGAATCGATGTTGATCATTGTTGGTCTTGCCTAGTCAGTCATTTGTTTGGTTTCATCTACAGGCTATCTTAACATCTTTATCCCATCCTCCTTTAGTCTAATGGGCTCAGTACTTGTTACTAAGCAAAATATAAACATGGGATGGGGGGTTATAAATTTACTGGAAGAGATGAGTCTAGCATCTCTCCAATAAGCATGATTAGTCTAAGTCAGGCTGTCTTCTTTAATTGATGCAATGCCCGGTAGGACAACTAAGGGCTGAGGAAGAGAGGGAAGGTAGCACTATGAATATCTATGTTGGCTGGTGTGTGTGTGTGTGTGTGTGTGTGCGTGTGCGTGCGTGTGCGCACCAGGCCTGTTTTTCATAGTAGGTATTAAACAATAAAATTTAAGAGGCACATGAACCAAGGCGCTGGCTGCTTATGAAGGAGGACTATTATCTTCCTTGGGGTTTCTATTGCTGTGATGAAACCCCATGACTAAAAAGCAAGCTGGGGAGGAAAGGGTTTGTTTGGCTTACACCTCAGCATTGTTGTTCATCACTGCAGGAAGTCAGGACAGGAACTCAAATAGGGCAGAATCCCAGAACCAGGAGCTGATGCAGAGGCCATGGAAGAGGGAGCTGCTTACTGGCTTACTTCGGCTGGCTTGTTCAGCCCATCTTCTTATAGAACCCAGGACTACCAGTCCAGGGATGTCACCACACATCATGGGCTGGGCCCTCCCCATTGATCACTAAAGGAGAAAATGCCTTCTAGTTGGAGCTCATGGAGGCATTTCCTCAGCTGAGGCTCCTTCCTCTCTGACAACTCTAGCTTCTGTCAAGTTGACACATAAAACCAGCTAGTACAACTATGAAACTTCTGGACATCCTGATCACTGCTGTACCAGGGGCTAGAAAAACCACACTAGGTAACGAACTTGTATCTAGGTCAGGACTGAAGTAGGTAAATGTGGGTATTTATCTTGAGAAGGGCAGTTATATGATGGCTATGATGAAGAATATGGTAGCTCCATTTTGGATGAAGATAGAGTTGTTGATGACTTAGAGAAGCCAATGAAAGAAGGCAGCCTTACTGTTGATTACCGTGGTCGTGTTCCTTCCCTGAACACTGGTTTCCTATAATGTCTGTGTTAAGAACAGATGTAGTATATTGTGTAAAAGACATGAAGCAAGAGGTTATAATGAGAAGAAACTAAAAGATAACATTCAGTGGAAGATTTTCCAAGTTCCTTTTGAAAGACCCATTGCATCTTACAAAGAAGAAATTGTGCATTAGCTATCCAGTAATGAACCAGAAAAGCTAGAGTATTATATCAGCCAAATCTCAAAATGGATTGAGCAATGGGTCAGACATCATAACTCTCAATTCTCAGACAGGCCAACCGGATGTGGTAGTGCACACCTTTAATTCCAGATCTCGGGAGGCAGAGGCTAGTCTACATAGTGAGTTGTAGGCCAGCAAGGGCTGCATAGTGAGATTCTGTCTCAAAGGGCGGAAATGCACTGCCACAATACCACCATCTCTGTTATCACTCAGTCCACCTCACAGAAATTGCCCAGGGATCAGGAGAACAAGGATAGTTTGCAGTTCTAGCTGCTGCCTGGATTTTGTTCTCCATGAGAACATTTAAACAAGCTCAGATATGACTATAAAATATTAAAGATTAAGACTGAAGCCAGGCGGTGGTGGCGCACACCTTTAATCGCAGCACTCGGGAGGCAGAGGTAGGCGGATCTCTGTGAGTTCGAGGCCACCCTGGTCTAGAAGAGCTAGTTCCAGGACAGGAACCAAAAGCTATGAAGAAACCCTGTCTCAAAAATAAAAAAAAAAAGATTAAGACTGAAAATTGTCATCAATCGATAATCAATCTGATCAATGGGAACATATCTTTTAAATTTAATCACCAAAATGTAAGTGATCCCTTAAAAATGGAAAACTAAAGATAAAACTTTTAAACTTTAAAGAGGAAAAAAAAACCAGTAACTCTGGAGCTGGGGAGATGGCTCAGTCCTATGTAAGCATGAGGACAAGGACTGGAGCCTCCGGCACCCGGGAGAAGAAATGGGTGCAGCTGTACACTCCTGTAACTCTAGTGCAGGGTGGAGGGGGCAGAGATGGAGTTCTGCGGTTTACTAGACTCCTTCCTAGCCACAGACCTGTGAGTTCCAGCCATAGCAAGAGATCCCTTTGCAAGGGACTAAGACAGAGAGCAATAGGGGAAATGTCCTTCTCTGGCATCCTCATGTGGACACCTGCCCACATGCACTCACTACCCACACACACCATTAAATATGGAGGCCACCACCAACATGTTCCTTTCTTTTCAAGACACAGGTGCTGTTTATTTTGCTTGGTGTCTCCCAGTGTGTATTCAAGTATATGCACGCATCCCGTAGACCAGTGGTTCTCAACCTGTAGGTTACAACCTCCTTCAGGGATTGAATGACCCTTTTACAGGGGCCACCTAAGACCATCAGGAAGCACAGAGATTTGCATTACAACTCATAACAGTAGTAAGACTACAGTTATGAGTTAGCAATGAAAATTTGATGGCTGGGGGTCACCATAACAGGAGGAACTGTATTAAAGGGTCATAGCATTGGGAAGGTTGAGAACCACTGCCATAGGCATTTGTTTGCCCAGGTTATTAGACCTGCGTGTCTGGCAGCTCTCAGGTAGATTCTCCAAGATATTTACTTTAAGTGTAAAAGAGACACCTGAGAGTCCAAGGTTCAGATGCCCAATAAGTCAGTGCAGTGAGCTTCCAGGCAGTGAGCTGCTGCAGAGAACAGCATGGTGGACTCAGGAGTTGCTTAAGTCTGGAGGAGACACCTAGGAGCAGGCAGCTGCATCATCAGAACATGGCCCTGGTTGAGATGCTGAGAAGGGGTGGTCCAGAAGGAAGAGCAGGTAGACTTTCCAGCTCTCTGTTTTTCTCCTATCCCTCTGAGTTGCTGGCCACACTCTAACTTCTCCATCCTGTTGGTAGGGCCTCTTCCGGGTAGCCCCCTCGGCCTCCAAGCTGAAGAAGTTGAAAGCCGCTCTGGACTGCTGTGTGGTGGATGTGCAGGAGTACTCGGCAGACCCCCATGCCATTGCAGGTGGGTACCCTCCACCTCTGAGCCAGGGTTCCCAGGAAACGGGTGAGCGTGAACAGTGTGCAGCTCCATGTCAGGAACAATGGCTTCAGACGTCCACGTAGGACCCCCTTTCAGGCCGTGTTCTGATCACAGATGGAAGACTACCTTATTAGTACAGCTGAAGGCGAGGCAATGTGGAAAATAAGTTGCAGGGCTATGGAATTTTCAACCCAGGTACTCTCGAAGCCTGACAACGATTCACATGGGAATCCACTATTTGATCATGTGTGGGTCAAGGAGTCATGTCCACTTGGAGCAGTGTAGGCTGATGCCGTTTCTCCTGCTGTGGTGTAACAGCTTACTGTATTTATGCCCAGGGGCTTTGAAGTCTTATCTTCGAGAGTTGCCAGAACCTCTTATGACCTTTGAACTCTATGAGGAATGGATCCAAGCTTCCAAGTGAGTACCTTATATTGAACTGCATGTGGGTTAGGATTATGAGGACTACATTCATCTGCTGGTATCTGTGGACCATTGGATGCTTAGGTTCTTTATCCAAAGCAGCGAGTATAGTGTTTTCATAGAACCCTATGTGCACTTTAAGCCATCCATAGATTACTTATAAAACCTAATGCCATTTAAGTAGTTGCTGTGCTGCATTGCTTGTAGGTTCTCCGAAGTGTGAAAGCCTGTGGTCTCAGATAAGCAACTGCACTCTTTGCTTTCCAACAAGAGCATCATGTTCCCAAAAAGAGATTGCAAGAATGCAGAGTGTAACTCTGTTTGGGAAGTTACTAATGGCTCATTGAGGGGTAGAGGCAGTGCTTCATGTTCCGAGACAATTAAGAAGCTGATAGTGCCACTCTGGTTACTAGGGAAGATAGATCTGTTGCTGAATGAAATAGGCAAGTAAATAAGAGCACATGAGGTGTGTGTGTGTGTGTGTGTGTGTGAGTGTGTGTGTGTGTTAATTATTCCGTTATTTGAGGTTCTAATAGGTTCTAATGTAATTACATCATTTTCCCCTTCCCTTTCCTCCCTCTATGTATATTTTTTTAAAGATAGAATTTTAGAAGTGACCCTGTGTGTACATTAAAGAAGTTTCTGGAAAGACCCAACTCGACAAGGGCAGTGATTTCTTTTAGCAGAAAGAGCAAGAAAAGAATAGTCTTGAGGTCATTACCCATATCTGTTACAGAGATATTTTAGCCACAGTGAGTTAGTAACACTGAGGCATACCATGTGGGCAGTAGATACAATCCATGTTGTCTGAAGACTGGGCCAAAGGAGCAGAATTAGCAGGCCAGCAGTCAGTGCCACAACTATCTTAAAATACAAATGACCATGTGTAGTGAGGAAGTAGACAATATGGGACAGGAGGATTGGCACCAGAGCCAGGATGGTGGAGAGCAGAGTGAAGATCATGCGGGTAGAAGAGAAGAGGTGGGAAAAGATTTTAGGAGAGAAGATTGGGAGCAAAGGTGCCTATAGATGGAAAGAATTCCTAGTAATCTCTGGTCATGGGACTTGGCCATCCAAGGCATCCAACTGAGCCTCTCAGAAAGAACACCAGAGGCTGTATCAAGGGTCATCATCTCTTTCAATCAAGTGAATCGTCATTCTTTTTAATTGATATGTAATCTACAAGGTTTTAGGGTGTGCTGTGGTGTGTCAGTGTGTGGGTATATTGTGCAGTGGTCAAGCCAGGGGTCATCGTTAGTGTACTCATCACCTCAAATGTGCATTTCTCATTATTCTTCCATTCCTTGAAATCCTGGGAGCTCAAAGATAACCAGTTCACCTCAAGGTGAAGGCATGCTTAAATGTATCAAGCTAGAGAAGGTTGTCCCAAGTACATTGCTGGTGCTGTTTGTTTTCCAAAGTAGAATAGAGTTATGCTATGATGAACATATGGTCCACAGGTTTTACTGTGAAGGGAGGTTTCTGGTTCCATGGTGGTGTTAATAAATGGTACCATGTGTTGAATGCTTTTTAAAGGCTTGCCATTGTTCTAAGCTCATAATCATTTTTGAGCCATCTAATTTTCATAGCTTTCTGAAGTGGGCTAGGCTATTTCCCTCCCTTTCAAATGAGGACTCTAAGGTGAGGAGTGAGGCTGGGGCAGCAAGTTACTAGTCAGTTAACACACAAGAGTGAGAAATCGAATCAAATGAGCCCAGTCCTGTATTGTAGGAGGCCTTGTTTGTTCCCAGCTGCTCAGCCCCAAAATAACCACATAGAAACTATATTAATTACACCACTGCTTGGCCAATTAGCTCTAGCTTATTATTGGCCAACCCTTACATCTTAATTTAATCCATTTCTATTAATCTGTGTATCGCCACATGGTTGTGGCTTACCAGCAAGGTTCTAGCTCATCTGTTGCAGTCTCTCCAACTCTGCCTACTTTCTCCCAGCATTCAGTTTAGGTTTTCCCACCTAGCTCTACTCTACCCTATTACAGGCCAAGGCAGATTCTTTATTCATTAACCAGTGAAAGCAACACATATACAGAAGGACTTCCCACACAAGTCCTAGAGTTCATGCATGCAGCCACTGCATTTGATGCCTTCGCAAAACAAAACAGGGATTCTTGTGAGAAATGAGAGCATATCCTTTGACGGAGACTGCTCCTGCTTCTCCTGGATAGAGAAGAGCTCTCGATAAGAATCTAGAGAGAGGAAGGACAGCTGGAGAGTGACACGGGAATGTTGCAGGACACGCCAGTCCCAGTCGTTTTAAAAGGCAGTGTCTATTAAAATAAAGGTGTATTTCTGCCCCTGGATGATAAGCATTTCTAATGCCAAAGATTGATGGGGAATGGTGGAGTCTGCCTTGCATGGTCTCATCATCTTAAGAAACGCCTTTCCCTAGTGGAGATATTCCTCACTGTCCGTCTGTATCATTCTCTCGGTACACTTTCAAAAAATACCAGGATCTGATCCTGCTTCTTGGGGATCTGGATTGAACTGCCTGGGATTCCTTGGCCCTGTGAAGAGGCTAGGTTTCATGGAGGACAGCGCTCAGCTGGACTCAGAATGCAGCACTCCAGGCTGATGCAGCATATGTAGACAAATCTGAGGGGGCTTAGGACATCCAAGACCCTGGTGGGCCATGAAAGAGAGGAGGCCAGATTCCAGATCATGACTGATGCTGGAGAGGCCGCTCTTGGCAGTGAGGACAGTTAATGCAGTGACTCACAATTGGTCACAGAGACCATAATTAGTGCCTGTTGAGGGCTGGGTCTATGTCTGTGCCAAACCTGCTCCACAAAACTCAGGAACATTAAAGGAGGAGGAGAAGGGATGCGAGAGCTGGAAGACGTGGAGGCATCACTGAAATGCTGGCTTCTGGACAGGACGTGGCCCTTGGACTTAAAACTCTGCAGTTATGGCTAACTGTACAAGAAAGACCTCACAAGACTAAGACAGCAAGATAGCATTCCAGCAGGCTGAACTAATTGAACTCAGTGGATTACATACTAATAAAAAAAGAAGCCATGACGATGGGAGGGAAACATGCTAGAAGGGGTCCCAGGGGAGTAGGATGCAGAGGTTGAGATAGATGGGATCCAGATGTATAGTGTATGTGTATGAAATAATGAAAATATAAATAAAATATACTTTTAGAAACAAGGTGCAGACTTACTGGGACTGAGGAGGTGACTTTGGGAACCTGGTAAAATTAAGTACCTCCATGGTAGAGCATGCAGAGATGGAGGAGGACACAGGGTTCCAAGGCTAGGAGACCATCCTCAGGACAGATGCTCTGGAGGGGGGGGGATACAGGGTTCTGAGGCTAGGAGACCATCCTCAGGACAGATGGCCTGGAGGAGGACGCGGGGTTCTGAGGCTAGGAGATCATCCTCAGGACAGATACTCTGGAGGAGGCTGGAGGCTGGGAGACCATCTTCAGGACAGATGCTCTGGAGGAAGACACAGGGTTCCAAGGCTAGGAGACCATCCGTGGGACAGATGCCCTGGAGAAGGATGCAGGGTTCTGAGTCTAGGAGACCATCCTCAGGACAGATGCTCTGGCTGACTCCTCTAATGGACTGCTCTCTGAGACCTCTGCCTCACGGATACCTTCTGCCTCACCTTAAATGTCAGCTCCGCAGAGGAGTCTTCCAGGGCATCCTTCTTCCCTTTGCCCTATTGCTTCTGCACTAGGGAAAGTATAAATGCCTCAGGTTGTTAATTCTTCCCAGCCTATAGGGCTGTTCCTGGCACAAAGGGACTCATTCTAATATATGTCTGTTGACTTACATTCCCTGAAAGGTCGGGTATCATCCCCCCTTTGTCAAAAGACAAATTCAGCTTAAAAATCTAACAACTTTCCCTTTCCATTTTATAATTGAGCAGCACTTGATTCCACGAAGCAGAATGAGTTCTTCCAGTGAGTTCATCAGGATGAGTTGACTTTACAGGCAGAAAAGCCCCAAGAAACAGAAACAACAAAACGTAATTGTTTTAAAGGGGTTCCTTAAGGGGCGAGGCAGAGGGGGATGATCCTGTAGGCTCAGAGACACTGGGACTGGTTCCTGCAAGACTCTTGTTTTAGGAAACTAGTCCCCATTTTCCTAGTTCACTTTGATTGTGTGGCTTTTAGCACAGTGGCCCCATGACAGCTTGGTCTGTTCTGCCAGGCCCAGTGCTGTCCGCACAAAGAGGTGACTTCCCACAGACTGCACTGTCACCTTCAGAAAAGCTGAAGACTGGAAGAGGACATGGGGCCATCGCCACAGAAACTGCCTTCACAAGGGACAGAGGGACAGCAGTGGAGGTGGCAGCTGCAATGCCAATATTTCATGTCTATTGAGGCATGCAATCGGACATCAATCAGCAGCAGGGTTGGGGGAGAGGGGGGCACTTGGGTCGCCTTCTGGTTTAGACTGTTCACACCAGCTCTGTGAGCCAGGTGTCGCTAACAAAGGTCAGAGTTTCCACCACACCAGGGAGCAGAAGGGCTGCTTTATAGCTTCCCAATCCAGGCCCGCTCTGACTAAGCATTGCATAAATACGTTCTGTTCCTTTCTGTTCATAAATGGAGCTTTCAGCTGAAGGGTCTTGCAGAGGTTGCTTGCCTCTATCCCAAGGCAGAAATGAAGGGCACAGAGAATTTGTCTCACCTTGGTTAAGATCAGCAAGAGGACCCTAGGGTCACCCAGCAGTGACATGTAAAGGTGATGGCCATACCTTAGGTATGGACCTCACCTTAAAGCTCTTTACTCTTCAGATCTGGGGGAAAGATTGTTCTGGCATCAGACTTTTCTTATCATGTAGGCCTGGGTATACATTTTTTAAAAACTTAGTCCTATATATAATGCTTTTATTCTGAGTGAATATATATATATATATATATATAGAGAGAGAGAGAGAGAGAGAGAGAGAGAGAGAGAGAGAGAATAGCTATATATAATGGAAAAAACCTTTTAGCTAGTGGGAACGATCCACTCACTGAAGTCAAGTTTTGAAAGGTTGGATTTATTTATGTCTGTGTAACTTACGTTGTTTGCTGAGCATTTAGTTTATGCCAGATATGGAGAGATTTAGTATGCAGCAAGGTTGAAGTGGGCAGCAGGGTCAGATTCTCCCAGCTGGTGGCCCATGTTCTCCTGACAACACCAAAGTTCTGTGCTCCACGATCGTCTGGCCTCTTAACCTCACTGTTCGCCTGTTCTATTTGTTCACCTAAGACCTGTGATCATGCAGATGAAGTTTTGTTGAAGTAGAGTAGGGCAGGACTGAAGGAGAACATTGAAGGGGAAGTGCTAACAGCCACGGATGCTTAATTCTAAGAATTTGCAGTGATTGAAAATGTTCAGTGTCCGTGACAATGCCTGGTGAGAAAGATTGGTGATCAGTGCTACGCCAGTTCGTGTTCAACCAATGACTTTTCCTGTCAATTTCCCAGTATTCAGGAGCAAGACAAGAGACTCCAGGCTCTCTGGAATGCTTGTGAGAAGTTGCCCAAGGCCAATCATAACAACATCCGGTAAGAGGGGAGTGGAGAAAGTGGATTGGGCTTATGCAAGCCCAGCTAACCTGTTTTCTGCATAAAGATCATGGAACCTAGCATGCATGGGCACCCTATGGGATCCTCGGTACAGTTAGCATGCCTGCCCATTTTAAGCTCCAAACAGCCCATGAGATAAGGCAGGGGCAAGATGATAAGGTTTTGCTGCTAAGGAAAGGGACAGAAGCCACATGTCACCAGGGACTACCCAACAGCCACTGGCTAACTCTATGTAGTTTTTCAGTTTGTGAAGAACAAGGAATATCGCACACCCTCTTACAGTGTTTGAGATTAGAGGACATCTAGCCGACCTAGTCTGGAGCCAAAGGAGGCAGATGTGACCTTGAAGTAGTCACAGGCAGGGTAGTGAGGGAGAGAGTTCCAATGTCTTTTCTGGGAACCACTTCTCTGCTGTAAGATCCTTCCCCACCCTTGGCTTCTCCTCCTTGCCTTGCCTGTTTCTCTCTTGCTTGCTTCCTCTCCTCCCTATTTCTCAGGGTGCAGATTTCCAGCTTCAACTTCTGTTTCCATCTGCCTGACAATTTCTGTTTCCCTGTTAAAAATCCCTAGAGCGCTGCTGTGGTGTTCCTCAAAGCACTAAACCCCAAATTACCACAGGATGTGGCAGCTCCACTTCAGAGCGTCTGCCCAAAGAAGCCGAAAGCAGAGACTAGATATGGATGCACCCACATTCACCACAGCGAGAGTCACAGCAGCCAAAGTGGAAATAACCTAAGTGTCCCTAGGCAGATAAATGGATAAATCTGATATGCTGTGCACACACAGTGCAATTGTAGTGCTTACAGTAATGTGGATGAAAAGGTTTGGTTCCCTATAGGTGAGGTGTTGAGAGTAGCTGGAGTCACAGGTATTGAAGGTGGTTGCCAGGGCTGGGCAGAGTAGAGAATGCAGGGGCTATGGTCTAATGCGTACAGTCTCAATTTGAAAAGGTCAAATGGCCCTGGAGGTAGATATATGGTCGTCTGGCAACAATATAGCTATATATAACTAAGATATAACTCGTAGTACTTTAGTGTATGCCTACAAATGGATATAGTGAGCTGTAGATATATTTTTATTAAAGTTTGCATTTAAAAATGCCCTAATCCAAGTCAAATATACACGACTCACAGCATGATGGTAAGCTCAACCCTCAGCCATGGGCAAGGATCCAGGTTGAATGTTCTCAGAGATCCCACATCCTGATCCAATCCTACGATGCTTCTTAGAGGTTGAAACCTAAGCAGGAGAGGCTGTGGATAGAGCGAGGACAGGGAGAAGACCATGACTACTGGGTTGGACATCCCACTCCCCAAAGGCAGGTGCACCATCTGCTGTAATGTCAGATGAGTTAAAAATCCTCCAAGGAACTTCCTTTGTTGTGACAAAGGGCTTGGATGGCAGCCTTTTGTAGCTAGGAGTCCAGAAGAAAACACACCCCAGGGCCTCCAGGGAGGACAGGGATATTCTAGATGTGGCATGCCCAAGTTATTTCGGGGTGTTCACCTTGTACACAGCTTTGTCATTCTCCTTTGAAAAACGAAAGTGACGGAGATATAATTCACACGTCACTGTGCCTTTTGGAAAGATGACATTTAGGATTGAGTCTGCATTCACAGAGTTGTGCACCTGTTGACAGAGTCTGATTTTAGAGTGTTTTTAATCACTCTACAAAGAAACCCAGTTCCCACTACGGCCATCCTTCACCACCCCCACTCCAGGCCAGCACCCGCTAATCCACTTTCTTGCACTGTGCCCTTTCCCGTTCTGGATATTTCACCAATGAAATGGAATTACACTGTGTGGCCTTTTGTGTCTGTCTTCTTTTGATTGCCGTATTGCCGGGACTCATCCACATTGAGAATTGGATTCTGTTAATTCTTCATTCTTTTGCTATGCCTTCATAGCATTCTACATAAATGCATTCACCCCTGAAAGGGCATCTGAGTGGCGTTGGCTCTATGCATACTGCAAAGAATGCCTCTCCAGGTGTCTTTTTAGCAGCTTGTGCACAGGCGTATTTCTCTCAGGTGTGTTCCCAGCAGTGCAATTGCCGGACCATGTTCTGTTGTCATTTACTCTTTCTAGGAAGCCTGAGTGAGGACAATAATGCCCCAGCCTGTGAATAGCCATAGATAGACACTTTGGTTACACAGAGAAGATGGCAGGAGGTTACACACGAGGTGACAGGGTTTGGTGACAGATACACCTTGATCATCCTGTATTAAGGCACAAGAACAGATGAGGCCTGGTTAGTCACTGGTTATTCACTGGAATAGATGTGAGCATCTGCCTGGCTGGATTCTGGGTCTGTCTGCTTTGGGGAAGAGAATCCAGAATTCCTATTTCTTGAGGCGGGTTATTTCTTCATATATGGCTGGTCTGTGAGTCTCCTTGTCAGGACCATCCTACACGAGAAGTTCTTATTCGGCCTGAGTCCTAGTTAAACCCAGCTCTTCTCATTGCCTTCCAGGTACTTGATCAAATTTTTATCCAAACTGTCTGAATATCAGGATGTAAACAAGATGACTCCTAGCAACATGGCAATCGTCCTGGGACCCAACCTCCTGTGGCCACAATCAGAGGGGTGAGTCCAGGGAGGAGAGGGCCCCTAGGGTGCCAGGCATGGGCTGCAGTACAGGAAGCCTGGGCCCTGGATCATCTAAGCCTGTTAGCTCCAGTTCTGTTGTGGCCTGCTCCTTCCTGGAGTCAATAGAAGGAAGAGAATTTCCTATAGCTCTTCCTTGCTGACAGACTCAGAGCTATGGGTCTGATGAAGGTGTTCTCTGATGAATCTAAATCAGAGTGGAGGGTGACAGAGGAAGGCAAGGGACATCATGGCACCAAGCAAGACAAACTCTCTTGGGCCCTCTGGAGGCTTCCATAAGAGGATAGTTCCTAACATCTAGACCTAAAAGGATATTGGGCTGGCTGTCTGCAAGATGCAACAGACTTGAAAAGCAGACAAGCTTCCCTGTGCTGAAAAAGCATTTGTGGTCACCAGGAGTGTTTCTATTCCATAAAGCTTCAGGGAGGCAGCTGACAGACCCAGGCCTGCAGGATTCCAGGTCAGGGTCCTTTTTGGAGCTTAGTGAAACTTAGTGAAGCTGTCCCCCTCCCTCAGCTGGTTAGCCCACCCCTCTGCTCTGTTGGCAGGAACATCACCGAGATGATGACCACAGTTTCACTGCAGATTGTCGGCATCGTGGAGCCCATCATCCAGCATGCAGACTGGTTCTTCCCTGGGGGTTAGTATCAGCACTCACCTATGGGGGACAGAGGGTCAGAGGTGGGGACAGGAAAGTCGCTATGAGCTCGATGCCTGTGAAGCCAGGGGTGTTTTCAAGTCTTCCCGCACACAGCCGCTGATGCACCAGGCATTGGAGTAGAGTCTGGATGCTCCCCTCTCTATACCTGCCAAGGAGACATTCTAGTACCCGGGTGTCCATGCCTTCTGCTAACCAGGTCCATGGGTTCTCCTGACCTAACATCTACAGTGTGATTTATTGGGAAACTGTTTGAGTGCAGAGTGCCCCTTAGCTCCAAACTGCTCACTTTCCAAATGCAGAGGGTGGCTGAGCCTGAGGCGTGTGGTGGGGGGGGCGGGGAAGCACTTCCGCTCAGGGCTTAGGCATCATCTGGGCGCTGCTTTTCCACTGATTGAGATGGTGGCCTTTGAGCTACCCCTCAGTGCATAACAGCAGGGCTCCAAGGCAGTGAGTTGCTTTTGTGTGTGTGTACCTGGTTCAAAATTAGATCCTTGAGACAGTTCTCTACAAGGGAATTTACAAGATGGGAGTGCCGTTACATGCGTGTTTCTCTGTGGTGATCATTTTATGGAGACAGCAGTTGTAATAATATTTGCTAAAACAACAACACGCTGATCCTGTATGTCATGCAGAGTAAATGCTGAGGGTGAGCTTTAGCTGCTAACTTGTGTGAGGACAAAATGTGACCAAGGCTGGAACCCTTGCATCATAGTTCAGCAGTCAGGACTGACCCTGTTATCTTTCTCTATTAACGGCCAGTCTGGCAATTGCCCAGTCTCTTCATTGGCTGATCAGTACAATGAATTAATATCACGAGGTCAGCTGGTATAGACTGTGAGGTGAATTTTTCTAAAGGCAGCCTTTGAGCAATTCTCATCCAGGGAGGGAATGCCATTAGCAAGAGATCACGTACACTGGTCCTTTCTCCCTGCAGAGATAGAGTTCAACATCACAGGCATTTACGGGAGTCCGGTCCACGTGAACCACAATGCCAACTACAGCTCAATGCCCTCTCCAGACATGGACCCCGCTGACCGGCGCCAGCCAGAGCAGGCCCGCCGACCCCTCAGTGTTGCTACGGACAACATGATGCTGGAGTTTTACAAGAAGGATGGGTATGAGCTAGTATCCCTTTTTCAGCATTGGAAATACTGGTTTGGGAGAGGGTGTGTTTAAGAAAACCAGGATTGACAGGAAGGCTGTACTTATTAATGACACTTGAGGTGGCTTGTAGCAATTCATTTGGGACCTCATCCCTGATGCTTTTTTTCTGTGATGTCTGGAACAGGTTTCTTTGGCCTGTGTCTCTTTGGGCCAGAGGTAAATACAGCCTTCTTAACTGACTGGATTGCCATCATTACGGTTAGTTCTTAGCAAATATATAAATGCTGGTCAGTGAAGGGAATTGATTTTTCAATCATAAACTTTATTTATCTTCTTGTTTATTTCAAGACATAGTCTTATATAGCCCAGGCTAGCCACACATTGCCCATATAAACAGGGATGACCTTAAACTTCTAATCCTCCTGTTTCCATCTGCCAAGTGCTGGGACTCTAGATATGTATTCGTATACCTGGTTTTAGGCAGTGTTGGGGACTGAACTCAGGGCTTTGTGCTAGATAAAGGCTCTGGCAGCTGAACCACACCCCCAGCCCCTAAGCTCCTTATTGACTCAGAATACACCGATGTGTAGCTGGGATTCTAGCCCAGTGGCACAACTCATGCTTTGCATATGTGAAGTTAAATCTCAGTAGTATAGACTTTCCCAAAAGAAGCCAGCACATGTAAATGTGTGGCCATTCCCGCCTCTGCATTGTCTTTGCCTGCTAACCTGCCATCTTGAGCGGCTTCCTTGCATACACAGCACCTTTAATGAATAAGTTTCTCTGTGAGAGAGGAAAAGAACCCTCACCTAGGAGAGACCCAAGTATACAGCTTTTCTAATTTCCTCAGGGTCTATCTGCTTGAATGCAGTTCAAATTCACCCAGCCTAGTGGGTGGCATGCCACTCCTGAGCCCATTAAATCAGTTTATATAATGCCTAATTACACAATGTGATCCCCTTAGTAAGCAGCAGGGGCATAAACAGGTTACATAACCCACCCCAGTGAGTCCTGGCGAGCGGTCACCCGGGGACAGCAGAGTCTATGATGGGAGTCCAGCCCACCAAGGGCATCAGCACACCTGCTGCAGGAGTGGCTTACCAGGCTTTGCCACATCAGTCAGTTAAGTAGACCGGGATTAGGAATCAAAAACTCCTTCCATACAATCACAATCTACAGCTGCTTCGGAGCAGGAGCATGGAGCCCCAAGTCAAGTGTCTGAAACTGGGATGACAGGAACCAAAGCAGCCAGGTACCCCCTTAAACCAGGAACCACTAGGCTGTACTGCAAAGGCAGATGTCAGAAGGGCCCGGGACCTGTGGAAGAGTAGGAGTCAAACTGTCCCTCCTCCTTCTGCATAGAGTTGGCACTGGGCGCTGGAATTTATAGAAGAGCTCTACGGCTGTGTCCTGTGATATAGGAGGTAGGGGTGGGGCGGCTGTCTTCAGTAGGTTACTGCTCCTGCTTGTGACCTTACTCAACAGACATGATGTGTGGGGTTGCATGTAGTTATTTGAATATGTGTGCATTTGTGTGTTGTTTGCAGGGAGAGGGAAAATGGAAACTCTTAGGTATTCAAATATGGAACAGAAAAATCTTTACCAAAAAAAAAAGTAGCAAAACTAGAATCAGAGAGACAGAAATCTGGAGCACGCCTTGGGCGTTTCTTTTAAAACTCATTCTAAGCAGCAGCTCAGTGCCCATGCGACCCCTCGCCAAGCCGTCAGCATGCCCTCATGGATAGATGTGGGTGCTAGCAGCAGCCCAATCTCCATGTGACCCCTTGCCAAGCCATCAGCTTGCCCTCATGGATAGATGCTGGTGATGGCAGCAGCCTAGTGCCCGTGTGACCCCTCGCTAAGCCATTAACATGCCTTCATGGGTAGATGCTGGAGCTGGCAGCAGCCCAGTGCCCATGTGACCCCTTGCCAAGCTGTCAGGATACATTCATGAGTAGATGGTTGTGCTGCCCAAGCCATAGAGAACACCTCAGAACCACTGGGCTTTTCCAAGTCTACTGACCTCTTGCAGTGTACAGGTGTGGCAGCAACTTGACCAATGACATTTCAAGCTGATGCCACATCTCTAGTGTAGTCCTGCAGCTTCAGAGCACTGGGAATGAACTATCCCATCTGTGTGCCATAATGATCTTAGGTTGGGGACTCTGTGAAGCTAGGTGTGTGTAGGTACTTCTGCCAAGCCTGGTGACCTGAGTTTGATCCCCAGGCATCACATGGTAGAAGGAGAGAATTAACTCTCACAAGTTGTCTTCTGACCTCTACAAGTGTGCTGTGGTGCATTTACACACACACACACACACACACACATGCATGTACACAAGTCTAAGTTTATAAACTCAAAATTTCATTTCCATCATCCACCCTCCCCGTCTATGTATTGCTGCAGTACATGAAGTAAAATGTGCTGTGTGTGTTTTAAAATTTATATTCCAGAGCAAATGAAATGGAAAGCATAGTTTAAGTTGACCCTCAAAGAGCTGCCTGACAGGGCATGGTTTGAAGCCATGTACCTCATGATGACATTTGGGTGATGATAGCTCACATACATGACCCTCATATGAGGACTGCATATCTGATGATGTCACAGCCAGCATAGTTTGTAAGTATACTCTGTCACCTTCAGACAAAAATGAAATTGCCCAGTAACAGACATCTAGAAGAATGGTCAGTTCTGAACTTTGAAAGAAAGTGGACTCATTGCTCTTGGTGGGAGAAGAGAATATTCTAAATCCACTGAGTAGCACAGTGTCCACTAATTCTCAACTTCCCCATTTCTGAGCTCTTAATGTATCTAGAGAAAAATGTTCAAGTCTTGTAAGTCTCCCACTGAAATGTTGACATTAAATAGATCTTGTTGAAGGTTTTTGCCCAAGATAAAAGAAACTCTAAACTGTGTATCAATAAAGCTGTTATTATAAAATCAGAAAAGTTAGGACAGATAAACCAGATAAAATTGGGCCGGAGTGGGAAGTCTTCTGTCAGCGTCAAGATCATCTTTTGGGCCAACAGCTTCTGAGTCTTAGATGTCATGTAAGGCAGCTAGCCCTCCACCGGGCTGGTCACGAAGCCTTTCTGAGTCACATCACCGCAAGTGGAATGTCTCCAGTGAGTCATGGGTCAGAGTTAAGAGCTCAGATCTGTGGTTTTCATCATGACACACAGGATGATGGCCACCCACAGATACGGGGTCCAAATATGCAACCTGTATATATTACTTTGTTCTGGAAAAAAAAGTCTTTGTAAGAGTGAATAAGGATCTTGAAGTAGGAAGTTGAACTGGCTTCTCAGTGGTCCCTATAGGACATCATCTACAGGAGGGAGGCAGAGAACCACAATGCACTAGAGCTGTGAAGGTGGGGCTGAGATTTGCAGGTGGGCTGACACCAGAAGTTGGGACAGAAATAGATCACATATCCCCTAGAGCCCCTGAAGGGACCACAGCCGCACTGCTGCTGGATGGACCATTGTGATAGAGAGCCTGGAATCTGCTTCCAGAACTGCGTGTTTATAGCTGTTGTTTGCCCATTTTGTGGCACCTATCACTGCCGCTGCAGGAGCCTAATACAACCATTAGCAGGTGCCAGTGAGTAGCATTGTGGGAAAGATGGCAGCAGACACATGAGTTGTTCTTGCTCAGTGTTAGTGTCTCAGTGACCTTCCCTGGCATCAGAGCTAGCCATGGTGGTGTTTTGGAACTTCTGAGATGTTCTTTCTATGTCTCTGGGACCCTCATTCTTGGAATGTAGTTAGTGCAGAGTCCAAGCATCCCCTGTAGAGAAATTGTGGTCCCAGAGGGATCTGTCCCCAGAAAGCAGGGAGCTGGCAGCCAGCTCTGTTAGAAAGTTTCAACTTTTGAGGGTCATTCCCGCATCTTTAAGGTAGCAGAGCAGTACACACCGGGGCTGGAAGAATGATGACCCAGCAGTTAAGAGCACTTGCTGCACTTCCAAAGGACATATGTTCAGCTCCTAGCATGGTTGGGCGGTTTCCAACCTGTTGAATGGGTTTCCCATGCTTTATTGCTAGGGAAGTAAGAACTCGAATATTAAACCCAGGCAGCATCTTCCTAGTGTCTCCATCTTACGCTGTCCCCAGTTCACTAACCCTTAATAAACACAGTCTGCACCTTTATCAAGTAGACATTTTATTTTGTTTTGTCTCATCCTGCAGCTTTGGCTGTCCTGGAACTCATTATGTAGACTAGTTTTGCACTCAGAGACCTGTCTGCCCCTACTTCTTGAGTGCTGGCATTAAATATGTGCGCCATCATACCCACTTAGACAACTTTTAAAGTCATAAGTGCTTGGCATCTGGAGTGACAGGACATTACCACTTCTAATTCTTCCTCAAGATTGTCTGTTCCCTATAAAAACAGCTTAGGACTTTAAAATTTCAAATTATATTAATTAATTAAGTATATGCTTAAACACATGAAACATCTTGGGGGTCAGACCCAAGAATAAAAAATGAAATATGTCTCTCATATATATAGATATAGAGATAGATAGCCAGCCAGACAGACAGATAGATACCCTGAAGGTCATTTTACACAGCATCTTTCCTGTTCCTGCCTTGACTGCAAGTCAACACTTGAGGCCATGTGTAGGAATTCTGACATTCTCATCAGCTCATAGAGCTTTAGGATTTGAAGCATTCTGCATGTCACATTTTCAGATGAAGTGTGTTCAGCCTGTGCCTGGTCTCCTTGGGCTGACGGTCTTACATTCATTATTCTATAAACACCTCCAATGGAGAGAGGGTATGCCCCTCCTCCTTCACAAATGATACTCAAAGATGGCTCATCTGTATCTGTATTGTATAGCTAATAATTGACAAGTCTGGCACTCATGCCAAAATGCACAGCCTCCAAAGCACATGCTGCTGCCTTGAACAGAAGAGAATACGTAGTCACCACATCAAAGATGCAATACAAACCAGCCCATAGGCCCCTCCTCCAAGATAAGTTCTCATTTGCTACAATCCCGCCTCATCGCCTGATGAAGTACCATTTCCATAGCTGGGCACACCTCCTCTTAGACATACTTGGTGTTTATATCAGTTCACTTTCTGTTGCTATAACTGAATGCTGGGGGTTGGATGCCTTAGCCAGTGTTCTATGCTGTAAAGATACACCATGACCATGGCAACTCTTATAAGGGAAGCCTTTAGTTGGGGCTTATAGTTTCAAAGATTTATTCAGTTCATTATCATCATGGCAGGTCAAGGTAGCATACAGGCAGGCATGGTGCTAGAGAAGAAGCTTAGGGTTCTACATCTTGGTCTGAAGGCAGCAGGAGTCTGTACTGGGCGTAGCTTGAACAAATGTGAGACCTCAAAGCCTGCCCCCCTCATTGACAAGGCCACACCAACTCCAGCAAGGCCACACTTCCTAACAGTGCCACTCCCTATGGGGTCCATTTTCTTTCAAACCACCACACTGGGTAAAGACAAGAAGGTTACATAACTCATAGTTTTGGAGCTTCCAAGGCATGGTGCCAGCCTTGGCTTAGCAATAGTGAAGGTCCCCTTGGCTGCATCCCATGGCAGATGGCAGTAGGAGTATATGCGAAAGCAAGAGACGGCATGGCAAGACAAGAAGAGAGAGAGGTTTTGGGAGCATGCCTGCCCTTTCGTGAACATCTCTCATGTGAGAAGCAGGGTCCCATCAGAAACTTCTCAGGTCCTTCTGAAGACAGTGTCGCTTGTGACCCTATCACCTTGACCCCAAGGTGCCTGGCTACCAGCTCCTAGCATCTTTTACCCCATTCTCAGAGGACACACTATAGCCCTCTCCAAACCACAACACCGTGTCAAATGCAGAACCCATTCTGTCACTTTTATCCCTCAGGCAGTGCTATGAGGTATGTCAGGTCTGTCATCACAAGTTACTCTTATGGATACTGGAGGCAGGAAGGAAGGATTTGCCCCATTCTGTCTATGAGGAAAGAGTTACAGGAAGTCAATAATAATTGGTCTACCTGGGCCTGGAGGCATGGGTCATCTCAGAACCAATTCTTTGTTAAAGTCTCATTAAAAAATCCAACGTGTAATTTATTGCAAATCTCATGCAAATGGTGCTTGGTTGTATGTGATGACACCCTTGTAATGCCAGCCCCAGGGAGGTGGAGGCCAACCTGTGCTCCACAAGACTGTATGTCACAAAAGCCTGTAGTAACAAAGAAATAAATGGAAGGTTCTGGTAGGCAGGGAGGAATGAAGACTTAGCATCTGACCTACCCACATGAATCCCAGTGAGGGTTGTCTGGCTGGTGTTTCCTTACCCTAACAGTAGTAGGAACCCAACACTTCACCCTTGATTCCCAGATTCTGCAGGCACACCCCTTGAGTCCTTCCCGCTTCCCCAAGAGAGGCCCCGAGGAGCCAGAGCACAGTGCTCCAAGAGGCCCTCCCTGGGGCTCACTGTGTGTCTCCTGTTTATAGATTCCCCAACCTTAGCTTTCCATGGTCTCCTCTTAACCTGCTATTTGCTCCCTTTCGGTTTTCACAAGAGTGAGTCGTGGAGGTGCTGGGGCCTCCACATTGACTTTGAGTTTCCATCAACAGCACCTGCCGGAGTCACCCACTTCTATTCTGTCCCCCTTAAACACAAGCAGCACCTTGAGTCTGCTCTGATCTCCCCTGTGAGACAACAAAGACTTGAGAACTGTCGATTCAGACTGACAGTAATCCCCTCGTCTGTGGGCAGCCCCTTTGGGGGCAGCTTTGTCATGGCTGTCATGGGCTGAGTTTATGTGGATGTCCAGGCATACAGAGTGAGTAGACTTTTCCTTTGAGCCTAAATGAATATTTAAGTATTTGTGAGCATAGCCTCCACCTTTGCTATTGAGTCACCCCAAGATTTATATAACTACTTGAGAATGTCAGTGGACATGGTGTTCACTGAATCCACGGTGTCCCGCCCATCAGGCTCTCCAGCAGGCAGAGGGGTAACTGGCATAGCCAGCAGCCTCTGGTGAAGGCGGCAGTGTGCACTCAGCTTGGAGTTCTTAGTTGCTGACATTTGCCAGTCATAATTACCAGGGCTCGCTCAATACCTAACTGGTGCCCAAGCCTGCTCCTTCTGCTGTTGAACCAGATCAGTGGGTAGTCTGGGGTCTGAGGGTCCCAGTAGTGGAAGCTGCCCTTGAAAAGAGAAAATTTCTCACAGCCCTGCTTCTAAGGACCCAGCTTTCTCTCCCTGACGAGGGAAAACCTTCCTAAGCAGAAGAGAATGTGGCAGAGCAGAGGGGTGGGGCTTCTGGACCCCCTTGGCTGTTTGACCTTGGACACTAAGTATTAAGGCCTCCCTCCCCTCGTTCAGGAATAAGCTTTTCTCCCACTTTGTCCTGGTAAATTCTGAAACCCAGAAAGCATATTTTGCTGATCCTCCTTGGCCTGCTGTCACTACCAGGGGACACTCATGGACCCCTGCTCCAGTTTGATGACATTTCTGAGGTTCTCTGGATGCTCTCTGAGGGTGCTTGTTCAAGATAATGAAAGCCAGTGGGTCCTGGGAAGAGATACTCCCACTCCATTCCAAGAGGCCCTCTTGAAGCTGTCTTCAAGGGGACCTAGAAATGGCAGCTATAGCACTAGGCATGAAAGGTTCAGGAAGCTAAGGCAGCCTCGGTTGGTTTGGTAGCACCCTCACAGTACCCCTCACCTCCGGTCTGTGCTGAGGTGTGTTTCCTTGAAGGATCCACTCTGCCTGCTACAGCTTATCTCTGTTTTGAATTGGCCTCTCATCCTGCTGCACCTCTACAAGGTACATGTGCCCATTTTAGACAGGCAGGACTCCATGGTGCACTAGCTCAGCCCTTTGGACCACTGAGGAAGAAGAGGGGTAACGAGCACGGGCGTGTCCTCTTACTTTCCCCTCCTGTGCTGATAAGCACTAGAGACGAGCGTGTCCTGGAGTGCGGCTTGTCCTCACACAGAAGTCCGTGTCTCCCTCCATATCAGAGTTCTTGTATTAGTCAACGAAGCTGTTGCCCAAGGACACGGGACCAGGTCCCCCTGGACCGCGTGATGGGGTGCTAACTGCTTTCTGTGTTTCATACAACTTGAAAACAAGTAGATGTCTGGCGCTCTGATGATTCCATCATCCCCAAAGCCCCTGGCAACTAGACAGCTCTGCTCTATCCACCGACACAACTGTGGCTTGTGTAGACACAGGAGAGGCTTGGAGGGCAACTACACAGTAGTCACCCTGTCACACAACCCGAACTTTACATCAGGACTCTGACCATCACAGTTCCCCTTGCAGACATACCACCTGTGTCCAAAGGAAGCTGTAGATTCATTGACACTAATATCTGTATGTTTCTGTCCCTGCAGCCTTAGGAAAATCCAAAGGTACAGTATCCTCTGGTAGCTACGAGGCCACTTGCAGTCTCTTAAAGCAAGCAAGCTGTGTGGTAGTGAGCTCGGCAAGAGGGTGAATGTGCCATGTTTGGTTGCTTGTCCGACTTACTTGGAGCTGTGTGTCCATCATCAAAATAGACTCCGAGCCTGGAGGGACCAGAGGCATGAGCAGCTCCTTCCATGCTATCTAAATACGCAGCTGTGGCCTACAGAGGTTGTGCCTTGACAGGATACCCAGCAGTGGCAAAGCTGGGGCTAGAACCCACCTTGCAAAAGGATGTATTTAGAAGTCTCCTGCCGGTTGGCTCACGTCCTAGACTGGTGCTGTCTATCCATGTCCCACCCTCCTTCATCTCACATGGGAAGAATGTTTCCCTTGCCCCACAGGTAGGCCACATTCTGCTCTGAGGACAGCTTGAGTTCCACACCCCAGGATGCTTTGGGGGCCATTATCCCAGGGCCTGCTGGCTTTGGCAGAGGGTGAAAGCACAGCTTGTGGCCTCCCAAGCTGCTGGCTGTGCCCCATTGTGCGTTGCCACTGTGGGAGGGCAGCTCGTGCCAGGCCTGGGCTGGTCCCCAGCAGCCCGGGCACTGGAGCGTCGCTAGCCACACCTCTCCACTGTAGGCATTGCTTCCCAGGGCCCAGGAGGGTGCTAAGGCTGCTGCTCTCTCCTAACACAGATTGCTTGAATGTCTCTGCTTCATGGGGGAGGGAACATGTCACCTGTCACACGTGGGTAAGCAGATGTCTTTGTGTCCCTCGCTAGCATGGGTGTGAGGGTCATGGACACATCTTGGGTGGCTCGAAGAGGCTCCTCTGCTGGTCGGAAAGCATCCTGCGCCCCGCCTTCCATGCAGCCTCCTGCCCCACCCTCCGAGCTGGCTGCACCCCTGCCATCACCCCTGCCGGAGCAGGTCCCAGACAGCCCCGCCACTCCGGCTCCTGTGCTCTCTCCATCAGCTGCCAGCCTGCAGCCCACCCCTGAGCGCCCCAGGTAAGCCCAGCCCCCGCCATGGAAGGCTGGCCTGTATGCTGGGGTGCCTGGGCTCTGGCTCCCACTCCAGGCCTCCTGGACTTGCTCACCCCCACCCTGCCACATCAGAACAATCATGTTTGGCTTTCCCCATCCTGCCAGCGCCCAGTCATCTGCATCACCTGCCCTGGGTTACCAGGTGAAGCACAGGCTTCCCAAGAGCAGCATCCCCAAGCAGACATAGAAGGTGGCACTTCTCCAGCCCCTGCTGGGGACTTCCCACCCTCCATGTCCCTCTTCCCCTGCCTGCATACGTTCCCTGGTTTGAACTTGAGGGTGTCAGCATTTCTCCCTTCTGCCTTTACGTTTGTAGGGGCAGTTTTCACTACTAACATTGCTGTAGACCAGAGGTATAAAGGTGGCAGATACCCAAGGTATGGTCATCTTCACAGCGTGCTGTCTGCTGGCGTTGCCTTTCAGAGAAGAAAGAGAGCATCCATTCCATCACCAGTTCAGTGAACATTACTAGAACTCTCTCCGCCTAAAGCTAGTAACGTGGGATTTCTGTCTACATCTCATGCCCTCCTGACACAACACTAGGCTCAGTGTGGTCCGGGGTGGAAGGCAGGGATACCGTACCTGGTGAGGCCCAGGCAGAAGGCAAGACCTGGAAGCAGAAGCACACCATGGAGTGGTTTGTTTCTCTTCTCATGCAGCAACCAGAGAACTAGAGAGGCTGCTTGCTTGGGCAGCTATGCTAGGGACACACCCTCACAGACATGAGGTGGGATGGGGTGCCGAGTACCCTGAGCCTTTAACTTATACTGTTCCTAAATCAGATTGCAGTTAGTTATTTTTTATTGCTTGCGTCCTTAAATGAGTAGAACACAATTCCATTTCAAAATATAAAAGTGACAAAGGGCAAAGGAGATAACCATGGATTTGGGGAGTGGCACCCAACACCGGGTGTGCTGGAATGCTTGCTGACTGTAGCTCAGAGAAGCCCTGATGCTGGCTTTGCACCCACAGGACTCTGGGTCCATGGGAGTGCACACAGGGCAGTGGGATCTTAGAGATGTAGTTGTTGGTAACAGTGGTCCAGACAGAAGAGACACATGGCCAGACTGACTGAGATGGTCCTCTTGCAGCACTCAACTGCATCACTGGTTATCCCATCTTACAAAAGAGATGCAGTGTGGCTTATCTGTCCATATGAATACTACTCCTGAGGATGGATCCCCTGGGCTCTGAAGGCACTCCAGGGCTATTGTGCATTGGTACCTCTTAGGGACACTTCTATGGAGGGTATCACTCACGGGTACAGATTATTGCAAAAGCCAGACATGTCTTCTTTGACTGGAGAGCCATTGCCAGAGGCTTGGCAGTAGAGACGGTGTTATCAGTGCTTGCTGGGCACACTGACTCTAGGAAGCCCTCTTGATTCTGGTAGCCATGATGATGGAAGGAACAAGAAGATTCAGGTCTTTAGCTTCAAAATGACTCAGATTTCCCTGGTTGAGGACAGCGCATAGAGTGGCCACACGTGTGTTCCACGGTGCTCATTGGTCACCAGAGAGCAGAGGATGCCGGCTGTGAATACCAAGCTGAGAGTGGAACCCACAGCATCAGTGCTCCAGGAAGGGAGAGGCACCTCCCCTATCCGGGACCATCAAAGGCACTGAGAAGGAACTGAGAGTTAAGCAGGGACCAGACACTTAGCAGTGCAGTGAGCAGGATGGGTGCTGGAGCTGACTTGTCCTGTGTGTTTGTGTTTCAGTGTGTCTAAAAGCAAGGAGCTGTCTCCAGGGTCTGGGCAAAAAGGAAGTCCAGGCTCCATCCCGGGGACAGCCTGCCCAGGGTCGCAACTGGGGCCACAGCCGGCTGCCAGCCCCAGCCAGCTTCCTGCAGACCAGAGTCCTCACACCCTCCGGAAAGGTAGGTCCCCTCTGCTGAGCATTCTTAGGCCGGATATGGACGTTTTCCCCATTAGCAAGGGCCTCCTGAAACCTTTGCTTAGTGAATCATTCCCAGTCTCAGTGCTCCCAACCCCACTAGGGAACATACCACACATGAGGCGGGTCAGTAGGACATGGATGGAGGAGCAGAACTTCTGGAGTGTATCCTGACGCTAGGGTGCTTCACCACGTAATGCCGCTGAATTACCACACTGCTGTGGAGAAAATCTTGTTCTTCACACTATACAAAAGAGGCCTGTTTAATGTTTTAGAAGAGGCTAAAATAATTATCCCCAAAGCATGTAGGAGCAAGTAGAAGATAGAAACCTGACCCCAAGTTGGCAGAGCCTATCTCTCATCCACACTGCAGGGAGACAAGCCTGGGAAATAAGATATCCTCAGAATGGCTTTTCTTTCATGGAGTGGCTCTGGAGAGGGGCAAAGGTGGGGAGGAGGCCACTGGGCCTCTCTGGGGACTTAGATGAGGTCCTTCTAGCATTTGTGCTGGCAGCCAGCCCTCGGTTCTGAAGACTAATGTTCCTGTTCTCGGGGTGTTTGCCTGTCAGTGGGATCTCCTGGGTACTCGACTCCATTGTGGAGAGTGTTCATTTTCAATTCAAGGTAGCAGGCGTTCTCTAGGATTAGTAATAAAAGGGGAAAGAGAAGCATTTCAGAGAAGCCGGGGCAATGCTGCGCTTTAAAATGCAGCCATGTGGGGTGTGGTGTGGCTTGGGGCCTGACCACTTTCTTACTTCCCAGCACTGCAAAAGAGAAAATTACAGTTGGGCCATCCCTACTTGTGCCCAGGGAGTGCAATTCTTAATAAGAAAGGGGTAAAAGACAGTGACCCATGGCCACAGGCATGGAAGTGGGGGATGCAATTACCAGGTCACAGTTGTGAGAGGCGGAGTTCAAATGTTCCATTGCACAGTGGGCTAACTATACAGTCCATATACAGTAACTAATTAGACATTTCCAAGGAATTAGGGAAGTCTTGGCCAGTTCCCAGCACACAGAAGTGATCAAACTTGGGGACAAGGGAATGGTAATGACTGTAATTTGGTCATTATGCATTGTGTTCCATCGATGTACAAAAACTATTATATCTGTTAACTCAAAGATTACAAACCAAAGCCTGGGCGGCCGGTGCCCAAACATGAGAGGGTATCTGAGTGAATGTGGGCTGGGGGGGGTCTGGAGCCGGAGGATTTATCAATGGGAGACCGAGTCATTGTGCAGCTTCCAAGCCCATTTTCTTCTCTGGCACCCCGAGCAGCTGTGGTAACACCCTGAATTAAAATCTTCCCCAATAGAGCCGGCCTTACTGACTTCCTCTTAGAACTCAGCAAGGAGAGGAAGAGAAGTAAGTTAGCAGCAGGTGGTAAGTTAAGAAAACTCAGTGTTCTGAATTTTTACAAGCTCATTGGCTACTTGTGGCATCATGGGAGGAAGCAATGGCAGCTGGGAACCATGAGGACACACACTGCCAGTCGTTCCAGTGAGCTTCCCTGATAATCATTTGTCCTGTGTTGTTTTCTCTTACAGTTTCAAAGAAGTTGGCACCGATTCCTCCCAAGGTCCCCTTCGTGCAGCCAGGGACTGTTTCTGACCAGCCCACTGGCCAGCCATCCCCAGTCAGCCTGTCTCCCACTCCACCGAGCACTCCATCCCCCTATGGACTGAGCTACCCGCCAGGGTACTCCTTGGCCTCTGGCCAGCTTTCTCCTGCCTCAGCCCCTCCCCTGGCCTCTCCCTCTGTCTTCACAAGCACTTTAGCCAAGTCTCGGCCCACCCCTAAGCCCCGACAGAGGCCCACCCTGCCGCCACCTCAGCCTCCTAGTGTCAGCCTGTCGGCCTCAAGTCCACAGTCCACGGAGCACCCCATGCTAGACGGCATGTCACCAGGGGAAAGCATGTCTACAGGTATGCAGGTCATGGGCTGTCTGCAGGGCTCCTGGGACGCAAAGCAGAGTGTGCCAGGGCCAGGAGCAGCAGTCACCTCTGGCCACAAGCCCCCTAGGGAAAGCGGTCCTGGGGAGCAGTTGGTGTGCAGGGGAGCTCTTGGGGACTTCTCCAGCCTAGGGATCGAATTCTGTGCAGTTGGTGGGACTGAGTCCTTCGGAGTGAGACCTCCAGAGAGGCTGGCATCAGAGCACAGAGGTGGTGTCACCTTCCCCCAGAAAAAGCCCAGCAACTGAACAGTACAGATACTTATCTGGAGGAGAGCGCCTTGCCCTGAGGAGAAAAGTAAGCCTCGCTAGGGAGATGTATTTGCAGACACGTATTACAGATGGGTCACCTTCAGAAAAATAAGTCTCCTCTTCTCTCACCAAAACCCCCCCAGCAGCAAATTAGTCAGACCCACAACTGCTTTACTGCATTGTACTCTAAATTCAAAATGAAGGTAGAGTTGTCTTCCCAGGAAAATGTATGAAATTACAGTTTGTGGCCACTGTTGGCTGTGGAAGAAGTGAGGCATTTGAAAATGTCTCCCGGATTCACCTTACACAATTGTAAGGTTAGGGGCTGCTAATGTCCTGTGATCATTCCCTTATTCCGGCTGTCTTGGAGTGTCACAGTACTGTCAAATATCCTGCAGCAATACTACACATACACTGTCGTAGGATTCTATGGCCATGATAAGACATCATGAACGAAAGTAACTTGGGGAGGAAAGGGTTTTTAATCTTACAGTCCATCATCTAAGGAAGTTGGAAAAAAAAACTCCGGGCAGGAACCTGGAAGCAGGAGCTGATGCAGAGGCCCTGAAAGTGTTGCTTACTGGCTTGCTCAGCCTGCTCTATTATAGCTCCTAGGACTGTGATCCCAGACATGATGGTGAGAGAGAACCCACAGTGGCTGGACCCTCTCTCCTATCATCAGTTAAGAAAATGTATCACACAAGCTTGCCCACAGGCTAATCTTGTGAGGGCATTTTCTCAAGAAGGTTCCTTCTCCCCAGTTGACTTTGGCCAGTTGACTCATGTCAAGTTGAGAAACCAGTGCACCACAATTAATACACCACATACACATTTGTATACCTCACACATAGATACCCCATACCTGCATGTTTACTTAACACCCACGTACACACATCACATATGGACTACATGCACATGCAGCACACACAAACATATAAGCTATACTTGGACCACATGTACACACCATATACTCACACATATACAACACATATAACACACATACATATATGTACATAGCATGCACAAACATATAACACATGACATATTCATGCACACACATTAAGAAAACCACATGTCTACATGTATTATGGGCCACAAGTATCATATGCCACACACATACAAAGACCACCAACATACTTGGGTACAGTGGGACCTTGCTCAGATACTGCCTTCTTTCCCCGCCACATCATCAAAAGCTTGCCATGTTCCTCCCTAGTTGAGTTGGCAGCCAGCTTGTGGGGGTGAGCTCTTGGCTGTCCATGAAAATGCTACTCAATAGCAAGCACTGTGATGGGTCAGGAGTGGCAGCCTTATGGGGAGAGCCACCAGGCAACCTGGCTTCTGTACTTTTGGAAGTGATCAATATTGAACACACAGCTGCTGTCACCCATTCCGTATTACCTATTACATACTGAGTAACACTGTATTAGCTGATATTGAGTACACAGCTGTTGTCACCCATTGATTAGCTCAGTCAAACCTAGGGAGCGTCCTGAACCCGTGGGTGCTGCCCTTGTGCTCCTAGAGTGGGCACTGGCAGAGGCGCTTGTGGGACTGCACCTTCAGCATTCTAACCACTCCCGGGCAGGGATACAAGGTCATCCATTCTGCAAGACATAGGATGAACAACGATGTCACTCAAGAAAATGGAAGAGAACACAATGACATAGTGGTAGGTGGGTATCAGCAGTCAAGGAAGGACAGTGCCTTTTAGCTTGTGAGGCATAGAAGGTCACTTTCCATAGCCCAGGCCGAATGTCTGTGACCTTTTGACACAAGTAACATCCTGCCCGACGTCTCTGTCGTTTTAGTGTTCTCTGGGCAGCAGACCATTGTGTGTCGTGTATGTATAGGTCTGACAGTGCAGACTCTGGAGTCAGTGTGGCCTATCTGGGACTGTGACATGGGCAGTGTTTTGTTACATGTGTTCCATCCTGTTTGTTCCTCTCTCCGAATCCTATCATTATGTTCTTGCAGCTGTGTGACATGAGTGACGCAGTGTTGGATACGTGTGAGGGGGATTTTCAGGGTAAGCTGGCCCCAGCTCACCTCGCTTCACACCTCCTAGCCAGCCCAGCCGCCTGGCTACCACCCCGCCTACCAGCCCCTCCCCTCACTGCATGAGGCTCAGACCCACCAACAGCATGCCTACTTCACTTACTGGCTTTCCCCAGCCTCAGGGAGCCCCCTGGCTTAGGAGCCTGTGGCCTTCTGAGCTCACTGGCCTGTCTTTCCTTTCTTTTCATCAGGAGCTGGGGAGACACCCAGCAGAAGGACCCAGCCCTTTCTTTCCACCCAGTCACCATCACAGCAGATCCCCTTTCCTTAGATTAACAGTTTGCCCAGTTAACAGGCCTGCTGTAATAGCTCCTGAAGTTTCTGTGCCCAGAGACTGTTCCCTGCACCCCTTTGCTGAGGGACATGTCCCCAAGAACACTCACCAGGTGAAGTCTGGCACAGGGCCACAGGTTTGCACAGGCTGATCCCAGTGCCACTGTCAGCACTAAGGCAAAGCTTGGACGGTCCATAGGGCAGCACTTCTGTGCTAACAGTAGCCAGCAGGTCCTCCATCCAACCCTGGGCAAGGTTTTGGGGGCATTTTATCATTATCTGCTTGGGTTCCCTCTCATCAAGAATAGATATTCAAATCTAAAAATCAGGCAAGAGCATGAATGACACCCAGAGAAATGAGAGGATTGTGCTCTGCTGACTAGCAGCGAGGCATCTGGTGCTCACATGTCTGAGGGAAACAGTCAGAGCTTCCCTGAGGGTTCTCCCCTTGGTCCCGCCCTCTTGCCGAGTGACCCTTCTTGCTCCGGCTCCTCTGAGGGCACCCCCAAGGTAAGGTTGAGACAGCCCTGCGCTAGCTGAGCACTGTCTGAACTCTCACGTTCCTGGTCCTCAATGCCCATACTCCAGTTTGACAGTCCTGCCGGGAGGCAGGTCTGCAAGTCTGCATCCAGAGAGCCCGTTCACATTCCTGATAGAGCCCGCCTCTGCTGCAGCAGCCTGCCCCACAGGCAGAAGAGTCAGTCTTTAGGCATCCTGTGGGGTCCATGTCACACACAATAGGGGGCACCTAGTGCTGGCTAGGCCAAGCTTCAGACTACAGATCTCCACCATTGTGCAGAGTAGGGCTGTCCCAGTGCTTGTGTGTCTGTGGACGTCTTTGAGGGCAGTGTCCAAGTGTAAAGCCTGTATGGTACTTTCTTATTCTCAACATGTTTTAGTCAGTTTTTTAAAACCAACAAAAACAAAACTCACCTTCTGAGTGGCCCAGGGCTGAGCCCCTGCCAGGCTGCTGTACTTACTGTCAGCTGGAATGCTGTTGCCAGCTCAGGATGACAAAACTCACCCAAGTTCAGAACTCGGTGGGTAGAGGAATGCTAGAACTAGAAGATACCAGGGGACCCATCACCCAAACTCACTTCCTACAGCAAAGGGCTTCAGCAGGCTGGGCCCTCCAGGATCTTACCCAGTGGCTGAGGCTCCAGAACCACTCCCAGTGTGGTGTTCAAGGGGCTAAGTACCCAGCTGACGGCCCGTGAGGCTGTTTTATCTTTGCTGACTCCCAGATGTCCAGACACTGAGTCTTGTAACTTCATCCTCCCTACCTTGCTAGAATGACCTTCTAGTGCTCCTTGTAAACGTGAATCAGGTGGGGTGGATCCAGCATCCTAAGGAAGATGCTGAGCTGCTGACTGACACACAGCAGTTTCTAAGTGACTGCCTCTGCAGATGATCCCCAGATGTTACTGAGGCCTGCCTGGGGCTACCCTGCTTATCAGGATCTAGGTGCAGAGGCTGAGACTGCACCAGAGCCTTGTTCCCCAGGCAGGTTCCCAGGAGCAGATCAGATCCAGCCACAGCCCAACTGCTAAGGAGCTAGCCTGAGCAGAGCCAGGCCGCCCTGTTTCCCATGCTGTTTGCAATTGGCCCCCTGTCACCTCTTCCTCTCTCTGCAGATCTTGTCCACTTCGATGTCCCCTCCATCCACATAGAGCTGGGGTCAACGCTCCGCCTGAGCCCCCTGGAACACGCACGGCGGCACTCGGTGACTGACAAGAGGGACTCAGAAGAGGAGTCTGAGAGCACAGCTCTTTGATGTGGCCCACCCTGACATGTGTACATACATCCATGGGCCCCCAGACACCACCCAGCGCAGCGCCCCTGGCCTGCCAAGGATTTTCCATCAGCCCTTTGCTGTCATGTCCAACACCAGGGTGGAGATGGACAGAGGAAAAAGAGCTCTCCCGTCCGTGTGGCAGTGTTGGTGGTGCAGATTTTGTTTGTTCATTTTGGGTGATGATTCCAGCCTTTTGTTTGACCTTTGCCTTTTGACTTTGTGCCTATTTTGATCCATCTTTGGCCTCTATGGCAAGCAGCATCCACCTCTTTGCTCAAGGGCTTGCCAGGATGGCCTTTGTAGGATGAGGGTGCAAGAGAGGGTCCAGTTACTGTCTTGATTGGTATATCAGGTCCTGCAGCATCACCATAAGGACCAGAGGGGAAGCAGGACAGGAGGAGAGACCCCTTCATAGGGCAAGAGAAGTCCTGGGTCCTGTCTATCCTCTGCCTGCTGCCAGGGTCCTGGCCAACCAGAAAGATCTTTCAGGCTACCCTTCATCACAGCTCCAAATTAAACAGCTTAACCCCCCTACTTCTGACAGCTTCATCCCTCGTGTTGACAAAAGGTTCCCTCTACTCCACATTGGCATTCCTGAATTGAGGATTCGACCACAGACCCTATGTAGAGCTCCAAGTTCTCCACACGTTAGGTATCTGAGAGCAACTTTCCCATTCAGGCGCACAGCTTAGTAGACACGTGGGGCCAGACACTCCTCTTCTGGAGGTTACAGCTGACTAGCAATAATTCTGTTCCCCAAAGCAGGTAGAGGGAGTGGTACTGGCCACCCAGCCCATGGTGTGGACTGCTTTGCTCACCAGCAGACCTTGCTCGTCCTTCTCACTATGCCCCATCCAGTCCTGGGGCAAGAGCACAGGAAGCCTGTTCACACTTTGGGATTAAGGGAATAAAACGGATCTGGGCCATGCATGCGAAGTCCATGTTGAAAGTTTGATCCTTTGAAAATAGATATACCTATACATGATATATTTATATATACGAAATCTATATTTGTTTAATTTGAGCCATTCACTCTAAACCAATGTACAGGTGTACAATGAAAAATTCTAAATGCTTAGTTATTTTTCCCAGCAGTGTAAACTCACCCTTCTCCGAGAGTGGGATCTGCAGACTTTTGATGTTACAGCTTCGCGCACTTCCTGGCAAGGGCGGTCCAACCCCCAATTTGTAACGGAGCCTGGGGGTTGAAGGTTATCTTTAAATACATGTACAAACTGTTGTCAAGAGTAATGTTATTAAAATAGATTTATTATCCCTGAGCTTGGCACATGGTCTTGTTTCAGGAGAGGCAGCTGGGCATTCACACATCCTGGGCTGCCTCAGGAGGAAGTCTGAAGGTCGCCGTCAGGGAAGGCCGAGTGCCTCAAATGCTGTCCATGCTCTCCTGGGTAGGGAGAATATGTAACTGTTAGAGCCGACTTTGAACATCCTTCCGAGTTTCCGTCACTAACCTGTTTTCAGATCCAACAGGGCATCTAGGCCAAAGTGACACTTCTTCATACTTTCATAGTGATTTTCCTTCTCATCATGGAGCAGAAAAACAGGCTCCAAGATCCTTGCGGCCTCTGGAGCATGCAGTGTACACACACTAGGTACCCAGCCCATCGACGACCCCCACACTGAAGCAGTACCACGATGAAGCCAAAGAACTCAGGATTCCAAACTTGAGCTTTATTGAGTCTGAGTCCTTGGAAAAACTATTCTTGGTGCCTGAGACACATAACACCCAATTTCACTTGTACCATGGCTTGACTCTGGCACTCAGAGGGAGCCTCCTGTGCTAGTGAGTGAAGGCAGACACCTCAATTTCCATGACTTCTTTCAAGACTGGCTTGCTGTCTTCCACTGTGTGACCTCCTGTCCTGCCACTGTGTTCTCCTCCAAGCATGGGAGGCACCTGGCAGATGGGTGTTCCCCAGCCATGGCCACAGAGGACTGCTTACTCTTGATTCCAGACTGCCTCATGGCTAGATCATGTGTGCTGACTCCCGCCAGGATGACAGAAGATGTGGCTTCCACACAGGGCAGAGGAACACAGCCTTTAGTCCAGGATGGCTGAGACCTTCACTGGGTTCTGACCTTCTTGCTCTGTGGACTGTGTGGTTCCTCTGCGAGGGCCCGCTTCTGCTGGGGTTCTGTGTCCTCTGGGCTGTCCGCCTGCTGGGCCAGGAGGGCTGCTCGTACCATGCGCAGCTCCCGCTTCTCCTTGCGCTCAACCATCTCTTCAATGTCATCTGCAAACAGGGCCTTCAGTGGAGGAATCAGCTTGGGTACTGTTGGGAAGTCTCCAAAGCGGATCTGATGAGAGACAGGACAGCATAATGAGGGGTAAAGGAGTATGAGAGCTGGGGTAAGACTACCTCTCCTTCCTTAAGTACCCTTAGGCCATGGACTGGAGCTTAATAGAATGCTATAGGAGGGGAGCAAGTACAGTGAAGAAGGGCCAATTCCCCACTCCTGGGGAAGAGTAGGGAGACCAAAGGAAAAGGAATCAAATGGTACAGACTTTTCTATCAAGCTCATGCCCACTCCTTTATCTGAGGAGACAAAAGGGGCAAGCCTGACCCTGGTACTCTGGGAGTCTAGCCCCTTCCCACCAATTGGTGCTAAGGCTGCAGTGGGAATGGCCCAGGCCTGGGAGAAGTTCTACTATTTCCAGGGACCCTAAGGGCAGGAAGACCTTCAGGAGCAGACTTTGTCCTCAGTCAGATTTTGGTTACACCTGGCTAGTGATAAAGATGCTTTCTTTGGTGACCCTAGGCCATAAAAGAAGTGAATAAGGCTCACTTTCCTACCTGGCCCTGCCCCTCAGAACCCTCAGGGTCCACACAGCATACAGACCTTCATGTGGTCAAAGGCGATGCCAACTTTCTCATTAAAGTCAGGGCTGAAGAGGGGAATCTTGGCATAACGCTGACTGAAGTGGTTCAGCATGATAAACTCAGCATTCATTCGCATCCCCACATCAATAGCCTGGGAGGTGGTGCTGCAGCAAGAAGATGCATAGGATGCTAAGCCTCGGTGCAAGAGTCCACAAGCCTGTCCTTCCTGCTGAGGGCACCAGGGAGGGCTGGGAGGAGGCCAGAGCCTGCCCACACTTCCTGAGGAAGGCCTGGCAGTGGTTCTGTCAGTTTGTCATAATAACACCCAAGAAGACCCCCAGCACCTAGGAAGGCTGGTCTTAAAACACCCTGAATTCAGTCATGACACCACTTTACCCGGAAGTGACAGTTTATTCCAGCTGGTTTGTTTTTTTTTTAAACCCCACAAGCCACCATAGAACCCTGCCTGGGGGATAATCAAGAACAGAGGCAGAGTGCCCAGGAGAGCTAATGTGGGTTCAGGAAATTCCAGAGGCCTGGAAGAAACCAGCCAGTCCCACCTGGCAGTGGGCACCATCTCTCTGGGAATGAGCAGAAGGCTGCTTAGCTTCCCATGTGACACAAGAGAGGATGACAAGCACTAAATGGCACTACCTGTGTGTCTTTTCCACTGCTTCCTCTTCCAAGCCATCCTCCAGAGTGGCTTCATGTATCAGGAGGTTGGCATCTTTCCCTGAACAGAAAGATGGGCATCAAGGAGGAATTTGGATGAGGACCATATACTCCTGGTATCCATAGCTGTGTTCTGACCAAACACTCAGCTCCCTTGGTCCCGTGACTTGTCTGGTCCTCAGGACGACAGCCAGGGGACCAACTGGGTAAGAATCAGACTGCTATCTGCTGGTATCAGCTACGTACCCATCTGCACACACCTGGCACACGCCATATCCCATGCATCTCTCAGATCCTGGGTGAGGCCCATGCCCCTCACTTACCCATCTGGACCAGAGCCTCACAGGGCATGGTGTCCCCTGAGTAGACCAGTTTCCAGCCAGACGAGTGTACCAGCGCACAGCCGAAAGCATGTTTGCAGTGCCGTACCAGGCAGGTCTGAAACTGAGGGAGCAGAGGTGGAGAACTCAGGCCCCACTCCCCATGCTGCCCACCCTCTGTGGGGCTTGCACCAGGGCCACTTACTTCTTCTAAGTCACATGTTTCCAACAGCAAGCTGATTAGCCTTTCAATTGGGGGACTGGAGACCTCTGCCCCTTTCTGAAGACATTTGGCAGGAATCATACTATAAGACAAAGTGATTGAAAAATGATAATGAAAACATTTTTTCAAAAAGTCACTTACCATCACACTTCAGTTCTTTGGATGAAGAACTTTCAGTGGTTTTAAGAAACATTACTTCTGTCACAGGAATGAAGACAGAAAAATTGATCCAAGCCACACGCCCAGCCTAGCTAGTTCACAGTTAAGACAGTGCAGGTCACAGGCAGCATCTGTCAGCAGGGCTCCTTCTCATCCTTCCCTGGACATAAGCTAGGTCAGCCCTGCTGTGCACCTCCTGGTGTAAACATTTCTGTGCTGGCAGCTGTGTGCTGCAGAGACAGAGATGCAGCGAGAACTGGGATACTTGGAGTTCCAGTCAGCTGGAACACTGGAAGGAGGCAGAAGTGGAAGGCAACAGCTTGGGGTCTGGTGCACAGGGTTGCTGTGAGATATTTGTACACTACGTGAAAATATATTGCTATGATGGTGTAATAAAAAGCTGAACAGCCAATAGCTAGGCAGGAGGTATGACAGGTGGGACTTCAGGACAGATTGAGAACTCTAGGAAAAATGTGAAATCACCAGCCAGCTGCAGAGGAAGCAGCATGAGCAGTATAGAGATGAGGTAATGAGCCATGTGACAGAACACAGATGAAAATAAATGGGTTAGTTTAAGTTAGAAGAGCTAGTGGGACAAGCCTGAACTAAGGCTGAGTTTTCATAAGTAATATAAGTCTCCATGTAGTTATTTGAGAGCTTGGCTGGTGGGGCAGAAAGACTCGTTACACAGGGTGCTCACCTGATGTGGTGCAGAATCTCCTGGCACTGGTTGTGATACTGCTGCAGCCAGGCCCTGAGCTGGGTAGGAGCCACCACCAGCAAAGGCTGGAAGGGTTTCCCCAGAGACTCCTGAAAGAAGATTCCAGTGTATAGCCAATAGATTTAGCTGCAGGTACAGTTAGCTGGCCATGAAGCAGTCAATTACCAATGTTAGTCAGGAGCCTCACTTACCAGTGCATACTCTCTCTGCAGCAAGATATTCAGCAAGCCCTGGAAGAGAGCACATGTAATGAGTCAGAGTCCTGTAGACAAGTGGTTCCTAGCTCACTGACCCAATTCCTATCCCACATCACAGGTGGGGTTGCACATGCTAAGCAATGACTGAAATGGTACAGGCAGAAGAACATAGCTATGTTAGAAAGAGGGCAATGGGCTGAAACCTAGAAAGCTCTAACAGGCCCAGATCTAGGCTGTGTGTGGAACGAGAAAAGTTGAGTAAAGTCAAAAGTTCGGTTCTAGAGAGAACGAATCCGAAGCCCTGACTAAAGGAGCCAGCGGCTCTCGCATGCTGACCTCTGGGTCCCACGCTCACCGTATGGTGGTCCGCATGCAGGTGGGACACAAACACAGCAGCGAGGTTGCACAGGACGCTGTCTATTTGCTGTCCATAATGGCGGCACAGCTGTCCAAAAGTGCCTTCTCCACAGTCCAGGAGCACAGACTTTTCAGAGCTGCAAAAGACAGGAAAGGCTTAGTCTAGATTCTCCAGAATGGCATTGCTGTTGCCATCCCGGCCTCCGCCTTCCACAACCACATGCCCTTATCCTTTGTGAAGCTCATATAAAAGTCAACTAATTAAATCACACAGGTCATTCTAGACCAGTCTATCTTCTCTATATGAAAGAAAGATCTAAAGTACCCCGAAGCCTCTAAGGATATATATCAACACAGTGCTGTGTTTGAAAAACAGAAAAAAGAAAAAGATGGTGGAGTGGAGACAGCCCTCACAGTACCCTTCTGCTTCCCCTGAATTGGCCACACTCTGCTGAGAGTGCCACAGACAGCATTATGTCAAAGGAGATGACTCCCAGTTCCCTTTCCAAGTGGTCTGCTTTTATTGGCCCACATCTTCAAATGGTCTTGAGACAGGATGGGTTGCATGAACTTTCTCCGGGGAGGTGGCGAGTGTGACTCAAGGTTCCTCTTACAGTTGTCCACTGGGCAGATCTCAGGTCTGAGCTCGGCACACCAATGCAGAGGCTCTACTCAAGTAGACAGACGGAGGTACCCCTCTGGTACCCTTCCTTCCTCTCTCGAGGAACATAGATTGGAAGGGCCACACTTATCCAAAGACAGTGACTTCTAGGAGAGAGCCTAAATGAGAAAAGGCTGGCCCTGTTCACATCAACAAGGCTACCAGGCTGAATTTAGGGACCAGAAACCAGAAGTCTTCAAGGGGGGCCAGGCAACTCTAACCCACTTTCCTACATTTCTCACTCATCAAGAAAACACGTCCAGATTTGAAAACATTTGACCTCAGGTGTGCCTCGGTATGTAGCATACACTGTCTGACTCAAGTGTGCCAGTGCATTCCAGTGCACACTGTCTGACCTCGGGTGCACCTGCGTACTACAGTGCACACTTGCAGCATTACCCTGTTATTGCTTGGCCATCACTAACACCCACTATAATGAGCTCTAAGAACTAACCAGCACTTCACCAGTATGCGCTTCCTTGACAAACATGTCTGCAGAGCAGTGGTCATGAACACTTCACAGTGGCTCTGACATATCTGCAGATAAATGAACCCAAGCAAGCCCAGAAATCAACCAGGAAAAAACAAAACAAACAGAACTCAATTCAGTTCATTAACTGAATATAAACAAATGTGCAAGACCCCAAAAGCTTTGAAATGCACCAGCAACAAGTTGACAGAAACACAGGTACTGGTTTAGACACAAGCTCACAGCCTGGACCTGCAGTTTAGGCTGAACAACTAAAGCAACCTCTCTCAATGTGTCAACCACGTCAGTAGTCACCTGCCCTTCACAGGCCTAATGTGTAAGCTCACTGGGACACCCTGCAGCATTGTGTACAGCAGAGGAGGTTCCAGTTTTTTCTCCAAAGTCATGAGGGGATGGATCTGGTTGTTTCCCAGCAGTAAGCAGATAGACACAGCATGCCCAGCACTCAGGAGGCAGATAAAGGAGGGCTGCCTGACATTCCAGGACAGCTAGGTCAACATAGTGAATTCCCAACAATATATTCTAAATAAAATAAAACATAGCAAAGCCCACTAGTTCCACTCCCAGACACCAGCCTGTTGAGTGGAGAAGACTGCTTAGCAGCAAGCTCTGATGGACAGCAGCTTCTGGGGCAAACATGGTACCTTAAGTTGACGAGTGTGGAGCTGACATTTCGGATCTTCATTGGGATGGCAGAGCCTGTACCCAGGAAGACAATTTCGGGATACTGGCTTCTTTTCTCTGTGGAAAATACAAGTGCACTTGAGTCAGCATTCTGTCATGTGGTGGGCAAACCATCTGATGCAATTCACTTTCCTAGGGGGGCACTGGGAAAATGTGTTTCCTTTTCAGTATGAGGCCTGCAGGCTGTCAGGGAAGAACAGCACCTGGAAGATAGTAATTACTCAGGCTTCTCTTTAAAGCAAAACACCACTAAATGACAGAGGAGGTTTCCTTAACTCCCAATCACTAGTTCCTCCATGCGGGTGGCACCTCCACCTTGCACCAAGACTGCACAATTTGTGTGCATATAATCGCCCATCTGCTGCACAACACAGGGCTAGCCCTCAGCTTCACCAGGGTGGCCAGTATCTAACACACCAGGGCAGCAACTTAATCAGAAAGTGGTATTTTATTTGTGTTCTGACAAATAAAGCTTGCCTGCATATCAGAGGGCAGAATTAGCCAGTCACTAGTTAACCATAGAAGCTGGGTGGTGGCGGCTCACACCTTTAATCCCAGCAATCAGGAGGTGGAGACAGAAGTGACAAGGTGGGATATAGACCCCTTTTTGGACTGAGGAAAAAGACAGGAAGTAACTGGCAGCTGCTCCTGGTTCTCTGATCTTCCAGGTTTCCCTCCCAATATTTGGCTCCTGATATTTTTTATTGATTAAATTCATGCTTCAAGAAAGAATGAAGCATGACCCCAGCTAAGACCCTAAGCAATATAGAGGGTGCCTGAACTCGCCTTGCCCTGTAGTCAGACTGATGATATCTTAAATGTCACCATAGAACCTTTGTCCAACAACAGATGGAAACAGAGATCCACATCAGAGCACTGGACTGAGCTCCCAAGGTCCAGTTGAAGAGTGGAAGGAGTGAGAGTATGAGCAAGGAAGTCAAGACCATGAGGGGAATCACACAGACAGTTTGCCTGAGCTAATGGGAGCTCACCAACTCCAACTGGACTGGGAATGAATGACCATGGGATCAAACTAGTCCCTCTGAAGGTGGTTGACATTTGAGACAGACTGAGGGGCCAATGACAAAGGCACTGGAATTTGTCTCTACTGCATGTACTGGCTTTTTGGGATCCTATTCTCTTCGGATGTATACCTTGCTCAACCTGGATGTGACGGGGAGGGCCTTGGACTTTCCACAAGGCAAGGGCGCCTTGCCCTCTCTTAGGATTGGAGGGGGTGGGGGGAAGGGTATGTGGAGGGAGTTGGAGGGAAGTGGAGGGAGTGGGAGGGAAGTGGGAGGAGAGGAGGAAGTGGGAATTTGGATTGGCATTTTTTTTAAAGTAATAAAATAACTTTAAAAATGCAAAAAAAACAGCAGTCAGGGTTCCCTGCCCTGTGGAAAGTCCAAGGTCCTCCCCCCTCCATCCAGGTCTAGGAAGGTGAACATCCATACTGGCTAGGCTCCCAGGGAAATGGGAGGCTGGGAGGAGGCGGGAATTTCTTGTTTTTTCTTTCAATAAAAAAAAAATCTGGAAAAGAAAAGAAAAAAATGCAAAAAAAGAAAGAACGAGAGACAGACAGAGAGAGAGAGAGAGAGAGAGAGAGAATATGAAGCAACTCCCAGGAAACAGACACACGTGGGAAGAGGAATGGCTGACCTAGCGCTGACCTTCAGAAAAGCAAAGGTTGAGAAAGGCCATCTGGATTAAAACCCACACCCTTCTACTCTAGCATTTTCTTTATCACTAACTGAAAACTAAGAAAAATCCCCAAAGTGCATAGGTCACAAAATTCTCCAATTGCTTTCCCTGATGGAGCAATAATGTGGCCAGCATCTTCCATGGCCCTTCTTAGTCAACCAGGAAAACCCAACAGCAACTGTGGCAAGGGACGATCAACATGGTCTCACAAGTGTTCCCTAACCATTTCCTACAGGTGGACCCTCAAGAATGCCCAGACACTGCCACTAAACATGGAGTTTACTGATGTAGGGTCATATGCACTAAGATCTGCAACACCTCCCTTGACCCTCTGTTATATATAATACAGAGAAGTCCTGAGTTAAGTAATCAGGTTGCAATTTGTATGATGGCCTGTTCAAGACTGCAAGCTGCAGGCAGGCAGGGCTTTGGCTCACCTTCTGGGGCTGGGCTTTCCTGCACACTCTTCTTATATTCCTGCACACTCTCCTGGAATTTGGGGAGCTCCAAGGCTTCGGCTATGAATTCATCAGTATTGCAGGTGAGTGTGGTATCCCTGCAGAGGAAAATAACTTGGGTGACCCAAGGGGCCTGCACAGCCTCTGGGCAAATGCTGACTTGGATGTTCAGAACATGAGCTTCTGGATGATGATGGGGGGGAGGGGGTGATGGGGAATCGCAGCCTTGCTGGAAGAAGTGTATCACTGGAGCTGAACTTTGGGGGTTTACAGCCTGACCCTCTTCCAGTTCACTCCTCTGCTTTGTTTGTGGCTGGGGTTATGATCCTTAAGCTCCTGCCACACCATGCCTCCCCACCGTGCTTGACCTTCTGGAATCACAAGTCAAAATAAACTTTTTTTCCTTAAGTTATTTTGGTCATGGTGCTTTATCACAGGAATAGAAAAGTAACCAATAGAGGAATAGAACACTCCTATAGATAATGACCCAGGCAGTTGTAGTCTCTGAAACCTTCCTCAACTAAATAGAGTGAAAAGTCCTGAATAACTCTGGCTCGTCGCATCCTCTCCAGCCTCAAGCCTGACAGTCAGGCCTTCCTGGTGCGTGGGCAAGATAAATTCTTCTTTACAGTGGAGCTGTCCCTGCAGCACCACATCCCCACACCTGGCTGTGAAAATCACGTCTCCACATGAGCCAATGTCCCCTAGGAGGACCACAAGGGCCCTAGCTGAGAAGCAGGGTTCCAGCGAGCACCTCTCAAATTAAAGTGAGCATGCACACAGCTGGCAAATTGAGACTCTTGGGGTGATCTGCAGAACCAGAACTGGTATGAGCTCTGGGGTGCACCCAGAGAACCTACACCCTCAGTGAGTGCCAGTGAATGCTGGTACTGCTGGCCTCCTCTCCACTCAGCACAATATTGAGAGGGCTGATTCCCTGGGTTAGCTGAGCAGGAAAGTCCCCCAAAGCTTAAAAAGCAGCTTCAAGTCAACCTGTCCAGATTAGTGCAGTGGGTCTGGGACCTCGGAATGACATCCACACTGGCACACGGGCTGAGGAAGGCATGTAGCAATGCCCATGGCCCAAGGCATACCACCCAGAGCAATGACTATTCGACCACAACAGCACGGTGACATTTTATAACAAGATCTGCTCTAACAATGATGCTGGGAGTTTAGGACACATGAAGAACGCACACTCACACCCCTAAAAGAAGGCAAGCCATCAGGTAGTCAGCAAAGACTTCTCACTTGCCTGGGAGTGTGTATGCAGGGGCTTTCCAGGCGGCAGTGTATGGTCACTGGTGCCTAAAGAAGTCACACACTGTGACCCAATACCCCACATTTAGAAATCACCTTTAGGAAGCAGAGTTCCAATCAAAGACATATATAAGACATTTACTGTTGCATTAAAACAAGAAAAAATATGTACAAGATGAGTAAAACATCAGAAATACCATTAAAGCCCTTTTTAATGGGGCCAGGTATAGTGGCACATATTTTTTTATCCCAGCCCTTGGGAGGCAGAGGCCAGAAGATCTCTGTGTTTGAGGCCAGCCTGGTTTCCATAGCAAGTTACAGGACAGCAAGGGCTACAGAGTGAGACCTTGTCTCAGTGAGCATCCCATTACTGGAGCTGGGTGCTCCTGCTACTGCACAGGTGACTACTGTGGCAGAAGGCACACGGCTGGAAATGCTTTCCAGAACACCGCTACTGACCAGGTCCAGAAAACCCTCCACCCCGTAGATGTCCCCACAGGTCAGAACTGCACGCACCTCTGCCACTCTCTCTTGGGGCGGAGCTGATACTTGAGGAGGCATTCACCCCGAACTGTGGGCAAGCTGAGGGCAGAGCCTTCCTCCTGCAAGAGACAAGAACACACTTCCTGATGAGAAAGCAAAGGTGGAGAATCCACAGGCGAGGAAGTTGCGGGGCACTAGCTACCTTACTGCAGAAGCTGGTAAGGCGGGGGAAGATGTCAGGGTGGATGAGGTTGAGTTGGGTTTGGATCTTGTGGCTGCGAAGGTTGTGGACTGAGGAACAATTCTCATTCAGAATCAGGTGCTGCGTGTCAGGACCGAACCTAAAAAGAGACAGCCCACTGTTAACAGTGTCTGTCAGGATCACCCTAGCTCAGGGAAAGGACCGTAGACAAACAGGTTAATGTGATGGACATGTGCAGAGCCATGTCATATGCCCCAAACAATAACCATACAGCCAGACACAATCCTGCTGCTCCTTATCGAAGTCCAGGCTCTTGTCCCTCCTGAGGCTTCCTTTGGAATATGCAGGAAAGAACGGTGGTTAAACTAAGAACGTGTTAGACCTTCATGTAGGGATATGAAAACATCGCCAACAACAGGGTATTAAAAAAGCCTAGGAGGAAAACAGACAATTTGTGTTCTTGTGACTTAGACTCACGAGGAACGAAAGACAGAGCTTAAGACCCAGAACCGTTCAGGGCAGAAAGGACAGGGAAACAGGTGGTGAAGCAGATGGCAGGGCAGTTAAGCAGCCACTTGAGGTCACCAAATACCCAAGACAAACACCCTTCGGGTGCTATTTGCCAGTGCGGGATTAATAAATGATGGTGGACCTTCTCCTCACAGACCTGCTGGAGAAGAAGCCAGAGCAGTGGACGTCACACACATACGTGCAGTGAGATGCTGAAGCAGGCTGTTCCTTTACATTTGCCGGTCTCTCCTCTGCACTGACTGAGCGGAATATAAAGGAGGAGTCCTGGACAACTGGGAAGTGGGCCCACTTCGCCACCTAGTGGCGATGATTCAACACACACTCTTCCTACAGAGGGACCCACCCAGAATTTCTAAGACAAGAATCCCAGAGAAAATTCAGGCAGGCTCAGGTGAGAAAGAGAAGTACTTAGTGGACATACATTCAAACACCACCCACAAGAGTCACCCTGTGTCCTGGACTGGTCTCATACCTCTCCATCCACTGCTGGTACCTGCCGTCAGTGAGTACAGATTCTGGGGCAATATGGACCACCAAGGCCACAGGGGCATCGGCCTCTCCCTGGTACCTGGACAGAAGGAAGAACGGAGTTTCCTTCAGAAAGAGATAAAAGCTCAGGATATACATGAAAGGGGACCGATTGTGCAGCCATGAATTGGAATACTCAGTGCTGTCATGGGTACCACCTCTCAGGCATGGCCTACTAACCTGGTGACACTTCCTTTTAGCTCAGTGGCTGTTTTCACTACCACCATCACCCCTAGACACACACACACCATCTCACATAGGCACAGGGCTCTCAAGTTCCTCTGGCTCACAATAGGATAGATAGTCTGTGTCCAGGACACCGAAGAACAAAGAACATGAACAAGGGGGGCTCCTGACACTACTGGTACAGGAACCAGGAGGATCTGTTGTACAAGTAGAATACACAGCATATGAAAGACAAGCAAATACAAACAAACCACTAGGGAGGAGGTAAAGTCCGACAGACACGAGGCTTAAGGATTCTACCTAAGGTAGTAGTAGCACCATACTCAGCACTAAGGAGGCTAAGGCAGGACCGCATGACCAGGGCCAGCTGAGCCTACACAGAGATATCCTGTCTCAGAAAGACCAAGGGCTGGAGATGAAGCTCAGTGGGAATGCAGGTGCCAAGTGTTTTCAAGGCTGAGCCTGAGTACCAAAAATACATGGTGGAGAAATTTCCAGCCAGGACTGCAGCTGCAGAACAAGCTGTGTTCCAGTGGACACAACACCTGGGCCAGAAAGATGTTTCCATGCTGAGACTGCCCTAGCACAATCTAGGTCACAGGGTCTGCGACACTGTCCTACCTCATTAGTCTCAACACAGTTGAGGAAGAAAGCTCATATAGGAAGAAACAGGTCAGATAATTTATTTGCCTGCACATTCATTCTGGAATTTGATCTAGATTCAGATGTCTTTCTCTTGATCGTGTGTCTTCTCCCATTTTATGCCTCCCTTCTCTCTCTCACTTTCTCTAAGTTGCAGCTGATTTGTCTAGTCCTTGATGGCTTGTGGCTGTCAGTTGCTCTCAAATTTCATTCCAAAGAGCACTAACTACAAACACTACCCAACTCTTGCCAACAGGATCAAGACACACCTTGACCCTGAAGTTCAGGCCTTCCCAGAGACACAGTGCATCTCAAGGACATGGTCTGTCTTTGGGACATAGATGTCTGTGCTGAACAGTGACGGCTCTCACTTCTCCCACCCAAAGTCCCTCATCATTACCTTTTAAAGGTGTCATTCTCACAGACAGGCTTGATGAATCCTTCATCAGGACATTCGACCACAATAAACGCAAGACCAGGGTCTGGGGGTGTGCAAAGCTCTTCAGGAGCAATCTAGACAATGAGACAGGTCGCTGACTGGAGCAGAGTGCTCTTCCAGAACAGTCTTAGCTCAGCCACAATCAAATGTCCCTCAAGGCAACTGTCACCATTACACAACCCACATTTAATACCCGACCTGAGTGGTTGCCACCCACCTTTCCCTGCTCTGTTTGTTCCTACTTCAGCAGATGGGCACTTGTCTATGGAGACATTTCAAACCAGAGTGGCTAGTGGGAGGGACAGCATGTAAGATACCAAAGACACCTCCATAGACAAAGAGCACCGCTCTACTATGAAACTTGCTAGCAAAGGCCATCCTTGATGGCAGGCACTGCTCTGCAGGAACAAGGGGAAGCATCTACACACACAAAAGCCCAGCAGGTGTGAGCAGACAAGATATAAGAATGCCCGGGCAGAGCGCTGCAGGGGTCCGTCACTAGGTAAGGGTTCCACCATCCACCAAGAGTAGGTAATCCCAAGATGTCCTGCACATCAAAGTGTCTGTAAGCTTATGGCAAACAGTGGTTTTAGCGTTCCAGGCCCCACCTGCAAGTGCTACATCCCGAGAACCAGGAGCCTCACCTCCCTTCCTTCGAACGTGATACTCTTCCCGTCCTTGACAGCAGCTATGATGGGTGCAATGGCAGCCGTCCCACTGAGAGACAGAGACAGGCAAGCATGTTGTGAGACACCTTTTTGTAATACCGCCGTCCCCCCCCCCACGGAGTTCCCAAGGGCCTGACACTCACACAGGAAGGCCCAGCTCCTTTGCTTTCAGCACCAAGAAGTTTCCTTTCCTCAAGTGCAGCTGCGACAAAGGGAAGGCACACACAATCTCAGATGCTGATGGCGCAGTCTGTCTTAGCTTTCTCAGGAAAGGATCTACCTTTTGTTACTTGCTCACAATCATTAAAATGTAGCAGGCACATGTATTCTAAAGAAGTGTTTGTTTGGAAAGGCTTCAGAGTCAGAGCCAGATGAACTAAGATACAGTGGTTGTGCACACCATCACCTAGCGGTGAACTTAATGAAGTGTCACTCTTCCGTGTTAACAGCAACAAAGAGCTTTCAGAACCAGCACACACCACCCGCTGGCCACCAGCCACAGGCCCACTCACTGCCCACTTCTGCCAAGACTTACCTTGCAGATAAAAGCTACCACTAAGGAAGGGTCCCTGCCTCCTGCTTTCCCGCCGACACCTGAGAAAAAGCACATTTAACAAGATGAACTTGAAGGCTGTATATGCTTCTGAAATTACTAGTCCTTAATTTCTCCTTCAGTCCATAAAGGGACACCGCTGACCCCATCCTGAAGTAGAAGCATGACCCCGTCATTACTATACATCCCTTTATCTTTCTGATGTGAACAGGCCTGACGGTGCATGTCTGTAATCACAGCTACATGGGAGGCTGAGGCAGGGAGATAAAAAAAAAAATTCCAAGGCAGCTCAAACAACTGTCTCAAAACAATAGAAACTAGTCCAGAGAGAGAATGCTTGCCTAACAGGCCCAAGGCCCTAGGCTTTTCTCCAGTACAGTGTAGGGAGGGGAAGAGAAGGCGAGGAAGAAAACTCAGAATGGCAAGTAAAACTTTTTACATGTCCCATTTGGCTTAATATTTGGGGGCAGGGTAAAATAAGTCATAATGTTTATTTATTTATATACATTTACCTATGGGGGTGATGTAGGTGTTGGGGGGGGAGACTGACACTGTGCTTATGTGAAGGTCAGAGGACAACCTGACCTTCCACCATGTGTGGACTTTGGGAATCAAACTCAGGTCTTCAGGCTTGGCAGCAAGGGTCTACCCACTGAGACATCCTGCCAGCTCTCACTGTAATGTTTTATAAACAAGTACATAAAAGAAAAATGAGACAACAGCTAACGGCCTGAAGGAAATTTGTGAGTTTTTGTTGGTGGAGGCTGTTCATTTGTTCCCGGCTGTCCAGAACTGAAATAATCACTCAGAAACTATATAATTTGCAATACTGTTTGGCCAATAGCTTAAGCATATTTTTAGCTAGCTTTTATATCTTAAATTAACCCATTTCTATTACTTTATATTTTACACGAGGCTCATGGCCTACCTCTGGCTGGCGTCTTTCTCCTCTGGCAACTCCATGGCTTCTCACTTACTCCACCTACTCTCTCTATATATCTTTTCCAGCCTGGCTATATTCTGTTAAGCCATTGGCCGAAAGCAGCTTCTTTATTCATTAACCAATAAAGCAACACATATACAGGAGGACTTCCCACACCAGGTTTTGGTCCTCTCTGCTTGCCATATAAAATAAGTGTGTCAAGGTCTGCCTTCTTAGTCACCTGCCCTGAGACCAGCAGGAGCTGACCCCGCTGTGCCCAACACTGAAGAGCAGGGTCTGAGTGCTCAACCCTCAGACAGAGCAAGTCTTGGGCAGCAGCCTTCTAAGAGAGGCTGACACTCTCGCTGACCTGTCTGTTGTGTGAGCACAGCAACCAGTCTCTGAGTTACTGTTTTGTTAATGAAGACACAAAAGCCCCCTACACCCAGAAGAGCGCCAGGCACTGCTCCTCTATGAACACACATCCTGGAGCTATCCAAAGCTACAAACTGGCCTGACACTCAGGACTGTCAATCTCCTTACAACCTTTCATGCTCTCTCTCCCTAGACCAGGGCTTTCCGTGACGAAGAAAAGCATCTACTTGTGCAAACAGCGTTTCTACAGTGAAGACCCTAACTTAGAGCAGTAAGAGGCAAAGATCTGTCAACTGCAACACTGGGCGGAGGCACAGAAAAATGAGCACCGTATGACCTCACCCACATGTGGAATCTTAAAAAAAATCAAAAAAAAAAAAAAACCAACAACAAAAAAACTATCTCACAGAAAAATAAGAGAAAGTAGGTTACCAAAGGTCAGAGGAGAGGGTGGGGGACAGAGGGGAAGCTGATAAAGGAATGCAAAGAATGCAAAGTTTCATGCCACACTATACTGTGACCACAGAAAACTGTGTGCTGCTCATTTCAAAACTGCTCACATAGGGTTGGAGAGGTGGCACAGTGGGCAAAGCTTGTCCAGCATGCATGAAGTACTGGGTGAGGCACTGTGGGAGGGACGGTCACTTAAATAATGCATTTCTAATATGCTTAGCATAACACACAGCTTGCTGAGACGACAGATAAGTTAACTAATTTGATTCTCTGTACCCCCAAACGTACACAATTACTGTCGGTCAATTAGAGACAATCTTTTGAAAGGACAAGGAGTAAGAACTACAAGGTGCGCCCCACAGTTTACCTGTACTGTTGCCATCTGGAAGGTGCTGTCCGTTTTCAGCTGGTGTAGAGTCTGATGATGACTGTGGTGGACTGAGCCTGTTGGGAGACCTTCCTGGGCTCTGCAGTGGCTGCTGCGTGCAATACCTCCGTTCACCTGGGCAGCAGAGGAAGCCATCACATTACACACTTCCCACAGCTGCAGCCCAGGTGTTAACAAGCAAGAATTCCCTAATGTCAATCAGACCAGCACTCCTTTCCCTGTGGTAAGAAATAACCAGCTATTGGCCTGCTGGCCTGGCTCAGGGCCTTGCCCACAGAAGGGAGTCAACAGTATGTGACTGAAAGCATCCAGGCTATAAACTAGCTCAGCCACCACCATTCAGTTATCCTACACAGGCCCCCAGGATACCATCACTAAAAGGAGCAGAATTCTGCAGCTATTTAGGCATCAAAATCAAGGGTTGGGAATGGGGGCGGGGACGGCTACTGATCAAAAAGCTGAAGCACAGCTGCTGGTGCTAACAGACACTGCCTTTGCTCCTCCAGGCACGCCACTCAATCAGGACCTGCTGGGCTCCAAGGAAACAGTGGCCTGAAGTACACAGGTGTCAACCATTGGAAAACACATGACAGTAAACTATCGTGTGCTCTGGAGGGGGAAAAAAAGGGGGTGCTGGAAAGAAACAAGAAAGGGAGATACTTCCAGTTGGAGTTGGGAGGGATGGCAGTGAGTGAAGAGAGACTGTAGGCCAATCCCCTTGCTGGCCGTAAGAAGCACTGGCGCCATAACTCAAGAAACAAACCCTTTACCCACTGCCAACATAAACTTCAGCTCCTCTCCCAGTTCTGCCTTTGTTGGCTCTCTCATCTGCTCTACAGCCCTCAGGAACTGGGGAGATCATGCCAGTATGCAATGTCAAGGGCATCTCCCTACCACCAGGTCCTCTCTTCAAAGGTAGGTAATACCTGGCACGAACTGCTCAGCCAGAGTGATGTGCATCTCTCCTCCCAACTCAAACCACATCCTTTGGCACAGGTACCTCACAAACATGGCTGGAGCTTCTCAGCCCTCAATGCCCCTCCTATAGGTTGCAGTTATTAAAAAGTCTCTATAAAGGCACTCAACTGCAACAAACAAATGCAGCCCTAGTGCAGTACTGCTATATTTGTTCACGAGAGGCTAAGGTCTGAAAAGCAGTATCCAACCTCAAATTTCTAATCATCCTCAGAAAACAAACAACAGGCCACTCAAACCAAGTCCTCACAGTCTCTCCTCACCCACATGTCCCTTGGGTGGGACCAACAGCCACCTCCTCCGGGGAAATCTGGCTCCTAGACTCACTGTGGATAGGGACCTGGTAAACAGTCATGGTCTCGTCCTTGTACTCTGGGGCAGAGTGTGGCCGCACAGCTGCAGGAAAAGAGGTCAAGAAATCGTAAGCCTTAGTACCAGCAGGAAAACGAACCTGCAGGAACCCAGCCACAGCCACGGACTTTCCCTAGAATTTTACTGGGAATACGCCAATAAAACCAGGTTTTCTTTAACATTTTTAGAGAGGGAAAAAAAGGGAAGCTGTACTCAAATCAGCCATTTTTACGGAGCAGAGTCAAGGCAAATCATGCTATGAGCACTGGGCAGGATTCAGTAAGAAAAATGTAAACCATTATTGTGCTGAAATGCAAGAGCCCTGAGTTAATAAGATTACCAGCCAGAAACTCATTTTAACCACGAGTACTGATATAAACTCTGATATAAAACTGTCAGTGCTTTACAAAAGTGGGGCATTGACAGGCCAGGGAGGCTTGCTGGCTCAAGGATCCTGCTGTATCTGCATCCTGACATCTTCCCGTCAAAGGGTTATGGGCCTCATTATACAGCTGGAGTTGAAGCTCAGCTATAAAGACCGTCACAGACCCTCCGCACCACTTCCTCCTGCAAGGAATTAGAGGTCCCAAGAACCATCTTGGACCAGGGAAGGAGTCTGGAGCCCGAGTGAAGGTTGTGAGAGAAAGAAATGAATGTATCAGGCTAAAGCACTCTGTCTGCTAAGCCAGTATTCTTGAGGCATGAAAAGGAGCAAGAGGTAGTTGGGTGGTGGTGGCACATGCCTTTAACCACATAATCCCAGCACTTGGGAGACAGAGACAAGGCAATCTCTGTGAATTTGAGGCCAGCCTGTCTACAGAGCAAGTTTCAGGACAGATTGCAAAGCTACATAGAGAAACCTTGTCAAAAAAAAAAAAAAAAAAAAAGGACCGAGATGGGCTGGAGAGATGATTCAGCAGTTAAGAGCACTGATTGCCTTTCCTGAAGACCTGGGCTCAATTATCAACACCCGCAAGGCAGCTCACAGCTGTCTGTAACTCCAATTCCAGGGAATCTGACACCCTCATACAGACATACAAGTAGGCACAACACCAATGCACATGAAATAAAAACACATAAATCATTTTAAAAGATTAGAGAAGGAACAAGAGAAAGAAGAAACCACAGCATACTGAATGAAGCATGTGATTTTAAGGTTTGCTTTAAACCAGTTCTTGGTGGATTCTAATTTGAAAAGCAGGGCTCATACAAAAAGAAATACGAGATAACGAGACACAATCAACAACATACCCAGGTCTATTCCTTTCAATGGACCAGAAAATATTTTGATTGCTTCTAGATATTTTTCCTAGAAAATAAGCAAGCAAGAAGTTATGTTTTAATATAGCACTCAAATAAATACAGTATGGACTTAACTTTACATCAACACAAAACTTAGCAAGAGCTTTTTAAATTTTATCTATACAGATACTTATTGTGTCCAGTATCATTAGATGCCGTGTTAGCAACGTTAAAAGACATGAAGTCCTTGCTCTCTCATTAGAGATGGAGATGAAACAAATGCTCACACAAACAACTCAGCGGCGATTAGGAGCCCTGAAAGAGCACTGAAGACGACACAGGAGCTGACACCAGTTTGTCTGGAGGGACAGGCACAGCTCCGAGGAAATGACCTTGGAAAGCAAGACCCTCGTGGCTCAAGCTTTACAACACAGGTAGAAATGTGAACAGACGCCTGGAGGCCATACTGTGGATCATAACACACAACAGAGCCTAGGATGGGAAGTGGCACGCTGCATGGATGTCTTGCTCCGGCTGCGCTGCAGAGGACGGATCACAGGGAAGTGGGAACTGACATGCAAGGCTACTTTGGTAGACAGAGAAAGCTATAGGAGATGGAGAGAAACATATTCAGACATTCTGATGGAGACAGAATTAGACGTGTGAAGTTAATACATACATAAGAGCAAAAGCTTTAACCAAGCACTTCCTTGGCACCAAATGTCTAAAGAGGCGTGGTACCTCCTATGCACCCTTCCTTCACTCTTGACAACCTTATGGGACATTCTGGCCACTTCATAAATTAAGAAGCTGGCGCCAAGTCCTTGGCAGCTCACCGAGGACCTCACAGGCAGTTCTGCACTGTGAAAGGAGATGTGTTTACTTCCACTACCTGCCATATCCTGAACGCAGAGGGTTAGTACACAAAAATGAAGATTCTATTATCAACCCTTTTAAAAGGAGTTGTTATTGACATATGACTCGGGAGACACTCACCAGCTGTGGAGGTCCAGAAAGAACGCATCTGGGCAGCCCAGTTTCCTTTAATGTTAGAATCATTCCTAAAAAAAAAAATGTCAAAAAATAAATAAATCGGCTCTCTCGACATACAGGCACTGCCTGTGTGTGTGTATGTGTGTGTGTGTGTGGAGGGGGGCAGTGTTTGCCTCTCCTTGAGCCAGTTATTTACCCACAAGTCCCTATTCTGGCTTATAAGCAACTACGTCATACATAAAGAAAAAATAATATTAGCATAAGTACAAGAGACAAGGGATCTTCCCCATGTGCCTCTAGAATGGGCACGGGAGACTGGAGGGAGGTAGGGAGGCAGCTAGCATGAACCAGGATGGCCACTGTCTGAACTGTCCAAGTGAAGGGTACATCATACCAAGAGCAGCCATGAAAATGGGGCGGGGTGGGGGGGGTACACACTCTACTACCTCACTCCTTCCTGTAGCCATACCACTACGCTTTCAAAATATGGCTTCAACACAATCTTGATGTTCCCAATTGAGGGCCCTAATAAAGAGGCAATCTTGACAGTAGGTGCCTGCATATGGCTGCTGGGGGTCTTCATGATAAATACTTTGACTCTGACTCTGATCATCGCTGCTACTCTCTAGTTAAGTGTATAGTCCAGCCCTGGAGGCCATCACCAAAGTCAAGCCCTGCTTTTCTGAGTCTGGCTTTTCCCACTCAAGCTGATTAGGCTGGTACACAGGGAATTCTAGCTCCCCTGGGCTGAGAAGTGGAGCAAAGGAGCTGAAAGCCATGTTAAATTCCCAGAGACTTCCCACCAGCCTCTGACCTCCAAAACAGACTCACCACACAAACCCCCGACATTTGACCAATGCATTCGTGTCAGAAATATGTTGTCCAGGCGAGCGACTTTCAGTCTAAGAAAAAACATACATTTCAGCAAGATGAAACCCAGCTGACCGAAGATCACTTCTGCTGAGAAGTCTCACCTGCCTCTCACCTCCGCTTCCAAGCCCATAATCATCTCCACCCCAGAAGCCAGGAGTTGACTCACTTGTGTTCCTGCATAAGTCGCTGGACGCCTTCTCCGCAGTTAAAGAGGTACCTGTGGGAGGAGTATTACCCTACTCAGAAAAGTCTATTCTGCAAAATGTTTTATTGTAGATACAACGCTCTAACTACAACCAGACGACCGTGTTCTGTCGCTGGCACGTAGGTTTTGAACCTCTCTTTGGTTAGGAACAGAGGAGTGGAGTTCAACATAGGCCGGTGGGAAGAAGCCCCTTTCCCATCAACTCACCAGCCCGGTCTAGCCTACACACTCACACTGGGAGACCCCTGCTTTGGGATGCTGATACACACGGGGCATGCCAAAAGCCACACCCGGCCGAGGTAAGGGGCCGGATTGCACGGATGCTTGAAAACCATGCAGACCAAGGGAGGTAAGGGACCTACAAGGCTGGACGAGAGCGAGGCTCCGAGCACGTGGCGGTGCGACCACACGGCCGGGGATGTTGGTCCACACTGACCTGTTGTACTCAGAGAAAACGTAGAGAGCGGCGCCCGCGTCCCGGCCGCCCGCCGCCACCACCTGCAGGTACACAGTGTTCGGGCCCCCGGGACCCCAGGACGGGCCGCGCTTCTCCCGCGTGCGCAGATGTCGCAGCGGGTCTTTGGGCGGCCGTGGCCGACGAGCCGAACCCTGCGACATGGTGCGCAGGCCGATGGGACGCAGTAGCGAGCGCAGCGCCCACATGCACCAGTCCACACCTGGCTGACAAGGCAGCCGGACCCCTCGTGCCGCCACAAGCACCGCCCCTGAACCCCGGGCGGCCCGCCCACACAAGGTACTTCATCCAATTGCAAGGAGCCTTGGAACTAGGAGTCTGTCAATCGAGGCGGATATAGAGTAAGCGAAAGCTAGAGAGTCGCCGGAGGCTCCGCCCCCTGACCGCTTCCGGCTGTCCCAGGGTTGATAGTTTCCGGATACTGTCATTTTTCTGGAGGAGGGACTTCTGGGTTTGTAAGTACCCGAAAAGCAGTACTGGGAAGTGAGTCCTTTCTGTTCATCTTCTGATTTTAGGAGCTGTGTCCTCCGAGGACTTACACACTGGAAAGATTATGCCATCCTATTACCTAGCTAAGAACAAGGAGAACGTCATTTGCTCCCGGCTGATTAGGAATGATATCAGGGAAATCACATTCATGAAATCTTGAATACGTGATCTTGGGTTTTATAAGCTCGTGGCTGCATTTATAGTTTAAACCTCAGGAGGGTGTGGATTAACCAGGAATTGTGATTGTTGCTGGGACAAGTTAAGCTGTAAATAAAAGGGGACTGGTTGCTTTCTTAGTAGTCTCTTGAGGATTTGGGCGGGGGGTGGGGGGAAAAGGGTCTGTTGTAGGGGTCAGCAGAGGTCAACAATCTTTGAACGGATGGCTAATCCGCAACCAAATTCAGAGTTGCAGCTCTGGCCTCTCTGAGATCATTTGACTTAATGTCCCCCAAGCCAATGCTGCTCCATTTTAATTTTTCTTAACACCACCACTTCCACAAATACTAGGAATAAACAATCACAAATTCTTTTTTAGTTTTTGAGACAGGGTCTCTCTATGTGGCCCTGACTGTCTTGGAACCCTCCATTTAGATCAGACTAGCCCTGAACTCACAGAGATCCACTAACCTCCAGAGTGCTGGGATTAAAGGTATATACCACCACATCTGGCACAATTTTTTAAATGTGTTTTTTACAATAAAATCCATGTAGGGGAATGTTTTCATACTAAATCCCCTAGACAAAAAAAAAGTAGAGCGCTCTGTTATCAGTGTCCTAAGTACTTATCTGTCAGAAATTCCCAAACTGAACATACTTAAAAATATAGAAAAGATTGTCACCAGTAGCAAGAGCTGATACCCACAGCTGCAGTCTGTTGTAGTCCTGCATTCAGAGACCTCTGGGTAAAGGTGGGACCCTGAACGCTTGATTGAATACTCTGACTGCTTCAAAGGGGGCTTCTCCAGCTGATTTCTGCCGAATCTTATGAGTACCCAATTTGTATTTTTGTTCTCTCTTTCTCTCTCTTCTCTCTCTTTCTCTCGTTATTTATTCTTTTTACTTCAACATGTTGTACTTAATAAGGACACTCCTTCAAACTAAATAAATGGCTACCATAGATCCTTCTTCCTACCATACATACCATGCCCGCTGCTGTATCTGGCTTCTAGGGATTCAGACTCGGGTCCCCGTAGTTAAGTGTCAAGTGTTTTTCTCTCTGAGCTGTTTCTCCAGCCTGAGACAGACACAGGTTTTTACTATAAACATGGCTCATCGTGGCCAATCTTGTCAATTTGTTGGGATGAAGAATCACTCAGTCAAACTGGCATCTGTGAAAGGATACATGATGGGGTCAGAGGTACAAACTTGTCTCCTGACTTGCTCAAGTGCAGAACTGGCTGTCAGAGCCACTGGGAATTGGAAACTGAGGAGGTGGAGTTAGGCCGTCAGGACATGGACTTTCAGAACCCAATGCCACTCTGAATTAATATAGTCTAATCACTTCCCTTTACTTTGAGACTCTTAGTTGTTCACTGCCCTATATAGAAACTACCTAAAAATACTGTGGCTTGGGATCGCTTCCAACCCCTTTATAGCTCCTGTAGGGGTGTACTCAGAAGGATGGCTTGTCTCTACAACTTGAGGTTTCTTTTAAAGTGTTCATTGGGGAGTGGCATGTCCAATGTGGCCTTACAGGCTGGATGCTTCGGTGTTGACTGTGGGCTGTGGTGCCATTAGATTCTAAGTAGCTTCTCCATCCATGCAGACTGTCCTTATTCAGTAGTCAGGCTGACCTTGTGGTAGCCAATCTCCATGAGGCTGGAGTGAAACCACAGTTATTCTGGAGGATTGAACCCAGAACTCAAAGCAAGTCTTAAATAGCATTCACCTTGGATAGAATCAAAGAAGAGTTAAATGAACTTTCACCTTGTGATGAAAGAAGTTAGCATTCAGGTTAAACAGCGATGTAGCCTTTGAAGTAGAAGAGCCAGGCTTTCTTGGTGCCTTCTGATTATCCTATGAGCACCAACAAAGCTAGAAGAACTGTCTGGCCAATTTACTCTGGTATGGGAATAATTTCACATACACAAATTACAAATGCATACTTTATAACCTAGTTTTACACACACACACACACACACACACACACACACACACACACACGCATGCACAAAAGGTCTTTGTCAACAGTAGGAACTGGAACAGGAGCAGTGGCCTGAAGAGAGGTGAGTGGCTTTAGGTATACTATGGCCTCACCTTATCTCAGCTCTTTGGGCCAGAACCTCTCTTGAATACCATACCTATTCCCCACCCCACTCCTAAATTAACTGTCTGAACCTATCCCTGACTGGCCTTCTACTTGGCGGCCACCCAACCCCTGTTCTAGGGTCTCACCTCACCTCTAGCCTTACCTTTTCACTCTGTAGTGTGTATATCTGTACCCTAATCAACTCCCCCTGCTCTAGACAAGCCAGTTATTGTAAGAATCCTGCAGATACCCACCCCAACCTTTCCCAGTTGGTTTCCTGCTTCCTGCATGAGATGCACAACCCACAAGTGAGATTCTCCCAGCTCACTCTTTTTAGGGGTGCTCAGGACATGCATTACCCATACCCATCAAGGTAGTTCTTTTGCATAGGCTCCAGTGTCTACAGAGTGGCAAGACAGGAATATGTGATTGCCCTAACTGGAACTGAGGTTCAGTACAGGTGAGCAAGTGTCACCTGCCCAGTTTTCTCTGGCAGAGCACAGAGGACACTTTTCTAATTTTCTTCCATCATAGGCATAGTTTAAAAAGGCGGGCAAGTGTGAACCATACCATTTCCTCTCAACCAAAGCATAATGAGAACCTTCAACTGGTCAGTAAATACACAGCCAAGTGCTTAGTCCCCGCACCACTAGCATGTGCTACACACACACACACACACACACACACACACACACACACACACACCTATTGTCCATCCATCTCTCTCTCCACCCAACAGCCTACTTTAATGCATCTCCCAGAACATGAGGTGTGCATTTGAACATAAATTTTATCGTCTGCGGAGATATGAATGAGATGCTCCCCATCGTCTTGGGCATTTGAATAATTTGGTCCCAAGTTAGTGGCTGTTTGGGCAGTTTAGGAGGTATGACCTTCTGGAAGAAATGTGTTACTAGGGGCAGGCTTAGAGGTTTCAAAAGCTATGTGTTGTATCCAGTTATCTGTCTTGGTTTCCTGCTTCCTGCATAAGATGTACTCTCTCTGCTCTTCCTGCTGCCCCCTGTCATAAGTCCCTGCTATGATGGATTCTTATCCCCTGGAACCATGAGCCCAAATGAACCTTTCCTTGTGTAAGTTGCCTCCGTCATGGTATTTTATCACAGAAATAGAAGCGTAAGTGAAACATCTTTGGGTTCCTTGTTTCATTCCAAACAGCAAGACAGGGCTTCTTGGATGTCTTGAGTGAGGGGGGAATGTGGAGCTGAAGGGAAGCAAAGCCCCAGGCTCTTCTTTGCTTCTGCCCCAAAAGCCGCAGCTTGAAGGAAGAAAGGATTTGTCAGACAGACAAAACATGTCTGGTAGAAAGACGGGGAAGAACTGAGTTCCTTTAAGACCTGGGACAGATGGAGCTGACGGACAAGCAGACAGTAGGCAAAACTGGGGGGCCTATGTCCTGTGCTCAGCAGAACTCCCAGAAAGGGATGGGATCCCAGAGTAAAGTGACTACCCCAAACACTGTGCAGAAGTGGGGCACAGGGTATTCAGACCAAGATGATGGATCCCAATACTCTTCATTTTCCATGCTAATATGTTCACATCCTCTGTATCCCCACATACAGAACAAATGTTCCCCTTTTAAATCTGTACACCAAAGCTGTACATAGGAGGGTCTAATCTGCTGTGAGTGGTGCCTCCCTCCCCTGGGCAATTTGTTTCAAATGGTACAATAAAGCAGACTGAGCAAGCAAAGGGAGCAAGCCGTTAAGCAGCACTCCTCCATGGTCTCTGTTTCAGTTCCTGCCCCGACTTCCTTTCATGATAGACTGTAAACTATAAGTTGAAACAAACCCTTTTGCCAACACCTCCAAGCTGTTTTTTTGTCATGACATTTTATAACAGCCATAGAAACCTACCTGTTGGCAGAGGCTGCTTGTTCGTTACCTGGCCACCCAGACCTGAAAAAAACACACAGAAACTGTGTTAATTAAAACACTGCTTGGCCAATCACTTAAGCGTATTGCTAGCTAGCCCTTATGTCTTAAATTAACCCATTTCTATTATTTTATATTTTACCATGAGGCTCGTGGTTTACTGGTAAAGTTCCCAGATGCATCTGTCTCCTTCTACGGCTACATGGCTTCTCTCTGACTCCTTCTTTCTTCCTCTATCTGCTTGGAATTTCCACCTTGCCCTATTCTGCACTGCAATAGGCCCAAAGCAGCTTCTTTATTAACCAATGATATTCACAGCATACAGAGGGGAATCCCACATCACCTACTTAAAAATAATGAGTGCATGCCTGAGTGTATGTATATGCCACCATGCTTGTTTGGTGCCTGCAGAGCCTAGAAGAGGACATTGAAGCCCCTGAAATTGGAGTTCCAGGCAACCATAAACTGCTTACTGTGATGGCAATGAACTGAACTCTGACACTCTACAGGAGCAGTAAGTGTTGTGAGCTGCTGAGCCATCTCTCCAGATGCCCCCCCCCCCCCGCCCAGGATTCCAAGCACGGGACCCAACCAATTTCTACTCCTGGATCTACGGATAGGCATGTGTTTTCCAGAGGGATGCAGGAGGGCAGAAATACCTTTGGTCCTTTGTGAGTTTTCACCCGTACGTCTTGTCATCCTCTTTCCCCTGACAGCTTGGCTTTCAGAAAACAAAATCCAGAAGACTTCTTTTCTCTCCGCTCTGTTGTCTCTCTCACTCCCAGAGAGGGTGGGCCTCAGTGCTCAGGTGAGACAGAGAAAATGACAGTGTGTACTTTTGTTTGTTTTGCTTGTTTGTTTGAGACAAGTCTCACGGGCTGGACTTACTATGTAGCCCAGGCTGGCCTCTGTCTTGGAGTGTTCCTCCTGTCTCAGTATCCAAGGTGCTAGGGCTTACAGGTGTGATCATGCCTGGATCAAGTCAGTATCTGTGTGTGTGTGTGTGTGTGTGTGTGTGTGTGTGTGTGTGTGTGTGTGTATGTGCACATGTGCAAGGTTGATGTTGGAATGTTTTCCTTAATCAAACACACTTTCTACTTTATTATTTTTGCAACAAGATCTGCCACCGAACCTAGACCTTGCTATTTTGGCTAGACTAGCTGGTTGGTGAATCCCTGGGACCTGCCTGCCTTTGTCCTCCCTTCCCCCGACTCCTAGTGCCGAGTCACAGAAGTGTGTGTTGTTGTGCCCAGCTTTTCATGGCTGCTGAGGATCTGAATGCAGGTTCTCAGGTGACATCCCATCACGAAGCCTTTCTCCAGTCTCTAAATCAGCGCCTTTAAGGCATGAACTCACCTCATCTGTGACTCAACCACTCTGTTAGTTCAGTGTCTTCTCTTGGTTGTATATTTTAGTATCTTCTTCATCATAACTTCCCTCTCCTTCATAAAATTATAAACAGAGGAGGGCACATCCAAAAACATCAAAAATCCGGATTATTACTGACTTAAAAGAGCATAAAGTTACCACTTTATAAGGAAGCCTTGCCCAGATTTCCATGTATGCAGCCATATACTGGTCTTCTGCCCTCTCTCTCCCCTCCTCCCTCCATAACTGAAGAGAGTGGGTAGCAGCCACTCTGCTTTGCAGCTGGCAGAATGCCTGAAGAGCAGCCAGTGGCCTGGGTTCAATCTCCTGATAAGTCATCAATTTCTTTCTCGCCCAAAACATCTGATTTAGGCTCCTGAGTTATGAGCTAACATTAAATGTAAAAGCTTGCAGCGTCACATATATAACGCTGTTGATTAGAAACATCAAGAAAAGTAATTGACTGGAGGGGACTTCTGTGACCAGCTGGTCAAACATCTGGATAGGATCCCAGGGGTCTGAGCTGAATTCCTAAGCTGGCCATTCTTGGCCAGTAGTACATGGTAGCATCTTTAAAGGTTTTGAGTCTCCTCTTTCTACACTGAGTTTCCCACAGTACTTTATACACAATAATATGAATGTGTGTTTTGGTTAGCTGACAAAAAGCTAAATAAAATAATTCCAGTCGTTATCTTCCCACGCATCCAATTCCCTGGACATTGTGGTTGTCAGCATTTTTTTAGCCTTGTCCCTTTACCAACCTTGACCACTGGGTGGCAATGTGCACCCGCATTTGCCAAAGGCTATAGTTATTGAGGGAGGTGACCACTGGCTAAATCCAGCTGGTTTGCAGCTAAGCAGCCCTGGGAAGAGTTCCTGCCAGCCTGGGCTTTGTTTCCAGGAGCTGCCCTGTTGACAGCTCTACAAGTCTAAGTCAACTTCTTGCCTGTGACCCCAGCCAGTAACCTGTGACCAGTACCCCAGGGCGAGACCTTGTGTTCTGTGGGCCAACAATAGCCACTCTCTTATTCTTTTCTGCCAGGGTTGACTCCTGCCAGAAAACTAAGGGCTTCCCCATCTTTCCTGGACCATTAAGGTTTGAATTTAAGGAAGATTGATGTAGGATAGTTGTTTGTAGTGTTGAATTGAGAGGGACTGGGAGGCTTCATGGTCCAAGATCAGAGAGCAAGGATACTGTCTTCTATTAGCCATCTGCCTTCCTCCCTGCCTGCCTCTTTTCCTTATGTTTATTGGGTCCTCATGAAGAACTAGGTACTCAGCTAAAAGTATCAATATTAAGATCACATTAGTCTCTGTTCTCAGAATTTACAAACTAAACGGAGAGAGCCCCGGTATAAGAAAAACAAAGTAATTATTGTTGTGTTTTGCTGCAGGGAGGGTCTCACTATAAAGCCTGGCCTTTAACTTACTATATAGCTGAGGAGAATCACAAACTCAGGATCCTGGAACAGGGTCACCCTAGTGTTGAGTGCACACAGCCTTGGGTGTGAATTATAGAACCAAGATGTAGAAGGAAAACATTAGGACCCAGCATGCACACAGATTGTTCTCATATTTCCTTTTGCTGTGGTGAGGTAACAATTGTCAAAACGCTGCCTTGTCTCAAGACAAGCACGATGGTGTACCCTTGTAGCCCAGCCCCTGGAGCAGTGATGCCTGTTTACCTCTGTGGGGAAGAGGCTTTCTGCACTCTCTGCTTTTCCAGTCCTTCCACTGTGTCCTCATTTGGCTTTTCATTGTGAGCATAGGTGCTGTGCAGTTCAGTGCCACCTTGATGGGGTTTCCTCCTCTTTCCTTCACCCAGACGCTGATCCGGTGGGCTTGGAGTGGGGCTCAAGAAGTTTCCTCTCTAGCAGATTCCTGAATGATGCTAAGAAAGGTGGGACCAGATGGTGGATGAGGACACCTGCTACGAAGTGTAGCCCTTTAGCTTGTGTCATGGACTTGGAGTTTTCAAGTATAAGTAAAGGAGAGGGCAATCCTGTCCTTTGCCTTGTCAGTAATAGCTTCAAGATTTGTATGACAGCTCTTTGTTTTGGATGCTGAACAATGATCTGCTGTTTTGAAGCCAAAACAAAACAAAACAAAAGCAAGCTGGCCTGTGGAGGATGATGAAGTCACAGGAAGCAGAGTGCAGTGTTCTCCCTTCTTCCCCCTCCCACCCCTGTGACCACACTAGACTCTCGGTGGGGTGGGTGGTACTCAGGGGTGAGTGACGCTAAGATGCCCCTGCTTCTGCCTTTTTGATGCACTGAAGTTTGGCTACAAAGTGTCTGGGGGAACTTGTTCAGTTGTAGGCATACCTGAAATCTGACAACGATATAATGGGATCTTTGAAGGTGGCATCAGGGTGGTCTTTGCCACCTGCTGGTCTGGTCTCCCAGAGTTAATCTGCAGCTCCTTGCTGAACAAGTCACCTTGACACCATGGAACACCATCAACCAAAAGCGGGTGGCCTGCACTGCCACAGCAGTACAGTACCTTGCTGCAGATATCAATGTGGTACCCAAAGGAAGTTCCATCCATCCAAGAACCAGGAGGAGTCCTACGCCCAATCAATTTTTTCCATGGAAGTTGGGAAGGCATAAAACTTGGGATAAGAGGCCCCATCTTCACCGTCATGAGTGGATTAATGCCATCATCCCAAGAGTGGGTTCCTTATGAAAGGATAAATTTAGTTCTCTTACACTAAATCTCACTGCCTCTTGACTTCTGCTTTCCACCATGGGATGGGGCAAGAATTCTTGTTCTCTATCAAAGGGGTCACTGATCTTAGAACTTTCCAGCCCCGGTATAAGAAAAACAAAGTAATTATTGTTGTGTTTTGCTGCAGGGAGGGTCTCACTATAAAGCCTGGCCTTTAACTTACTATATAGCTGAGGAGAGTCACAAACTCATGACAGTCTTCTTGCCTCAGCCTCTGAGGTGTCAGTATCACAGGGATGAGATGCCAGACCTTGCCAGTCTCTCTCTGTCTCTGTATCTCCCTGTGTGTTTCTCTTTCTGTATCCCTGTATCTCTCTCGGTCTCTCTTTCAGTCATGGGTATTCTGTTACAGAAACACAAAGTGGAGTATGTCAGTCCTCATATCAGGATTTTTATTTAGCCACATCTGTCTGCCACGTGGACATAAAGAGCCCAATTCATGGGCACTGGGAGTAGGGCATGGTCATTTTGTGCAGAGTCTGCCATGCCCCCTCCACATCACAGGAAAGACTTCCAAGCCCATGACTGAGCTTTCCAGAGCAGACCCATTGTCAAAGGACTTGTTTCAGCCACATCTGTTTCCCTATCCTCATCCCCCAAGTCACAGAGGCCTTCTCCCTGTTCAAATAAAAGTAATGCTAGCTGATATGGATTCTGCACTTTCCCAAGCTCCTGACAGACCCTCAGCTTGCTGACTGCCCACACCAATGGTCTAGCAGATGTCGGTTTTATTCTTGTTTTACATCCCAGAAAACAGAGGCAGGGAAGTGTAAGAAACTTTCTATGATGGCACAGCTGATATGATAGAGCAAGGACTCCATCCATGGAGGCTATGGGAAGGGGGGAATCCCTTCTGCCATGTCTGCCCACATCACACTGGCTGAAGAGTCACACCTCCACATCTTCTTAGTCCTGTCCTTCAACTTTGAAGGAATCAGAAGGTGTCAACCCCACATCTACCTGAGTGGGACATCTTGATCGTTTCTAGCTGAGGGCACCTGAGAAGTGGCAGAAGGAGCTTTTTGCTTTCTCCTTTTTCCCCAAAGGCAAGGCACACACTTCTCAAGAGAAATGTCCTTGGGCCAGGAAGAGGAAAATGTTATCCCTGGAGATGGGGAGCCATGCCAAGATGAATCTGTGCAAATGACCCGTTGAGATAACTCTGCTTCCTGCAGCAGGTTGGTCCTCAGTGTCCCTTAAAGGGTCCATGCGGCAAAGGCTTAGTCCCCAGCTTGGCACGTGGGCAGTGGTGGAATGTGTAGAGGTGGGGCCTGAGTGATGTTGAGGACATACCCTTGAAGAGGACTATGGGCACAAGCTCCTTGCATTTCCTCTTCTTCACTCCCTGAGGGCCCATGGCCTTCGAAGGCTCAAATCATTGTCAATGGGTAACTCTATGTAATGGGAATGCAAAGACCCAGTCTACTTCACTCAACTGGAGGTGTCTCAGCCTCAAATGCAGGCTCCCTGTTGGGTCACCTGAGGCCTCAGTTGTAGCATCATTGTGGCTGAACTTTCCCCACTCCCACTCCCACCTTCCTTACCCCTTACATGTAATCTCATCTGTAGATTTGGCTTGTGATTCCCCATCCAGAGTCTTTTCAGGGACTCCAGCAGGACATGTCATCTTCCTTTCACACAATCAATGTAATTGTTTCTCTCAAAGAGGTGAGTATCGCTTTTCGCATGCTTTGATAGTGCTGAACAATTCTGTTGTCCTGGTCTCATCTCAGTCTCCAATGTGCCCTGGGGTCCCTGAATAGCAACATGTCTCCTTGGGACAACTTTTCTGGAAACAATCTGGGGTATAAATTTGTTATGGGTCACTGTCTTGGAGTTTCTATTGTTGTGAAGAGACACCATGACCACAGCAACTCTTATAAATGGAAACATTTAATTGGAATGGCTTGTTTACAGTTTCAGAGGTTCAGTCCCTTATCATCATGCAGGGAACGTGGCAGCATGCAGGCAGACATGGTTCTGGAGAAGCAGCTGAGAGTCCTATGTCTTGCAGGCAGCAGGAAGAACGGTATGTCACACTGGGCAAAGCTTGAGTAAAAGAAGACCTCAGATCCCGCCCCCTTTCTTCAATAAGGCCATGCTTCCTCCTAATGCCACTCCCCATGTGAACTTATGGGGACCAATTACGTTCAATCTACCACAGATACCTGAAGAGAAAAATTCCTGAGAGGCCAATTAAGTTGAATGGAGTCTTTATTAACTGCCAGTGAACCTGTTACAAGCAGATTATCAGGAAGCAAACCCAACCTCTAGCTGGCTTGAGTTTTTAAGGGCAAGACTTGCAATTGTGACAAACACTTGCAAAAGTGTTTACGGAGAGATAGCAGAGAGATAGCAGTTAAATGGTTGGGCAGTTAACCTTTAGCTCAGGGTCACACTGTATAGGAATTTAGGGCTGGTCCAGGGGCCAGTTTTACCCAGGATAGTCTTAGCACCTAGGAATACTTTCCTGAGCTGGCATAGCCATAGTTCAGTAGCTTACTACAGGTTTACAGCAAAGGATCTGCTTGTCGCGTTAGTTGAATAAGCTGAGTTTTCAGGTGATAAATGGATTTATGGAATAACAATAAATTTATAAGATGTGGTTTCAAGGACAGCACTTCACCAGATATTCCTGCTTTCCTTTGTAACCCTGGCCAGGGTGAACACAGGTTCTTTTGTTCCAGTCTTAACCACCAATAACTCTCAGATCACACATTACATGTCACCCTATAAATCCATCTGTCTAGATCCCTCTGTATGTGTACCTTCAGAAAGGCTACAAAGCTAAAGCCATAGCAGAATTCAAAAGGTTTCGAAGAAGGCTGATAGAAATGTAAATAGTCTATTGATAAGATAACAAGCCCAAATCACTTGTTGGAAGCATTTGCTGCCCTAGTAAGGCTTCCGTGGTTCACAGACATTAGAGAGGTGGAGTTGAGTCAGGCTGCAGGGGTGAAAGGGCAGGGCAGGGCCAGATGGGTGGGCAGGAGAACAGGTCAACGGCAGTTGAGTAGCTGCACCAACAGCAACTGGGGGACAATTTGGGTTGAAACCCTAGGGACAGTCAGAAGGTCTCTGATGGTCCTCCTTGAGGCACACACTGGGTGATCAGATGACAGGTGGGAGGAGCCATCCCCCGATGAAATGCAGTGTGCCCTCCTCTTTATAGAGAGGTCAGGTGAGGGAGTCACACCCTCCCCTTACCTGGTGCATCTGCTAAGTTCCTAGGCCTGGTTTCCCTGACACGATTTTAATATGCTCATGGATCACATTACCAACCTGTCTTGAAGGAATGAATATATTCTAAAGAAATGGGGGGTGGGAGCTGGAGAGATGGCTCAGCGGTTAAGAGCATTGACTGTTCTTCTGACTCACCTGTAATAAGATTTGGTGCCCTCTTCTGGACTGCAGGGACACGTTCAGGCAGAACACTGTATACATAATAAATAAATAAATCTTTCTAAAAAAAAGAAAAAAGGAATACTGTGTCCCTTTCCCTGGCTATCAGATGATTGAAGCCATCAAACCCAAGAAATCAGAATTTTCCCAAGAATCTTTGGCTGGGAAGCCAAAAGGCTAAAGCCCCAGGGACAACTAGAGACAACTCCCTGCCAGGGGAGGAGCTCGTATCCTAAAAAGAAGACTTACAAGTTGTGAGACAACCTTATAGACAGACTTGGAGCTGAGACAATGCTGGATGGGGATGGGATTGTATGTAAGAGAGACCATGCTTTGGCTGACTACTCAGTTGTGAATATCTCTTGCATTTAATTTAAACTCCGCCTTCGTGTCAGGTCCCATAGACAGACCTAGAGAGGTCATTTATCTCTTTGTCCCTCTTCCTGATGTGCCACATTGAATAAATCTTTTTTTTTTTTTTTTTGGTTTTTTGAGATAGGGTTTCTCTGTGTAGCCCTAGCTGTCCTGGAGCTAGCTCTCACAAATCAGGCTGACCTTAAACTCACAGAGATCCGCCCACCTCTGCCTCCTGGGTACTGGGATTAAAGGCGTGCACCACCTGGTCACATTGAGTAAATCTTCCATAAACTCTCCTGTTTGCATTTCACTATTAACTTAGCCCGTTTAATGGTTTATGAAAGATGAATGACTGTCCTGGCTTGGTGTGACACAGGCTGTGGCATTCCTAAATTTGGTAATATTCCTATAGTCTCAAGTCACAGTGACATATTTATATGGTGGCTCCCTTATATCCCAGAAACAAGTCATTTGTCAGTCTGTGGCATGGCTGGTGCTGGGTAGACAGTGCTCTTTATATATCTGCCCAGATACACAGTCCCCCAAAACGGAGTCTTTCAGACCAAGACACGTTAGACAAACCACTGTTTTTTTGCATAACCTGAAGTAACTGGGCAAGGCACAGCCTGATCTCAACATTTAGTCTGTTTTGTGTAGCTATACACCTCAGCTTGTAAGTCTGGAGGTTCAACAACATAGGGCCAGCAACATCCTAGCTGATAGCATTACAACGTGAAGATATGTGTGAGGGGAGAGAAGGCAGGAAGCAAGAGACTGGGAAGAAGACAAAACCTTCTTCTTCTCCTCCTTCTCCTCCTCCTCCTCCTCCGTCTCCTCCTCCTTCTCTTTTTTCTCCTCCTCCTCCTCCTTTTATTCCTTCTTCTTCTTTTTGTAACTAGAAACACTTTTAGAGCTGACCCACCCCTACCAATCCTGACCCACTTCACAGAGATGACATTCCTCCAGCCATGAGGATGGAGTGCCTGTGACCTAGTGACTTTCTACTTCTCTGAGTCTTCAAGGTGCCACTGCCTCAATGCTACACACAAGGTCCCGAGCTTTCAGCATACCCACAGGTGTGTGGAAGACAACAGATATTCATATCCTGGTGAGTTCACACCCAGGACTGAGCCCCAGTGACCGCTTTCACAGAAAGAGAAAAGGCAGAGCAGAGTAGATTTGTCCCAGCTGACTTCTTGAGTTCAGTATGCCTTCTCCCAAGCAGCTTTCCCTGTTCATTAAAGCCATCTCCTCTGTGGCCTTTCTGTGGCCTTCTTCCATGTTTTCTAAAACCCTTGGACACAGACTGAAATCATTACATGTATAATGCTTTGTATGAAAGGTGTTTCTCAAACTTAGATTACCGAACACAGGACTCCTTACTGGAATCAGACCAGCACACTGTAGTCAGAACTGGGGAAAAGGGAGATCCTGATCTCAGAGTTAAATCCGAGAAATGTCAACCTTCGGCCCTGCTGGCACAGCAAATAAATCAACATTTATAGCTAAGTCTGGGAGGCAGGCATGTCTGGCTGTGTTTTCCAACCATCCCCACCACAATCCATAGGAAGAACTATCTTTCCAATGGTGATCTGGTGAGAAGACAAACACACACATATGTGAACAATTGCAGGCACAACTTCAGCAAAATTACTCCAGTCTTTGCTTTGTGCAACTGAGGTACAATAAAAAAGGTATTGCTTCTTTGTTCCTAATACCTGGCACTCAACTCCCAAAAACCATGGAATTTCCTGTCTCTTGTCTCTTGTATGCTAATGAGGTGGCTCCTGGCAGGCGGGAGTGGATACCCTCAGGATGTGGACCAGTTGCCAGAAAAGTCAACCACAGTGATTAGTGATTAGAGCTGGAACTTCCATCCCCATTCCCCAGCCTCCAGCGACTGAGAGAGACTAAAGGCTGACCCCAGTCTCTGCAGCTAGTGGTTCAATCCAGCATCCACGCACAATGAAGCTGCTATTAGAAAATGTGAAAGAGTGGCATCTCGGGGCACTTCAGGTTTCCTAAGCACAGTGTGTTGGTTAGTTTTCTTGAACTTGACCCAATCCTAGATATATCTGGTAGGAGGAAAACCTAATAGAGAAAATGCCTCCATTAGATTGGCCTGTGGCTTTTCTGTGTTGTGGGGGGGGGGGAATCTTGATTAATGATTGTTGTGGGAGTGCCCAGCCTCCTGTGGGCATTGTCATTACTGGCCAGGTGGTCTTAGGCTGCCTAGGAAGCCAGGCTGAGCAAGCCATAAAGGGCAAGTCAGTAGGTAGCGTCCTTTGACGGTGTCTACTTGAGGTCCAGCACCGACTCTCTTCAGGGACAGATCGTGACAGGAAACATGAAACAAATAAACCCTTTCCTCCCCGAGGCGCTTTCGGTCGTGGTGTTTATAACAGAAATGGAAAGCAAACTAGGACACACAGCATTGCCTGGGGGTGGATGAGCCCAAGTCTATAAGGACGGTTGGGGACTTTGCAGCACCAGATCCTTGCAGATGCATTCTGGGTGATTCCCCTGGCCGCTCATTTCTATTCTCATAATAACAGAGTTTTTTGTTTGTTTGTTTGTTTGTTTGTTTTGTTTTGTTTTGTTTTTTGGAGTCCTAAGCAGCTTTCTAGCAAATGATCCAATCTCAGCAGGAGTCATGGGGCCCCCTGAACTCGTAGTCTGCGGGGGAGAGATGTGTGAGGCTTGCAGCTCACATCTGTTTTCACCTGAAGCTGAGGTGCCTTGTGGGACTGAGCTCTTAACCCTGGGCTCTATTTTCATCTGAGATTTGAATAAACAGTTGTTGGTGATATAAAACCAGCACAGTATATGAGTGAAATTCTAGGTTTGTTCTGTTCTTTTGGCCTACTAAGCTTGCTTTTTTTAAAAAACCTGTTTGTTACCCATGGAGCGAATTTCATAACTACTGTTACCAGAGATTTTAGCATCCAGGCCTGTGCACCTGAAAGCTCTAACCAGCCGGGCTCAGCCACCTGTTCCTACAATGTTAGTGAAGATCAGAGAAGATTCAATCCACGTGGTCTAGGTCCGCCTGTGGGATTCTGACACGGCATTTGGGCTTCAACAAGAGTGAGGGTCTAGAGAGGTGACTCAGTGGATAAGTGCACTTGCTGTTCCTGAAGAGGACCTGGGTTCAGTTCTCAGCACCCACTTGGAGGCTCACAACCGTCTATTACTCCAGGCCTAGGAGATCTGATGCCCTCTTCTGGCCTCCATGGTCACTGGGCACGTAATTGTTGCACATACATACCTGCAGGCAAAACACTAACACACATAAAATAAAAAAAAATACATCTTTTTATAAAGAAGGCATGAGTGAGCATATTAGTAAGCAGTGAGGTGTGGTCCCGCCCACCACTGGCACGTCACTGGCTTGCCTCTCATCTCCCTCCATGGTGGTCCAGTGAGCTGTCAGAGTTGCATACAGTCTCCCTCTGAGAGGCAAGTTCTTCCTCTGGCTAGCAACAGGCCTTCAGCTTCCCTTTTCACCCAGTGTGGCATTCCTGGAGAAATGGTAACTCTTTGGAGTTCCCCGCTTCCATTGTCTCATAGCATGTTTCTTCAGAATATTTCCTCCCTTGCCAGGACAGTTACACTGCTCGGTCACAGTTCAGTGCTTGGAAAATGTTCCTTAAAGGAACAGAATCATTTTAAGAGCAGTTTCATTGCCAAATACTGCACTTCTGCTACAGTATCTAAGAGAGGAGTCGCTGCTGTATGCTGACAGCAAATCATGAACGAATGGGTGATTCTCAGTATGGTCCACACTGGCCCAGCACTCGCTTTCATGGCTCTATGGAGAATATTCAGATCCAACCGCAGACCTTCACTTTGCAGTGGGTTTGCAGTGGGTTTGCAGCTGGTCATGTCCATCACAGCCACTTCACATCCTAGCTCAGCCTCACCTGACTTGGCAATGTTTAGATACTTACATTAGCTTGCGCTACAGTTGGGCAAAGTCATCCAACATAACGTCTGTTTTCTAATAAAGTGTTGACCGTCTTCTGGACCCTTCGCATGCTCTGTTGACAGTGACAAACAAGCTAGTTGTAGGGACGTAAGTGTAAAGTAAAAGAAGCCACTGGGCTGAAGCACCGCTGTTGAGTCGGGCATTGTCTGTCATCGGACTCTGTCACATCCGGGCGCCTATTGGGCTGTCAACCTTCTAGTTCACTCTAGGAACCATTTGTCGTGGGCTATGTGATGTCATAAAAGTAGGGGAAGTTTGCTTTCTGAGTCCATAATTGATCAAAGGGCATCAGATGCTTTTAGATGCTCCCTTCAAGGTGGGGTGACTAACTGGATACTCCTCGGGTTTAAGGTGTCTCTCTAAGAAAGACATGTGCACGATCAATGTGCCCCATCCAACTCCCACCCCTCCTGCTCTGTTCTTTCAGCAATAGTTGCTTTCTATCTTTTAGACTTTCCTCTTTATGACCAACTAGGTGGAGATTCAGGGAACACCCAGGTCTCATGTGCAGCGCATCCCACAGAGCGAATTAGCCCTGCATCTGGATCCTGGTTCCAATTCCACGTTAATCCTCATTAGCTTCAGTTGGAGAAGGGAACATTTTCTGACCTTGTCCTAAAATTCCAAAGCTGAACCCTTTCTGAAGCCCATTGACCCCTTCTGCACTAAATACACACAATAAATCGTTGCTGAGTGATTAAACTGATATTATCAACCACAGTTTTGATTTGTGGCTGACCCGGGCTAACCCGAAACATCCTGGCCTCAAAGGTGGCTAGGATTGTTTGACAAGGTCAACTTTATCCAAGACTGCGGGAGGATTGTCCCCTCACTGAGGACGTCTGAGTCTCCACACTCGGATCCAGTATCACACACGATGTCTGCATGAAACACATGCTCACTCATCCTCCACGTGGGCTGTATAAAGATGTGTTTCTTTCCTCTTGCACAGGCTCGCTCCCCGATCTGATTTAAATGGATGTAACTGCTGCCTGCTATGGAAAGGGTTAATGATCCACGGGTGGGGATGGGATTGGGGGGTGGAGGAGTTCTGTTTACATGGCCTTGCTCTGTAGGAATCCAATTTCTCACAGAAGTTGAACCCAATCAAAAGCAGAACAGGGGGTCGAGGAGGAAATGCTCTGGGGCCCTTAAGACTCTGTGTTCTGAGTTCCATACTCCCTGCACCACAGTGGAAGGAGAGCAGGGGATTATGCCACTGGGAGGAACATGTGTGGAGTGCATGGCCTGCAGAGTAACAACAAACAGTTTAATACATAATGGAAATCACATTTCTCTAATCACAGCACACACAGGCCCAGGATCACACATCCCATCGGTTGTCTGAACGGGACACACAGCAGGCAAACAGTCGGGATGATTATATACACAGTGACATAATTTCTCTGCCCTTGAGTCTCCTTCAGCTGGGCTTCATTCTCGGATGGCAAATTCCAAAAGCAAACCCTTGCAGGCTCTCCTCTCTGATCTTTTTGAGGGTATCTGACAAGGCACCATCTTTCCCCCAAGCAAAGAGGACCCCAAGGATGCATGGGTGGGGCACCTGACAGTAATTATGCCCTGAAAGGTTGGGGTTCACCCAGGCCTAGAAAGACGGTTTCTCTGGAGATGGCCCAGCTAGGAAACATGCTGAGCTCGAGGCAAGTGGACTACTCTAAGTTCACTTACAGTGTGAGTTTGCATCTGATACCCTGATGGAAAAGTGACCAGGGTCACAGCTACTTCATTAACCCTGCAAATGCTGTTTTCCTAGTCCCAGGTCTTCTCTGGCTACAGAAGCAGCAGGATTAGGACATGGGGTTGTGTCTTAAAATGCAAGGCAGGACAAAGTATAGCTACATATGACAGTGGAAAAAAACATCTTTTTCTTTCTTTCCTTTTTCTTTCTTAAATAGTTCTTTCATGCTTCACATGCACGTGTGTTTCCTGAGTTCAATGGAGGGAAGTGCACTGGAATTTCTCATGTACCTATTCCGCCTTTGAAGCACCATGTCAGTGGGGCAGTTACTATTATCCCCTCCCAACTTTCAGATGGTTTAATTGCCCATTCGATAAACACAACCAGGGATGGGAACAGCTGGGTGTTATATCTCTGTCTATGGATTCCAAACGAAAATTCTTCCCTGGCCATACTGGCTGTGGGTTCACATAATTCCCTTTAACGAACAGTATAATCATGAAATGCAGGAAACGCCATCCTTAACCCTAAATAACACAATGAGCAGGAACAGCCCAGCTCAAAGCCATTTGCATTAAGCCTAGATGAGAGCGGCATGGCATTTGACAGTTCCCCCATGTCTTCCCACGGATGATGGAGCACAGCAGGCAGACACTTCTGACATGGTTCCAGTGACTTTCCTGAGAGTTCCCCAAAGAGCAACATCAGCATCACTGTGAGTTACTCAAATACAGAAGCACGGGTCTCAACTCAGGCACCAGCTCTGACCCTATGTATTCTTAGGCTCCCCTAGTACTTTATATACATGCTGGGGTTTTTACCTTACATAGTGAGTTTGTGGTTCATAGGCAAGGATGGGCAGAAGCAAGCAAGCAGAACATACCATGCTCAAACACACACACACACACGAAGGGAGCATGGTTCTGGAGAAATTTGGTTGGAGACAGTGAAAAGGAAAAAAGTCTGGAACCCAGAAGGACTTGGATACAGCTGTCCGGAGACATCTGCTTTGTGGTCTCCAAGAAACAGAGGCAGTATTGAATTCTGAAACGGGAGAGGATTTTGTGCAATATCATTTGAGAAACCCTGGTGTGCTTGTGAAAGACGACCAAACCAGGCTCAGCAGCTATGCACTGTGATCTGCCAAGTGGGCTGCGGGGCGGGAAGAACACAGGATTGCTTATGTCTTCTACTTAGGCCTGTGCTCCTTCCCCTTCTGGGTGTCTGAAATCCAGTCTGGGTGTGAGGCTTCCAGCTTCCAGAGCAAAGCCTCAGCACTTCTCTTTTCCTGCATGAGGCTGGGTTAGGCTGTCTGCCCCTGGACCCTCAGGATTTATGCAACTGAGTTTTATTCCTTTTCAGGCAAATCTGACACCCTCATCCTGCTCCCCCCACCCCACCCCCGCCCGAGCCTTTGCTTGGCCGGAGCTGCCACATGTCAAACAGCCCCACATTCTGTGGCTTCAGCATCCAGGCAAGTGTCCATGAGGAAGGGAAGTGTAACCACTGAGACGTGGCTTGAACACAGCTCCTGCATGCTGTTGCGGCCGGGTATGCTGACTGATCTGCAATGACTCTCCCGGGAGCTGGTTGTCAAATTTTTGGTGTGTTCAGGAAATGTCTGCCACATTTTACATCAACATTTTCAAACAGCGAGTGAGTGTTGAATGGTAACAGTGAGGAATGGATGGATCTCTGGAGCCACTGGGGACCGGCTGCGGTAACACCAAGCAACCGGTTTCTGAATGCGCACACGTGAAGACTTTGGTGTCAGACAACTATTCTTGAGGCTTTGCTTCAAATATAAACTCCATCCTGGTATCATATGCAGTTTTTGTATAGGATACAGGAGGAAAGGATATGATCCCTTTTGGCTATCTACTGTCACTTATATTTAGAGATTCAGAAGGGTCAGTATCAATCAGAGATATGTACCTAAGTTTAAGACTAAAGGGCTTCAGAGCTTTTAGATTACCATTGCCTCAATTTCTCAGGATTTTAGTCGAATTTGAGTTCAGACCAGAACTCCCTCCCGGCTGGGATGAGCATCCTCTCCTGCCTTCTGCTATAACCTGCCCTTTATCAGGGCAAGCATGGGCCAATAGTGAAGTCCACTTGCCCTGTGTTGACTGCATAATCACAGGTATTTTCAGTTCGTCTCCCACTGGTGGCAGAAGAGGAACAAGAACTGAGGAAGGATGTGAACTCGGAGCTCTGTGCTCCCAAAGCTTGTTCATGTTTCGATGCTGTGGGTCTCAGACTGAGGTCTCTTGACTCCTGGGAACTCGCTCAATCCAGGCCCCACTTCAGAACGACGTAAACAGCCTCTCTGGGCAGTGGACACAAGATTATCCATGTGGGTCCCAAGCATGTGTAATGGGCACGTGTCCCACTCCTGAGCTCTACCCCTGCTCAACCCTCCAAGCCCAGATCTCACTGCATGGTCAAGTGTGCGAAGCACTTTCCTTTCTTTTTTCAGTTCTTCTAAATGATGTATACGTGTATGTTTTTGTGACTGTGTGAGCACAGGTGTCCAAAGAGACCAGAGAAGGCCCTGTGTCCTGTGGATCCAGAGTGGTAGGCAGTGTGAGCCCTTGATTTGGGTGTTAGGATCAAACCCAGGTTCTTTGTGAGAGCAGCAAGTGCTCTGAACCACTGGGCCATCTCTCCAGCTCCAGAATTACTGTCTCAACCTTGCTGCTGGCGTGTCCTGTGTTCTCAGCCACCAGACTGTAAGCTCCTCAGGGGAACACTGCACTAATAGCATTGCTGTGGAAACACAGTAGTGATAACACACACACACACACACACACGTCTCTCAGTTTCAGTCAAGATGATTGGATGTGTCCCCCAGGTAACAAGTTCAAGCAGAATAAACTCCTGTTGGGGAGGTCAGGACTGGTGGACCTCTCCGCACTGCCCTCCTCCGATCTCTTGAGGTCTCCGTGGTCACAGTGCATGGACAACCCCATCTGTGTATGGCTCATTCTCACTGACATAGTCTTATTCGTTCTGCACACAGACAGAGTAGCTGTTAGCATGATCCAGTGTTACAGCTGGGAACTCAGGCCCAGAGCAGGTGAGTGACACTGATTCTGTGTAGCAGGTTCACCTTGACCAAGTGACATGAGTTCAGGACACTGTCCTAAAGTCCAACCCACAGACCCTCAACACCTGTTCTTGCTCTCACGTTTGCCTGACTCCATGGAAGCAGAAGCTTCACTCTCGCAGAGGAAGTGAAGGCCCTCACTGCCGTTTGACCCCAGAGAATGCTCGTGTGGGATGCTATCTCCATGCTTCAGGAAGAGTCTTCCCTGACTGAACCCTCTCCCCTGTAATGCAGCTGCAGGCCTGCCTGGTGCTCTGAGGCTGCAGAATAAGAGGGGCTCTGCAGAAGTTATGGGGGAACGCCATGTAGGTTCACATCCCAACCCTGAAGATCTGTCCGTCCCACTGTGGACGTTCTGGCTCCCCCACCGAATAGCCTGATCTCCTCCCTCTGGCCCAGCCATCCCTCCTCAGGCACCAAAGCCCTTTCCAAAATGTCTTCACCTTTCACGTGACACCAACACTCAAATCCCCCATCCCAAATAAATGAGCGAGAAAGCCCTTTCCGCCAGGTTTTGCTGGTGCCCCGGCAAACTCAAAGCCAGGATAAAATTTCCAGGCAGGCGCATGTGTGTGTAATTGCTTCCTGCAAGGAAGACGCTGGAGCCTGCTCCAAATGAGGTGCTAATGATGAGCGCCATGGGGTTGTAACTGTGGGAAGGCCCATCTGGACGGACTGCATCATACTGCTTTTCATGTGGATGCTGCCCTGGGTATAGACCATCCACCCGGCGTGCAGGAGCATCCTTCTATAGCAAAAACAAACAGAAGCCACCTGGCCTCTTTCCTCTTCTGAGGACTGAACCTTGCCGGCTCTCTATGATGTCCCTCTGTCCTATCCAGGGTGGAGATACTTATAGGAACAGAACTCGAGGCCTCCTTAGAGGATGCTGGTATTGGGTCTTATTTTTTCAGCAAACCACCAGGAGGCAGAATACCTGGGTGTTATCTGAAAGGCGAGGTTTGTGTGGAGTTCACTTTCATAATGTTCTGGAAGATGGATGAGTGTGTGGTTTTCTGTTTTGTGTTTTTCCCCTTGTGAAATAGGCTTAATAATACCCCTCTAATCTCATTTCATTCTCCTAAAAGCTCTCAGAGGGGATGTTTCACATCTGTGGAGCAGAGACTTACAGGGCCTGCAGTGAGAATGTATGTTTGGCTACCTCATTTTGTAGACAAGGAGAGAGCAAGCAGCTCAGAGAGGCGATGCTTCCTTTGAGACACAGTCACTGTGCAGAGGATGAAGAAGGACCTAGAACTTGGGCGTTAAGGGAGATGGCCCTTCGTTTCAAGTTCAGCTGGGGCTCTTTACAAAAGAATCTTCTAGGCAGAGAGCTCAGATCTAGTGTGTTCATAGCACTGACATTCGCCAGTGATATAGGTATTTGATTCACCTGTTTCGGCCACTCAGCTGCCTTCAAACAAACCATCTCATTATCTAGAGCTATGCCCTCTAGGATCCCAGTGAGCCACTCCAAACTCTGTACTCTCTCTAGAAGGATGCCTGAGCCTGACGGTCAAACATTGGAGTCCCATTGGCATCAGTGAAATACAATTCTTATTTATTCTGATTGAACTGGCATCAGTGAAATACAATTCTAATTTATTCTGATCGTGTTTTTATGCTGTCACACTTTGGATCGACTTTAGCTCCTGGCAAGTTATTACATTAAATCTTAACACAGGATGATGGACCCAGCATCTAGATGTAGGCTTCATGGATGGCACTGATGTCCTCAACAGAAGAACCCATGAACTAGGGAATGAGTTCACATGGGACACCAAATCTGTCATTATATGGATGTTAGACTTCCAGTCCTGACTTCCGTGAGAAATATTGTTTATCAGCCGTTCATTCCCTGGCATTTTGTTATAGTATCCCAAATAGACTTAAGACAAACAAGACACTTAACTACATAAGAATGGGCACCGTAAGAGCCTTCTGATAGCCAAGGCCATCTATCTATGCACATGGACTTGATTATAAGAAAAACTATGGTTTGCTTGCTGAAGCCAAAGGAATGATCACTGCTTCAGATTAAGAATTCATTTCAGCCAAGTGACTTGACATAAGTTCCCTTTATCTTGTTAAAGGCAGAGAGAGACTTCTGGAATGTTTGCAGCATGAGGTTAATGGGCAATGCTAGTGTTTTCTAAATGCTCTCAAGAAAGACGCCGTGTTCATTGGCATTCATCTATATTCTACGGAGGGAGCTGGCTGTGGAGCGCCGTGCCGAACACAAGTGGATATGTTTCATTAAGGCTGTAGCTCCGTCTTTTAATTAACTTCTTGTTCCTGTCTTTGGTGAAATATTAATTATTTTTTAATCATCACCAGGATGTGCTATAAGGAGAAGCAGCTGGACTCATCTACCCAGAGCTTCATTATACAGATAGGTGTTGTAATAATTATCTTAATTAGCTTGTCACTGCTTGCATAAAATACGGCTGTATTTGGAGAACAGATATTGCTTTGCTGATTCAAGGTTAATTAAAAAATAGAATGTACAAGAGGTTGGGTTATGTGGAGTTGGTGGTGACCTGGTATCTGGCTGGCCTGATAAAGAATGTCTCTTCTTTAGCCCAGGACTGGGGATCGGCACGGGAGAGCCCAAAGTGTCCTGAGGTGTCCATATCAAGAAGAAATGGAAGGCTACCAACACTGAATTCAGTGGCTGGGAACTCAGCTGTGGTGACTGCCTCCCTTTCCACATCAAGGGTTCTTATTCTAGACCCCTGGATGGAGTCCCAGCTCTATTCACAGGATGGGAGTGGGTGTTTAAATGTAACACTTTTATCAAGTGGTTCTTTTGTTATTGTGTGAGGTCTGGATGTGTCTGAATGAAAGCTGATAAAACAGGGAAAGAATGTAGCTAACAGGAACTGAGTACTCTCTGTGCACCTGGAATGGAGCTCGGAGATTCACACATAACTAGTAAAGATTGCCACGGTTCTATGTAGCAAGTAGGACTATCCACATCTTAGAGTTCTAGAAGCTGAGGCCTGGAGAGGTTCGATAATTTGGCCAAGGTTACATGACTAATTAGTGGTAGGACCATGATTCCTCACACATATTTCGGTGGCAGGAGTTAACTCTTGACCTCTGATCTTCCTTAGTAATTGTGTTCAAATGGAATGTTACTATACCATGCTGCTTGATCTTAGCGGTCAGGAGGTAAATAATGTTCTTCCTGGGGAGAGAACCCTTTTAAAATGCAGTTACTCTGCAGGCGGGAGAACCCACCCTCCCCATAACCAATAAACTGATACTGATCCAGGAGTTTTATTCCTAATAATAACACCGAGGAAGCAGGCTGACTTGGGAAGAATTGTTTTGCGTATTCCATGTCAATACGTGGGTGTGTTTAAGGTTTATAGCTGTTTTGTTTTGCTTTGTAATTATGCAGCGGGCCATTAAGGGTTGATTTGATTCCATAATCACTCCCATCTTCTTTTTTTTATTTTTTATTTTATTAAAGATTTCTGTCTCTTCCCCATCTCCGCCTCCCCTTTCCCTCTTTCTCCCCCAATCAAGTCCCCCTCCCTCGTAAGCCCAAAGAGCAGTCAGGGTTCCCTGCCCTGTGGGAAGTCCAAGGACCACCCACCTCCATCCAGGTCTAGTAAGGTGAGCATCCAAACTGCCTAAGCTCCCACAAAGCCAATAGGTGCAGTAGGATCAAAAACCCATTGCCATTGTTCTTGAGGTCTCAGTAGTCCTCATTGTCCGCTGTGTTCAGCGAGACCGGTTTTAACCCAGGCTTTTTCAGACCCAGGCCAGCTGGCCTTGGTGAGTTCCCGATAGAACATCCCCATTGTCTCAGTGTGTGGGTGCACCCCTCGCGGTCCTGAGTTCCTTGCTCGTGCTCTCTCTCCTTCTGCTCCTGATTTGGACCTTGAGATTTCAGTCCGGTGCTCCAATGTGGGTCTCTACAGCTCATTTGGAAGAATAAATGTGCCGCACACAGTTTCGAACTCTTCGCGATAAGAGCTCCCTGTAGCCTTTGCAACTGGCTCACTGAGTGAGAGTTGAGATGGCTGGAAAACAGTGGACGTCTCAAGCTGAGGTGCTTACAAAATGGGAAAAGATGTAGTTAGCATCACTCCCAAAAGGCTGACCGTGCTGTTTGATGATTGGCAGAGGCGTCATATCAGACAAATGATACCTGCGTTATGGACTGAGATGTGCTAGGACTGACCTAGAAAATTTATCTAAACTTTTGGGAAAGTGTCCCGAAATCATTTGCTCTGACTCCTCCTGGGCCCCTGAGCCTGAGCCCCCAGGTAGTTTGCTGCCTCTGGATTGGATGGCTGAAATTGATCTTTTTTTTTTTTTTTTTTTTTTTTTAAATGTATGATTTTTATTCACAAAAAATAGCAACAAATACACATTACAATCTATGCTGGACATATGAATATTTACATTAAATTTATTTGTAATAGCAATTGTGGAAAAATTCATATGGTAAAAATAAAAGCAAGGTGCAGTGCGCTGATTTTTTTGAGTTTTAAATAACCTTGTATATTGTGAAGATCTTAAATGTAACTATTTGCTCAATGCTGCTATTGGATTTCTCTGAGCTGCTGCTCATTTGCCTGGCAGTGATGTGTGGTTTGGAGTAGGGGGTACTGATGCAGTCTGTTCGACAGGATGCTGAGTGTAGGACATGAGCTTGGGAAGGAGCAAAGTAAGACCTGTTAAAACATGTCAGTCAGCATGGCTGTGGCTGTGAATCATAGGCCTCATGTTGCTACTATCTGAACAAATATTGTCCTTTTGTTGAGATTGCGGGGAATTCCATATAAGTATGAAAAGCCATTATGGAATTTTAAGTCCAGAGATGAAACGGATAAACTATCACAGTGTGCAGTAGCTCCCCTCCCCTTCAAGGACACATTCCACCCCCTCAGGGATTTGAGAAACTGTAGTTGGTACCCAGCCCAGTGCTTTGCTTGTTCTCCCATACAGGGCAACATTTAACTTATAAATTAGGCATAATCAGAGACTAATAACTACAGTTGAGAATAAAGTATGTCAATCCCACAATATGCTCTATTGAAAGTTATGTGACTGTGTCCTCTGTTTCTCCAGCTATCTTACCGCACTGTGCTGTACTCTTAGACCACGTATGGGTAACCGAGGCCATGGAAGGTGGAACAGTAGGCAATGGGTGAGGTGCGGGACTGGCATGCACAGTATGCTACTCCTCAGGGAAGAAGTGATGAACGACGAGAAACCTGTGCTAGGACTGGGAAAGTCAGGAGCCTGAGTGCCAAACAGCAAGAGTGTTCTGGCTTTAGCGATTTCTTCAATTGAGCTGATAGGAGAGTGAAGATGCTCCCCGTCTTCACTTTGTCAGAGAAGTAGCCTGGAGGGACGCCATTGGGAGATCTAAAAGGTTAGCAAACGTGATACATCCAGGATGTGGCACACCACTCACCAGTAGATGGGGGAGGGGGTTGTGTTTTGTTTTATGTAGATGACATTGGGTTTGAAAGGTGTTGTGCTAAGAAACAGGTCTTAAGAGCAGGATGTTATAGAAGCCCTGTTCGGTGATATCTGAGAGGCAAAGCTAGCATATGACAACAGAGAGGTCAGTGACTGGGAGCGGTACGGCTGAGAGGAAAGGGGACACAGGGAACAGAATGAGGGATGCAATTATTCTGTGTCACCTACAGTTATCGTTCATGCTTATGTGCAAAACAAATATGAAGAGCCATTGCTGTTGCTTTAACTAAATGATTTCCTTCTTTCTATTCTGATACTAGTTTAAAATAATATCCTAAAAGGCTACCATGTTTCTGTTCCATTAAATTGCTCTTGTATTATTTGGGGGCTGGGTGTTCTTCAGGGTTTCGCTGGAATAGTGATCCCAGAAGGACTAGAGGGTGTACTTACGGTGGAGAGAAGGCAAATCTCTGCTTATGGAGCCCCAGGCTGGCTCCAGTGTTAGAAATGCCATCCTGTGCAGTCAGGGCTTACTCTCCTTCAGCCCCTCCTTAAACCATGCTTCCACTCTAGAGCAAAGACTGTGAGGACTGAGGGTAGAATGTGTTTGTTTAATGGGGACGTTTGCTGCCTTACAGGATGGGTACTTATTCAAGTGCCAGGCACAAACATGAATGGAAATTTCTAGATGCAGAAGACTGGGGTGATGCTGAACCCAAGAGTGCAGAGTGAACTCCTCGGGTAGATATAGTACATCCTAGCTCTGTTTTTCCCACTAACCAGGAGTGAGCTAATGTTCTCATGAATGCCTCTTCCTTCCTCAAGTTTGTTAGAAGACAACCTCACACATTGGTCCTCACCATCCGCCTTGTCTGAGACAGGACTGAAAGGTGGTTTTCTCTTGTATATGCCAAAAAGGTGTCCCATGAGCTTCTGGGATTCTTCTATCTCTGCCTTCGATTTCCCTGTAAGAGCACTGTGATGTGGGAGTGATTTCTTATTAATAAAGAAACTGCCTAGGCCCATTTGATAGGCCAACCCTTACGTAGGCGGAGAAAACAGAACAGGGTTCTGGGAGAAAGAAGCTGAGTCAGGGAGTCGCCATGATTGTCCCACTCCAGACAGACACAGGTTAAGATCTTTCCTGGTAAGCTCACCTTGTGGTGCTGCATAGATTATTAGAAATGGGTTAAGAGGCTAAAACTAATGGGCCAGGCAGTGTTTAAAAGAATACAGTTTTCGTGTAATTATTTCGGGGCATAAGCTAGCCTTGCGGGCGGCTGGGTGCCGGGGACGCAGCCCAGCTGCCCCTGCTACAACAGCACTGGGATTACTGATGTCAATGTTACCTGAATTTTATGTGGGTTCTGGCCCAGTAAAGAAGCATGTATGTAAGGACACTGTACGTCAGTGGTGGGGGTAGATCACCTTTCTAATAATAGAGTCTTTGGATTGTAATTAGTATTTAAACAAGTTCCTCTTTTACCAACTCTAACTAAAAGTTTATAAAGTTAAAGATATCCCATTTCTTCCCATCTTGAGCTTGTCAGTTTTCACCTGCAGTTGTTACCCAGAACCATGGTGTGACATATTGTCATGTTTGTTTGGGGCAAGGTTTTCCTTTTTCCAGAAGAATGCAGATGCCAAGAGACAAGGTAGAGGGGCTCAGCGATACATAATTGGGTGATATCAAATGTGACAGTTCTACTATGGGGAGTCATTGCTCAGTAAATACGTCTCTGAGCACAGTGAACCCTATTTTGCTGCTGGGGTCCCAACTTTGAGCACCTCAAGGCGCCAGGCAAATCTACCTCCCACCACTGTAAGGAACCTGAAAAATGAGTTTAGGTCAGGGAGTACTTCCATGTTATGGTCAACCAACCATGCTTCTCTTTGGAATGATTTATAGGCATTTTACAGAATTACTGAGTGACGTGGAGTACAGAAATATGCCGCCCTATGCTGAAAAGTAGTCTACCTTTAGGGGGATGATTCTCAAAGACACATATGAAACTGTACTTATGGCAACAGCTTACCTTACTGCATGTTTATTCTATACCAAGTAGTGTGCTAAAGTTGATTGATTTTGACAGCTCTGTGAAGGAGGTAAATGCACTATTCATATATTAAAGTTGGGAGAACTGATGTTTACAGAGGCTAAACAATTCTTCAAGGGTTGCATCGCTAGGAAGTAATGAGACAAGTTTGGGACTCAGAGCCAGACCAAGTTCTTCATCTCTTTCTTTATGCGGTTGTGGTGGTTTGAATAAAAATGACTCCCCACAGGCTCCCCACAGGAGTAGCACTGTTAGGAGGTGTGCCCTTGTTAGGGTAGGTGTGCCCTTGTTAGGGTAAAGAAGTGTGTCACTGGGGATGGGCTTTGAGGTCTCAGATGCTCAAGCCAGGCCCAATCTCTCTCTCTCTCTTTCTTTCTTTCTTTCTTTCTTTCTTTCTTTCTTTCTTTCTTTCCTTCCTTCCTTCCTTCCTTCCTTCCTTCCTTCCTTCCTTCCTTTCTTTCTTCCTGCTGTTTGAAGCTCCAGATGTAGAACTCTGAGCTGCTTCTCCAGCACCATGTCTTCCTGCACCCCACCATGCTTCCCACCATGACAATAATGGACTAAACCTCTGAACTATAAGACAGACCCAATCCAATGTTTTCTTTTATAAGGTTTACTGTAGTCATGGTGTCTCTTCACAGCAGTAAAAACCAAAACTAAAACATGCAATCTTGGACCTGGGGTATCTCAGATAGCCCTAGACTTTCCCAGTTTCAGTGGAGTGGACCAAATCTGTGTTGGGGAAGAGCCTTGTGTTGGGGGTCAGGTGATGGAGAAGTAAGTTCCTTAATTACAGAGTCCCAACCCAAAGAGAGGGAGAGCTCCCATGACTCCTGGGAAACTAACGATGACTCTCTCTACTTTATGGGGCAATCAAGGCATTCAAAGGTTTGTGGAAGTATTCTGTGAACTCTAACTTACCGCTCTTGCTCCCAACTGTTCAAAAACACTTGGGACGTGCTCCTCAAAACAACAGATCTTAATTTCTAAGGGATATATGGTTTTCTGTTTCCATGAGCTATGGTTTGAGTACATTTTCACTCCAAAACTCATACTGAAATCGGATTGTGATTGGGTGGTATCGGGTGTGGAGACCTAGTGGAGGTAGTTGGGTCATGAAGACGTATCCTATGAAAATGAATTAATCCTTTCCCTTTAGAAGTCAGCCTTGGACCTTATAGGACTAGAAAAATTTTGCTGAAAGAGAACAGATAGGAAGCTTCTGTCAAGTGTTGCCTCCTCTACATTCACTCTTCTGCCCACTCCTGCACTGTGAGTTGAAGCAGGCAAGTCCTTTACCAGAAGCCAAGCAGATGCTTATGTCACACTCTGGGATGTCCCAGTCTCTAGTAGCATGAACCCAAAGCATCCTCTTTCTTTAGAAATTATGTAGTCTCAGGTGTACTATTGTAGTAACAGACATGCCTTGAGACAGTGTCAGCTCAGATCAGTGACTGCCCTGTGCTAAGAAAGACGGTGAGGACCTTCTGGGCAGGGAAGATTGTGCTTGTACACAGTACTCAGGGGAAGGGAGACTCACTGAGATCAGGTCTGATTCTGGGCTAGTCATGACTTAAAACGGGGACAAATAAAGACAAAGGAGTATGGAATGATGGGCTAAGATATGGAGAAGCAACTTGCAGACATGGACTACCAGAAGAACTTCTATTGGGGGATTCCTGCCACCATGAGGGGCTCTAAAACACCTTGAAGCAACCACAGTGGGAGCATTAATCCTCCTTTACCACCCCAGCAGCTTGGATAATTGTTCATTCTTGAGGCATGCCTATCCCTGGCTCCTAGGATGGAGAACTGGGCTGGGAGCCATACAAAGAAGCAAAATCTCCTGGACTGGGACTCAGCATGTGATGAAAAGCTTTGACTGAGGATGAGAGAAGGAGTCCTGGACGGGAGCGTGTGCGGCTGAACCCAAACTCATAACTCACAGCCTCTTCTATTGAAAGCAGGCCTCCTGCCTGTCACTCACACAAATTCTTACTCCTGGCCCATCAGTTAAGAAAACTGTTATGAAAATAACATTGAGTAAAGCTGGAGGCTGTAACTCTGAGAAGTCATCCATGCTGTGCTGAGATGTTAGGCCATGACATCTGGTATGGTTCTTGGGAAGAATGTAGGGCTCCAGTTAAATTCGACTCGGTCTGGGTGGCCAGGTAAAACCATAAGGGACACATGGGACAGGCCCAGAGTTTTCACAACATTCACACAAAGAAAGTCTCCAAATAAATTTGTAGCACATTATGATCACATCTAAAAAAAATAATAACCCATATTTAAACATTTTTTTAAATTAAGTAACTATAGACTCACTGAATGGGAGCCGTCAATGGTTACAATTTTCCTATACATATTTCCAGTATTATTCATATGCATTTCTGTGGAGACCACAGTTGGCTCTGGTGCTACATCTGTACAGTTTATTATGATAGCTGTGCTGGCTAGTTTTATGTCAACTTGACACAAGTTAAGTCATTTGAGAGGAGGGAACCACAATTAAGAAAATGTCCTCATAAGATAGGGTTGTAGATAAGTCTATGGGGGCATTTTTTAAATTACTGACTGATGTGGAGGGCCCTTCCCATATAGGCAGTGCTACCCCTGGACAGGTGGTTATGGCTGTATAAGAAAACAGGCTAAGCAAGCTAGGAGGAGCAAGCCACTAAGCAGCATCCCTCCATGGCCTCTGCATAGCTCCTGCCTCCAGGTTCCTTCATGCTTGAATACCTGCTTGACTTCCTCTGATAATGAATTATAATTCAGAAACAAAGAGGCCAAATAAACCCTCTCTTCCCATCTTTAGACCGTGATGGTTCATCATAGCAGTAGCAGTAGTAATCTTAAGACAATAGCCAAGAGATAGAAATAGCCACTCAAAATAAAGTTAGTGTCCTAGGGTTTTGTCGCTATGAAGAGACACCATGACCATACAGAGGACTTGATAAAGGAAAACATTTAATTGGAGCTGGCTTATAGTTCAGAGGTTTGTGGGGAATCATGGTGGCATGCAGCAGACATGGTTCTGGAGAGGAATGGAGAGTTCTGCATCTTGATTTGCAGGCAGCAGGGAGTGAACAGTCTCACTGGGCATGCCTTGTGTATGTATGAGACCTCAAAGCCCACTTTCATTCACAGTGACACACTTCCTTCAGTAAGGCCACACCTACTCCAACAAGACCACACCTCCTAAAAGTGCCATTCCCTATTCAATCATATGAGTCTATGGAGGCCACGCCTATTCAAACCACCACAGTTAGCAAAAATACATTAAGAAATCCAGCCCCTGAGTTGCACCAGCCACTTCTTAGCTGTTCAGAATTAGGAGTGTCTCTTGGAAAGTGAAACGCTACTGACAGCACATGCCGTGTGAGTATGAACACAGGTCCACACAAGTCCACCTGTGGGAACCTGGTCTCAGGAGGTGCTCCTGGGAGGGTTGTATGCATTTACGTGGGGGTCCTTCATGGGAAGGCTGTAAGTGATTGGGGAATGCAGCCTCAGAAAGGGCTAGAGATTCCCCTCCCTCCCTCCCAGCCTGGTTTGCAATGTGAATGTGTGGCTTATAGTTTCCAAACCATGATGTACTTCCTGTCCCTAATGGGAAACCCATGATGCAGTTGCCAGTCTTAGACATCGATCAGTGAGCCTCATTAACCCTTTCTTATCTCAGAAGTAATTTGTCTCCGACAGTTTGCTGTGCTGACACAAATCAAACCAATACACCACAGTGGCTATAAATCTGCTTTAAAGTGCTGGTTATGTACCACCTTCTGTGTCGAAACGTGTGACCACAGAGAGCCATTAACATGGTGTTCAGTCGTGGCTATCTGAAATCACTCCTCTAAACCATGTCTCTAAAGCTGGACATTCACACTACTTATAGTCCGTCCGTAAGTAGTAAGTGTTCCACAAGCTTTATAATAGCTCTTTAGTTAGCCATTACTTCTAGAGCAGGGTGCAGCTTCTTAAAGTTGTTTCCATACCTGGGACAAAGTGCTCCATGGCCTCTTTGGTAGTTAAGCAGTGTTATCTCAGAGATGTTTGCTTTGCAATTCTTGTTCAGTTTTGGTTTCGTTTTTGAGACAGTATCTCCTTTTGGAGTTCAAGCTGCCCCTAAACTCATGATCCTCTTGTCTCAGCCTCCCAAGAGCACACACTACCACATCTGCTCGTGTTCTTAGATTTTTTCCTGGGATTTCTAACTTACTGTATTTTTTCTTTCTTTCTTTCTTTCTTTCTTTCTTTCTTTCTTTCTTTCTTT